>SJXQ01006570.1:156993-182275 GCA_006408695.1 Aepyceros melampus
CCTCTCTCCCCTGGGCGTCCTCCGCCTCCCTTGACCCCCTTCCCCTCCCCCAGTCCTCTCCTCCCCCGGTCCCCCCTCTGAGCTCCCGAGGACGTTCTCCCAGCTTCTGGCACAGTCTCTGAGGACGCTTCCTAGTTCCCAGCCCCGTCCCTCCAGCTCCCCTGGTTCCACGACTCCTCCCCCACACTCTCTGCTCCTGTCATTCACGGTGGTCATGGAGCCCACAGAAGCCCGTGGACTTCTTGGAAAGACATCCGGGCAGGCTGGTGGCTATTGGACTTCCATAGGGTGAACAGCTAGAGCTCAAACAGGTGACTCAGGGCTGGAGGTGCAACAGCCGGATGAAGACCTCGATAGACCAATCCTGATCACCCACAGGGCCGAGATGCCCTCCGCCGGCCAGGCTCTGGGGACCCAGGCCAGACTCCTTTCCACTTTGTGTTTCCATTCCCCTCCCTTCCCTGAAAACTGGTTTCCTCTGCTCTCCCGCTCATTGCTTTTTAAGAAAATGAAACATTTCTAAGATTTTCGTTCTTTGTTTTGTTTCACATTAGACATGGTCTCCTTTTAATTAAATACTATTTACATTATTGTCAATAGTTCTTACATTATCTCCCCTCCATAAAGCTTTAAAATTGACATATTTATACAGAAATGAGACACTTTGATGTGTATTTTGTCACATGTCAACCAATAAAAGTCACTATTGAATATTTTTGTTATTAAATTGTCATAATATCTGGGGCCTTCTCGGTGGCTGAGTGGTAAAGAATCTGCCTGCAAAGCTGGACATGAAGGCTGAATCCCTGAGTAAGAAGATCCCCTGGAGGAGGTAAATGGCAACCGACTCCAATATTCTTGGCACAGACAGAGGAGCCTGGTGGGCTACAGCCCATGGGGTCTCAAAGAGTCTGGCATGACAGAGCGATCGAACAACAGCAGCCTATTAATCTCCATTATATTAAAATTAAAGCTGAGAAAGTGTTAAATATATATTTAATAATTTAACAGTGAAACCATGGCATGGCAATCCATGTAACACATATTTATGTGTTAAAACAGTTTTCTGCAAGTCAAAACTACCATGAGGAACAGCCACACACTGGTCAGAATGACCGTCAGTAAAATGTCTACAGATGATAAACACAAGAGAGGGTGCGGAGGAAAGGGAGCCTCCCACACCGCTGGTGGGAACATAGATTGGTACGGGAGAGGATGCGGAGGAGGGGGAGCCCCTCCCACAATGCCGGTGGGAACACAGATTGCTGCAGGAGTGGATGTGGGGGAGAGGGAGCCTCCCACACCACTGGTGGGAACATAGATTGGTACAGGAGTGGATGCGGGGGAGAGGGAGCCTCCCACACCACTGGTGGGAACATAGATTGGTACAGGAGAGGCTGCGGGGGAGAGGGAGCCTCCCACACTGCTGGTGGGAGCATAGATTGGTGCAGTCACCATGGACAGCAGCACGCAGGTTCCTCAGACCTACCATAGGATCTAGCAATCCCAGTCCTGGGCGGGTGTCCCATGAAAACTACAATCTGAAAAGATACACGTGCCCTGATGTTCACGTGTGTGTGTGTGTGTGTGTGTGTGAGAGAGAGAGAGAGTCATTCAGTTGTGTCTGACTCTAGCCCGCCAGGCTCCTCTGTCCATGGGATTCTCCAGGCACGAATACTGGAGTGGGTAGCCATTCCCTTCTCCAGGGGATTTTCCCAACCCAGGAATCGACCCTGGGTCTCCTGCGTTGCAGGCAGATTCTTTACCATCTGAGCCACCGGGGAGGCCCCTGATCTGCACAGCAGCTCTGTAAATAACCAAGTCATGGAAACAACCTCAGTGCCCACTGACAGAAGATCATACTCAGTGGAATCAGTCAGACAGAGGAGGGAGGCACCACACTCTCTCTCACATGCGAATCTAAAATAGGACACAAATGAACTTGTTTACCAAACGGACTGACAGGTGTACAAGACCAGCTATGGTTCCAAAGGTAGCGGGCGCGGAGAGCAGATCGGGAGCTTGAGATTAACATGTACACGCTACTCTTATTATGTTTAAAACAGACAAGGCCCTACTTCACAGCACAGGGAACTCTATTCAATAGCTTGTGAGAAGCTATACCAGGGAAGAATAGGAAAATGAATATGTATATGTATAACTGGGTCACTTTGCTGTACAGCAAAACAAATACAACATTCTAAATCAACCACAGTTTCAAAAAGCCAATAATTTCTGAAAGATAAAAGGACACAACGAGCAGAACAGCTCAGTTTCGCATTCTCGCCAGTCTCCCTCCTGTCTGTTTTCCCGGAAGGCGGTCTGACTTTCTCTCTGTCTCTGTGCTTAGGTCAGCTGGGATTGCTGGGTCCCACAGCCTCTGGAAAAGCCTGCGGTCCATGTGTGAGAAAAGCAAGTGAGCCCATAAGTGCAATGAATGTCTCCACATTACTGGGACATGGTTGGGAAAATGGACGCGTGTTGGATGTGCAGAGAGATGAAGCCAGGTAAACAGAACTGCAGAGATTTGTACATTTACATCATTTGCAGAAACTCAAGAGCTGAGAATCGATGAGCTATCAAACAAAAAAAAAAAAAAACCCATTAAAGATATTGCTAGGAAATCTCAAAGCAGTTCTCTCAATTTTCAGATGGGGAGACTGACAAGTGGGCCAGCTTTCATGACAGTCAACTTCACATCACTAGCGGAAGCCACGGTGTGGAATCCAGGTCTCCAGGGCCCATCCATCTAAGTACAGCTTGTACAGCCCCTTGCTCTTCAGACTCCCATCTTTGCACAAATCCTTTTCTTCCAGGAATATCTCTTTTCATTTTGCAGATTTCAGAAGCATTCCCAGGGGTCCCGGGACAAACTGACCCCCAGGGAATTTCATCGGCTCGTCTGGGAATGGGAACCCCTTTCTCTGGATTTCACTCCAAATCCCCAGCTAGCTTGCAGGCATGTGAGGGGAGACACCTGCCTGTCAGGCAGGGGATTCCTGCCACATGGCTGAAGTGTCGTGTGTCTGCATCCTCATCCGTGATAACTATCTCTTCGAGGGCCAGGTCCCGGGCCAACGTCTTCCTAGCTCAGCCACCAGCAGGTGCACCCGCCTCTCTGAGCATCAGGCAAGCATCCACAGAGGGAAGGAAATCAGCAGTCACGGGGCTTCTCACGTGGGAGCAGAAAGCGTTCGTTAAAAGGATTCCGTGCGTGTGTGCTAAGTGTCTTCGGTTGTGTCCAGCTTTGTGTGACCCCTGGGGCTGCAGCCCGCCAGGCCCTCTGTCCACGGGATTCTCCAGGCAAGAAAGCTGGAGCAGGTTGCTGTGCCCTCCTCTAGGGGATCGTCCCCGCCCAGGGACGGAACCCAGGTCTCCTGCACTGGAGGCGGATTCTTTGCCACTAACGTCACCTGGGAGCCCTAAAAGGACTCCATTCCTCAGCAAATGGGATCCAATGAATCTCTTCTTGAAGCCATACAGCCAGTTTCAGAGAAGGAATGTCTCCCACCAGTGAACTGTGGCTATGTGTCTTTTGTGGCAGTAAGAACTTTTTTAGCCTTGTGTGTGAGGTCCAGGATGACAAGCCTGACACGATGGACTTTGTTGTTTCTGTTCAGTCACTAGCTAACAGTCAAGTGTGTTCAGTCGTATACACCTCTTTGTGACCCCATGGACTGCAGCACGCCAGGCTTCCCTGTCCATCACCATCTCCCAGAGTTGGCTCAGATTCATGTGTATTGAGTCAATGACGCCATCCAACCGTCTCATCCTCTGTCACTCCCTTCCCCTCTTACCCTCGATCTTTCCCATCATCAGTGTCTTTTTCAAAGAGTTGGCTCTTTGCATCAGTTGGCCAAAGTATTAGAGTTTCAGCATCAGTCCTTCCAATGAATATTCAGGACTGATTTCCTTTAGGATTGACTGACTGGATCTCCTTGCAGTCCAAGGGACTCTCAAGAGTCTCTTCAACACTACAATTTGAAAGCAGCATTTCTTCATTGCTTAGCCTTCTATATGGTCCAATTCTTATATCCGTACTTGACTACTGGAAAAGCCATAGCTTTGACTGTACAGACCTTTGTCGGAAAAATGATGTCTCTGCTCTATAATTGAATAAAGTTAGAAGGATGGGTTAGTAGTCTCCAGCTCACAGCTACACAGCAGCTCTCCATCACAGAATAATTGTTTTTTGACAACTCAGTTATTTTACTTTTTTATCTTATTTTATTGGAGTAAAATTGATTTACAACATTGTTGATTTCAGGTATATAGAGAAGTGATTCGGTTATACACATACGTACATTCATTCTTTTTTTTTTTCAGTTTCTTTTCTCATATTGGAAAAGGAAATGGAAATGCACTCCAGCATTTCTGCCTGAAGAATCCCCACTGACAGAGGAGACTGGCAGGCTACAGTCCATGGGGCTGCAAAGAGTCAGACAGGGCTGAAGCAACTTAACATGCATATTAGTTCTTTTTTCAGTTTCTTTTTTCATATAGATTATCACACCAAAAAAAATGAGTAGAGTTCCCTATGCTATACAGCAGGTCCTTATTGGTTATGTATTTTAAATGTAGTAGTTTGTGCAGAAAGTGAAGAGGAACTAAAATGCCTCTTGATGAAAGTGAAAAAGGAGAGTGAAAAGTTGGCTTAAATTTCAACATTCAGAAAACAAAGATCATGGTGTCTGGTCCCATCACGTCATGGGAAATAGATGGGGAAACAGGGGAAAGTGTCAGACTTTTTTGGTGGGGGGGCTCCAAAATCACTGCAGATGGTGACTACAGCCATGAAATTAAAAGACACTTACTCCTTGGAAGAAAAGTTATGACCAACCTAGACAGCATATTGAAAAGCAGAAACATTACTTTGCCAACAAAGGTCCGTCTAGTCAAGGCTATGGTTTTCCCTGTGGTCAAGTATGGATGTGAGAGTTGGACTGTGAAGAAGGCTGAGAGCTGAAGAATTGATGCTTTTGAACTGTGGTGTTGGAGAAGACTCTTGAGAGTCCCTTGGACTGCAAGGAGATCCAACCAGTCCATTCTGAAGGAGATCGGCCCTGGGATTTCTTTGGAAGGAATGATGCTAAAGCTGAAACTCCAGTGCTTTGGCCACCTCATGGGAAGAGTTGACTCATTGGAAAAGACTTTGATGCTGGGAGGGATTGGGGGCAGGAGAAGAAGGGGACAACAGAGGATGAGATGGCTGGATGGCATCATTGACTTGATGGACGTGAGTCTGAGTGAACTCCGGGAGTTGGTGATGGACAGGGAGGCCTGGCATGCTGTGATTCATGGGGTCACAAAGAGTCAGACACAACTGAGCAACTGGACTGAACTGAACTGAAGCGTGTGTATGCTTATTTCAAGGTCTGAATTTATCTCCCCCACACATTTCCCTGGTGATTCAGATAGTAGGCTTCGGCCTACTATGCGGGAGACACAGGTTCAATCCCTGGGTCGGGAAGATCTCCTGGAGAAGGAAATGGCAACCCACTCCAATATTCTTACCTGGAAAATCCCACGGACGGAGGAGCCTGGTGGGCCACAGTCCATGGTGTTGCAAAGAGTCTGACACGACTGAGGACTTCACTCTCACTTTCCACATTTCCCTTTTGGTAACCATAAATTTGGTTTTGATACCTGTGAGCCTGCTTCTGTTTTGTAAATAAGTTTCTTTGTGTCATTTTAAAATCGAATTCCATATATGAGTGATATCGGGTGGTGTAGGTCTTTCTGTGTCTGACTTACCTCACTTGGTGTGATAATCTCTGGGTCCATCCACATTACACAAACGGCGTTATTTCATTCTTTCTTATTTCTGAGTAGTGTAAGGTGGCGGTGGTGGTTTAGTCACTCAGTTGCGTCCAACTCTCGTGACCCCATGGACTATGTCCAGCCAGGCTCCTGCGTCCATGGGACTCTCCAGGCAGGAACACTGGAGTGGGTTGCCTAAGATGAGGCACATATGTTTTATGTCCGTTGTTTTGGGGGGTTTCTTTCTGTGTTGAGTTTGGCATCTCTGTTTCTCCAGACATCTGCCTGTGTGTGGCCACGCCTCGATTCCCACATAGCCCAGCTGCACGTGGGCACAGCTGACTGTCTCCTCTCTTGGGGGCAGGAAGAAGGGGTCAGGGCAAAGCGGAAACTTGATTCTTAGAACCAGAGTGGGAGCGCGAGCTCGGTGCTGTGGCGTCCCCTGGGAGGGGCCCAGCACAGAATCTTGGGAGAGATGAAGTGCGTGCTAAGCAGCTTCGATTGTGTCTGACTCTTCGCAACCCCATGGACTGTAGCGTGCCAGGCTCCTCTGTCCATGGGATTCTCCAGGCAAGAATACTGGAGTGGGCTGCCATTCCCTTCTCCAGGGGGTCTTCCCCGCCCAGGGATCGAATCCCCATGTCTGTGTCTCCTGCATCAGCCCGCAAGCTCTTCACCATGAGCTCCGCCTGGGAAGCCCAGAGATGAAGTGGGCATACCTTTATAGAAAAAGTTCATAAACCGCAGTGTTCGGCCAACTTTCAAAAGCAGATTTTCTTACCTGCTCTTGTCGTCCCTGTAACCAGCAGTCTGGAGCCAGCTCCTCTTTTGGGGACACCGTCTCCCCAAATCCTCTGGAGTTCCCATTGCCTGCATGCTGGCCCAAGGGCTTCGGCAGTGAGTGGCCTGCAGACAAGCTTCTCCAGGCGCTTTCTCCCAGGATTTCCATGAACCGGGTAACTTCATCTCTTATCCCATGGCTCCTGGAGAATAAGACAAGAGTCTTCTACAGATATTAAAATAAGCTCCGAGGCTTAGAATGGTTCATTCACATCTGCTGATAATCAGAGAAAAAGAACAGTGGCAGACCGAAATGTAGAATTTTATGTAAAGGGAAAAGACTAGGTTGGTAGAGTTGGATCAAAAGCAGTTTCTTTTTTGTGAAGTGTTATGATCAAATGCATCCTGAGGTCCTTTTATGAAAAAGAGCAGTTCTCATTCCTGGGACCCCATGTCAGCTGCTAAGCTTTTCTTTTTCCAGGGTGAGTGTGTAGAGGGATATGTACGGGATTCTCATTTTTCCCTTCCTTTACTTTTTTCAGTTGCCTTACTGGCATCATCAGTTTAGCAAATTTGTCTCACAATTTAATAAGTAAATTAGAGTGAGTGGCCTCTGTGTTGATCCTGATTTTTATAAACTTAGGTCCAAAGCTAAAATTGAAAAGGATGGTGTGCTATCTCCAACTGCGCTTTCACACTGAGTGTGAATCGACCCACTGTTCATGGCCAGATCAAGCTCAGAGCTCAATTTAGATTTGGGGACAAAGTTCTTAAAGACCCAGGTTCTATTCAAATGGGAGGTTTTCACTGCACACACAGACTTAATCAAAAGTAGAGCAGCATAGAATGGTTTAAATTTAATCCAAATCTCGGCCAATTTCATGAACCGGCCTCTTCAAGCTTCACACGAGTGGGCTCGTAAATGCCATTTCTGCGCTGACGCGCGGCGCGGCTCCCGGCAGATGCTGCTAAAGGAGCTTTCTCTCGCCTTCCTGCGCTTTTTACAGCACGAGCAAAATAAAGCTCATTTCATTGATTGATGAAGGGTAATAAAGTCTGACTTTTCCTTGAAAGGGCTTCTCGAGTAACTCACTCGGGCTGCAGACGGTAAGATTAGGAATCTGATGATCCAAAAAAGACGATATAGGTGCAATAATGAAGAATGCTGTGTGCACAGGTATGCTTGTGAGTGTGTGTGCGTGTGTGGGCACACATGTGTGCACCTGGACGGTGGCGGTCCCGGGATAAACCACAGACGGCTCCGAGAGGGAGAAAATGAAATCGTCACTCAGTTAAAAGCTGACAGTGTATTTCACACTGGAGTAGAATAGTTTATCTCACACAGGTAGGAATTACTGAAATGTATATAAGTTGTAGAGTTTTAAAAATGCAACAAGCAGTATTTTGAAGCTTCAGTATTATCTTAAACACATCACCAAGGTCTCTTCCAGTATGGTCTTAAAAACAGTCACACAGAGGGAAAGGCTATTTGTTACAGGGTTAACCTTCTGTAAAAAAATCACTTCCAGCTGTCTAAATGCACCCAAATGTATATACTCAGTCCCTTCAGTCGAGAGTAACTGTGTGAACCCACGGACTACATCCCTCCAGGCTCCTCTGTCCATGGGATTCTCCAGGCAAGAATACTGGAGTGGGTTGCTATGCTGGCCTCCAGGGAATCTTTCCAACCCAGGGTTCAAACCTAAATGTCTCCCATCTCCTGCATGGGCAGGCATGTTCTTTATCAGAGTTTTGCCTGGGAAGCCCATGCAGGGGAGACTGACCTTCAGAAGGAAAGCACACGGAGGCTGGGGAAGGAGTTGAAGTGAGTAGAGGTGGCCGTGGACTTGGACAGAATCTGGAGGCACATGGCCAGTGGCAAGCAGAGCTCCATGGGGAGAAGGGCACTCAGTCCCCGCTGGAGCCACAACCAAGGGCCCTCAGCATCCACGTGGAGTCCCGCCAGCCAATAGCCACCGGCTTTCAGCTCCAGGGACACCTGGGGCTCCCTGCTCACCCCGCCGCAGGGCCCCGCCACTGCGCTGACCCCGGGAGCCCGAGACTGTGGCACAGGCGGCCATCACTCTGAGCTCGCCAGCACGCTCAGCTGAGCCGGTTCAGGTCCAGAAGGCATCCCCTGCCCTGGCACTCTCTCTCCCGCCGCCCCCGTCAGCTCAGCACAGCAGATGTCACTCTGTCTTTTGCCAGAAGGAAGTGGTAAAAGTCAACCCTAACCAGAAAGAAGTGTCTTTTAATCGAATATTTCAAAATCAGGTCTATTGAGCTGTCATCTACCGACATCACAGTCTCCTCTAGAAGCGTGGAGCCCCAGCCCCTGAGTCTGGAAGAATGCTCGCGGTTGTGTGACTGTCAGCACCATCCCAATCACGACAGAGCACAGGTCCCTCGCCTCCTGGCCCACGGAGCATCTCTACCCCAGCCCTGCCCTCCTGGCAGCCATGGATCAGACTTCTGTCCCCTGAGCGTTTCCTCTTCTCAGAATGTCACGGAAGTAGAATCACACAGTGCCATTACTTTTTGGCAAATAGGGAGAAAATTGAAATAGTGACGAGTTTTTTATTTTCTTGGGCTCCAAAATCAGTGGGAACAATGACTGTGGCCCCAAAATTAAAAGACACTTGCTGCGTAGAAGAAAAGCTATGACAATCCTAAGCATCGTATTAAAAAGCAGTGACATCATTTTGCCTACAAAGACCCATATAGTCAAAGCTATGGTTTTTCCAGTAGTCACATACAGACATGAGAGCTGGACCACAAGAAGCCTGAGTGTGAAGAACTGATGCTTTTGAACTGTGGTGCTGGAGAAGACTCTTGAGTGTCCCTTGGACTGCAAGGAGATCCAATCAGTCTATCCTGAAGGTGATCAGTCCTGAATATTCATTGGAAGGACTGATGCTGAAGCTCCAATCCTTTGGTCACGTGATGCGAAGAGCCAACTCTTTGGAAAAGACCCTGATGCTGGGAAGGACTGAAGGCAGGAGAAGAAGGGGACGACAGAGGATGAGATGGCTGGATGGCATCACCGACTCCATGGACATGAGCTTGAGCAAACTTGGGGAGATAGCGAAGGACGGGGAAGCCTGGCTGTAGTCCATGGCCATGAAGATAGTCAGACAGGACTGAGGGGCCGAGTGACAGCAGCAGAGCCCACTCTGCCTCCGGCACAGCGGGGGCCTTTGCAAAGCCTGGCTCCCCCGGGGTTTGGGTCTAGTGACGGACAGGGGAGCCTGGCGTGCTGCAGTCCATGGGGTCACAGAGCCGAAGAGGACGTAGTGACCAAGCAGCAGCTTAATAATGCGCATCTTAGGTTCCCCCACGACGTTTAATGGCTTGGTAGACATTTCCTTCAGTGCTGAATAACATTCTGCTGTCTGGATGGCCCACGCCGCGTGTATCCGCTCACCTACTGAAGGAGAGCTTAATTGCTTTCACGTTTTGACAGTCAAGAGTAAAGCTGCTATAAACATCACGCGTGCGGGTTTTTGTGTGAACACAAGGTTTCCGCTCACGTGGTTCAATACCAGGAGGTGAGATGGCTAGATTATACAGCAAGAGTGTGTCTAGTTGTGTAGAAACCGCCGCCTGCCTCGCAATGGGGGCCGCACCGTCCTTCCCACCAGCCTGCCAGCTCCTGCTGCTCCGCTTCGTCACCAGCATCCGGTGCTGTCAGAGCTCTGGGTCCCGGCCTTTCCAATAGGGGTGTCGATGCAGGTTCTTAATGTGAATGGAACCTAAGCTCTCGAAATTTTCAGGGATTAGAGTGAAATAGAGCACACTTGAGAAACCCCCGCACTGCAGGCTCTGAAGTTCCGATGCACGGAGAACAGACCATCCGGTGGGGGTCACGACGGGCCTCTTTCCTGAACGGGAACTGGGCTCCTTGTTAAAGGCGCGCTTCCTTTTCACTGGCTCCCAGAGCACATCAGTTTTCCCTTCACTAACTCCGCTCACGTTCAGATAGCGCGGAAGAATGGCCGGGAAAACACTACTCACAAAGTGAGAACTAGAGTCATCATATTTCACTCTTACCTACTAGCTTCTATTTTTCATCCATTCAGCCCAAGATAAGGTTAATGTGCCCAGAAATTTCAGACTGAATGCCATACTATGTGTTTAAATTGATATATCAATTTCATCGTCTTTAAAATACACTTTACCATAAATAGGGATTATATGATGACCAGCAGATTAAAAGACCTTGATGTTAGGAAAAATTGAGAGCAGGAGGAGAAGAGGGCAACAGAGGATGAGCTGGTTGGATGGCACCATCGACTCGATGGGCATGAGATTGAGCAGGCTCCGGGAGATGGCGAAGGACAGGGGAGCCTGAGCAACGGCCACTTTCCTTTGTCCACCGTCCCATCCCCAGGCTCACCTTGCCTGTTGAGTTCTTCACACAGGTGTCTGGAAGCTCAAAACCCCCACTTCAGGGTTTCTGGGCATAATCTGCACCCCTGGCTTATAGTCTTATTTGTGATGTGAGGATGCTGAGCTGATAACTTGTGATGATAAAGAGAATATGCGTGCTTCTAACGCTAGAGAGGCAGTCTGACCCCAGCTCAGGCGGGACAGATGATGCTGGCAGGACAGGCTAGCTGGGAGCCCCGGAGAACCATGGCCCCCTGCTCCGCAATGCTCAGCAGGCCCCAGCGCGACACAGGCGGGACCCCTGCAGAAGATTCTCAGGTGCAGGACAGAGATAGCAGTGCAGGCCAGCTTTCTTCCTAAAATAACAATATGTGAGCACAGTAACCCTGAGGAAAGGCCAAGATACTAGCAGCTGGGCTCTAAATTGCTGTATCATCTGAAATAAATAAGTGCCTGATGAAATTTCCTGATGGTTCAGTGGTTAGGAGTTGAGGGTCTCACTGCCAAGGGTTCCTGGTTCAATCCCTTGTCAGGGAACTAAGATTAACAGCCAAAAAGAAGAAAAAAAAAAGAAAAAGAAAAACCACCTGAGAGTTCCTAACCACTTACAGATGTGTGTGTGTGTGCGCCTGTGTGCGCGTGTGCAGGAGCACCAATAAGCCAGTGGATTTCCTTGTAATCGCAGTAAATTACAAGCCCAAATGCTTCACACAAGACCTACATGCTGTGTTATTTGCTTAGTTGTGTCCAACTCTTTGCAGACCCATGGACTGTAGCCCACCAGGCTCCTCTGTCCCCGGAATTTTCCAGGCAAGAATAGTGGAGTGGGTTGCCGTTCCCTTCTCTAGGGGATCTTTCCGACCCCGGGAATGAACTCGCATCTCCTGCATTGCTGGACTTTTTACCATTTGCGCCACCAGGGAAGCCTGGACCCGTGGAAATTCAGCCTGCCCTGCCCTCCCTTCGAGGTCCTGTTGCTGCTGTCTGTGTTTCTGCCCAGCCCCAGCAATTGTGAATATTCCACCTAGAATACAGCTCTTTTATTTCATCTCTTGAGCAGTGGGGTTTTCTTCTCTAAGCTAATGGCATGCGTCCTTTTGCATGAGTCTCCCTCTGTTCTGCACAAACATTTGAGAAAAGAACTGAATCTGAGATAAAGAGGTGCTTATTGATTAGAATCTGATAGGAGAGAGAGGTACATTTAAGGAGGTTTCACGCTGAGGTCTGGGTGCCTGGTGGACGCAGGAAACGCGCTTCAGCCACAGCTCAGCTGAGACGGTCGCCTCCGCCGCTCCCTGGACCGCATGTGATGAGGGGAAGCAGGCGGGGACCAGGCAGCTGGATGTGGCCCCGCATCTGCTCCAAACGCCGTGTGGCCAGCCGGCTCCTCCTCCGTTTGCTGGGCACTGAGGTCATGCTTTCAGATCAGCATCCAGCAGGGTGACCCTTGTCACCACGGCCTTGGTGACAGGGCCCCATAACCCAGTCTAGGGAGAGGAGGGGCCTGCCACCTTCATGCCACCGGGCACCTACACACCAGGACTTCTGCACAGAGGAGGGGGCCCCGAGCCGGGAGAGTGAAGAGGAGAGAGACAGATCTGCAGCAGAGCCATGCTTCCAACAGAAAGAGAGCTCGGGGACGCAGGCCCGTGGGAGAGGCAGCCCATTACCTGGTTATGATGGAGGAGACGGGGCCGGCTCCCCTGGGGACGGATTAGCATTTGCTGCCGTTAAAATCTCCATACTTCGCATCATTGATGTTTACTCACACCATTTAAGCTGTCATTTAAATAGACAGCTAAATAACTCACAGTTTTATTTCCCCGCCTTGGTTTTCAGGAGATCTGTAATATGAATGATGCCTGTTTCCCGTCTTTCTATATTAGACTATGCTTTCCAATCTGGGCTTTCCCCCTTGACTTTGGCGGTGGTAGTTTTTACAAGAGCAATAATATATTTTGTTTATTCTGGTAAAATACGTAGTATGTACAATCTACCATTTTATCCATTTTTACGCGTATGGTTTTGTGGCTTTGAATACAATCACCTTGTACAACCGTCATCACCATCCCACTCCAGAGCTCGTCCATCTTCCCAGACTAACACTCTGTCCCCCTAAGTAACACCTTCCCCTGTTCCCCTCCCTCGGCCCTGGACAACCACCATTCCACTTTCTGCTTCCATGGATTTTGATATTCTGGGATCGCGTACAAGTGGGAAAATAAATTTGTTTTTTGTGACCCGCTTTTTTCACTCAACCTAATGTCCTAAGGGGCATGCAAGCTACAAAGCGTGTCAGACTCTTTCCTTTCCAAGACTGAATAATGCTGTACGCAGGAACCGCCCTGTGAGTGTCCCCATCTGCTGATGGGCGCTCGGTTGCTTCTGCCTTTTGGTTATCGTGAACCACGGTGCCATGACCACGTGGGCACAAACATCCGTTCGAGTTCCTGGTTTCGGTACCTTTGCAGATATATCCCGGAGTGAAACGGCAGGGTCGTGTGCTAATTCTAGGCTAATTTTCTGATGAACCACCAACACATTTCCTACAGTGGCCACAACTTTTTACATCCCTAGCGCCACGTAAAGGGTTCCAGTTTCTCCACATCCTCACTAACGCTTATTTTCTTTTTTAAATACTAGCCATCTTAATGGACATAAAGTAATATCTCATGGTGCTTTTCTGTTCCCTAATGTTGAGAATCTTGTCATGTACTTATTGGCCATTTATATATGTTTAGAGAAATATTAGGGAAGCCTTGCATGCATTAGGGAAATATTAGGGAAGCTGTAGCCCACGGGGTCACAAAGAGCCAGACGCAGCTCAGAGATGGAGCAACAGCAACAGAGAAATGCTCATTTAAGCGCTTTGTCTGAATTTTTCCCTGGGTCACATATTGAGTTGTAAGTAGGGCTATTTCCCCCAGAGTTTTTCAAATTCCCAACTCTCCTCCCCTGATTTGTGAAGGAGATACATTGGGTGCAGACAACATCCTTATTTTGGAGTTAGACTCTCTTATCTCTGATGTCATGGAAAGGAAGCTGCCTTAGAGCTCTGCGCTCTGGTGCAAAACCAGGTTTGATAATAATTTCCTCATTAATGAAGTAATGTATATAAATGTTGCTTATGCCGTCTCTGGTACATGGTAAGTACTCGATTAATTTTAGTTGAATCTGAATATGAATTATCTTTTCTGGATATTGTCTGAGTGAACTATATTTCTGAGAGGAAAAGAAGAAAAAAAAAAGAAAAGAAATGCAATTATCTGACACAAGATATGTTCGTAGTGCTTTATTCTGTAATGTAATAATAAAGTGAAAGGGCAAGATAAGTGAATTTAATAAAATACTGCACAACGCTGAGTGTTTGGATATATTAATGGTGTCCTTAATGCGTAAAATATTGTATATGTAGCAAATAGAGATAACTAATTTTATGTCTTGCAGAACGTACCTTGTTTCTCTTGGCCAGAGCCTGCCCGCTGAGACAGCTGCAGATGAGGCTCATTGTGGGAAGAGAAAGCGCCCCGTTTGTTTGGCCTGAAAACGCCGGGCCAATCTGAGAGGGTGCGCTTGATTTTTTTTCTCCTCCTTCAGAAAGTTGAGAAAAGAAAACTTTTCAACAAAAACGATATCATGCTTTTCAAAAAGTGTCACGGAATCTCATGTCCTGAGAAAACAATGGAGAGAAAGAAGCGTGGGCGTTTATCTCTTGGGGACATCTATGCATTTTCCCCTAATTAACATTCTCTGAGAACCACAGTCAGGATGAATGCGCTGGCAGGAAAAGGCAGGATGTTTGCTCTGCTTCTCTGGCCGCCACCAGAAAGGGCAGAAACAGGGCAGGGAGTGGTTGCATTTGCATGAAAAACTATTTAAAATACTCTCCTTTCCTTCTTGAATGGTTGGTACAACGTTGCTCAGTCATGTCTGATTCTTTGCAACGCTGTGGACTGCAGCACTCCAGGCTTCCTTGTCTTTCACTGTCTCCCGGGGTTTGCTCAAACTCATGCCCATTGACTCAGTGATGCCATCCAACCATCTCATCCTCTGCTGCCTCCTTCTCCTCTTGCCCTCAGTCTTTCCCAGCATCAGGGTCTTTTCAAATGAGTCAGTTCTCCCCATCAGGTGGCCAAAGTACTGGAGCTTCAACTTCAGCATCAGTCCTTGAAGCTTCAGCTTCAGCTTCAGCATCAGTCCCTCCAGTGAATATTCAGGGTTGGTTTCCTTTAGGGTGGACTGGTCTGACCTCCCTGCAGTCCAAGGGGCTCTCGGGAGTCTCCTCCAGCCCCACAGTTTGAAGTCTTCTTTCCGTGTCTCCTATACCCTCAAGCCACAATCAACATTCAAAACACTTCTGACACCAGATACAGAAGATTTTCCTCACACCAAGCAGTCCCAGGACACCAGCTGGGGTCCCACAGCCTCAGTTCCAACACTGTCCACCTGGAGACGGCGGCAGAGCCCACAGGTGAGGGGCTCAGCCCCGTGAGATCTCCCCCCTTGTCAGATGCCAGTGGCGAGCAGCGGGTGCCCAGGCTGCCCCAACTACAAATCGGAGGTCTCGCCACCCCTCCTCAGGGCCAGTTAATTTTCCAGAGTGGCTCACGGAGCTCAGCTCACCGCGTTCATCAAGGACGGATAAAGCACACGGGTGAGCAGTCAGGGGGAGGATGCGCGGCCAGGTCCGGGGTCCCGAGAGCCGGGGCTTCCGTCCCCGGGAGCTGGGGTGCAGCCCCTCCCGGTGCGTGGCTCTGCTCACCCGCCCGGAGCTCAGAGAGGCTGTGCCATGGGATCTGGGGGAGGTTTCCTCATCAGAAACGTGGTCCACTCTTCCTTCCACCTCCAGCCCCTCTGGATGTGCGGCTCTGCTCACCCGCCCGGAGCTCAGAGAGGCTGTACCATGGGATCTGGTGGAGGTTTCCTCATCAGAAACGTGGTCCACTCTTCCCTGCACTTCCAGCCCCTCTGGGAACACAGCCCTGCTCACCCGCCCGGAGCTCAGAGAGCCTGTCTTATGGGATCTGGGGGAGGTTTACTCTTGGAGACGTGGTCCACTCTTCCCTCCACTTCCAGCCCCTCTGGGAACACAGCCCTGCTCACCCGCCCGGAGCTCAGAGAGGCTGTACCATGGGATCTGGGGGAGGTTTCCTCATCAGAAATGTGGTGCACCTTTCCCTTTACTCCAGCCCCTCTGGGTACGTGGCTGTGCTCACCCACCTGGGAGCTCAGAGAGCCTGTCCTGTGGGCTTTGGGGGGAGGTTTACTCTTGGAGACGTGGTCCACTGTTCCCTCCACTTCCAGCCCCACTGGGCATGCGGCTGTGCTCACCTGCTGGGAGCTCAGAGAGCCCCGTACTGTGGGATTTTGGGGGAGATTTCCTCATTGGAGACAGGGTCCACCGTTCCCTCCACTTCCAGCCCCTCTTCCTTCTCAGGAGGATGGAGCACAGAGCTGAAAATTCCAAGCTTTCAACAGTGGGTCCTTCCTTCTGACCTCCAGCACCCATCTAGAAGCCCAGCCAAAGTCACCTCAACAGAGCAGAAGATGTCCTACCCCTTAGGAAAGCACTAGGATTGGAGGAGCTCTGTGCCAGGAACTAGGCGCATTTTTTCCATCACTTCACACTTCTATAAGAGGGCACAGTGATGCTCTGTTGAAGTAGATGGTGATTGCCTTTGGAATAACGCATCCCTGTCTGCTCCCAGACAGCCTCCCGGGACACCTCACCGCCCCCAGCCCTCCACTCTGCAGGGATCCCCCCAGCTCCGGGGGCCCCCAGTCCCACTTCCTCATAAGTTACTAATGCCAGGGGACAGCCTGGCTGTGCTGATGAGGACTGTCAGCAGGCTGCCCGAGTCTGTCACCTGAGGTCTTCTGCACACCGTGAATCAGCACGAAGTCATCTCCAACCAGGAAGCACTTGGATGGCAGATGCATCTCCTCTGTCTGGAAGATGAGCCTTCTTAGATACTTTAGGCTTAAGCTACTCACCTCACTTTCCCGTCTCCAGCACACACACGGGCATGTGCACACACACGGGCATGTGCACACACACACGTGCACACACACACACATGTGCACACACACACACACACGCACACATGCCTCCAAGAGCTGTGAAATGAGGCATGGCAGAGTAGTTTCAAAGATACAAGGGAGAACAAAATCTTAATTAGATTTAGGAAAAGAATCCAATTTTGAGAAAAAATAATTAAAGCAACTGCCTGTTAGCAATTGACAAATAGCAAATTTTGTCAGGTGGCACAGTGGTAATCTGCCTGCCAGAGCAGGAGATGCAAGAGGCTCGGGTTCCACCTCTGGGTCAGGAAGATCCCTTGGAAGAGGACACGGCCACCTCTCCAGTATTCTTCCCTAGAGAATCCCATGGACAGAAGAACCGGACATGACTGAGTGACTCACACACACGCAGTCCCTAGGATCGCAGAGTCAGACACCTCCGGAGCTGTTTGTGATTAATCTATAGAAGGGTGAAGGGGGAAGTGAAGTGAAAGTTGCTCAGTGGTGTCCAACTCTGAGACCCCATGGACTCTACAGCCCGTGGAATTCTCCAGGCCAGAATCCGGGAGTGGATAGCCTTTCCTTTCTCCAGGACATCTTCCCAACCCAGGGATGGAACCCAGGTCTCCCGCATTGCGGGTGGATCCCTTACCAGCCGAGCCACAGGGAAAGGTGAGGGCTGCCCATGAAGGGTTTGGGAGCTGCGCTGCTGAGCTGGGAGTGGATGCTTGCACTTCAGTGAGCTCCACGTCTGGACACTTCTCCTGAGAGAGCGCAGCCAGCCGGTCCCACAGGTCCTGCCTCTGACACTGGCGTGTCTGCACCTTTAGGGCAGGTGGACCTTTATGACCTGGCACGGCATTGCCTGGGTCACCATCATGCCTTTAAGAGAGCGCGCCTTCCGCTGGCCTCTAGCTGAGCTGGCGGGCAAGCCCAGCCCTGCACCTGTATACGTGGACCCCACATCCCTGCGATGGAGAGGCTGTCCCACGGAGCAGGCTGCCCTGGGGGAGGGAGGGGAGCACTGAGCGTGGAGTCTAAGCCAGCGGGCCAATCGCCCACCTGCCACAGAAGGTCAGCATCCCGGGGCTGCAGGGACAGGTGGCAAGGACACCCTCTTCAAATTCTGCAGTGCAGTCGACCCACGCCCCCGCGGCCCCCAGGACAGCTCTGGGCTGCGCCCTTCTCGTGCATCCTTGTCCTGGCCTCAGAAAGCTGTTCCCCCATGTCTGAGGGTTCCTCCTACCTCGGGAGATGGCAATCCTGGGAAAGACAACCTGCTGGTTATTCTCAGTCTGGGACTGGACAGGGGCCTGTGCTCTGCTTTTTAATTATTTTTTTCCCTTTTTAGATATTTTAGCTTTTTTTAAAATTATTATAAAAGTGTAGGTGATTAACAATATTGTGTTATTTCAGATGTACAGCAACAGTGATTCATTCGTATATGCTGATCTCCATTTTTTTTCAGATTCTTCCCTTATCAGTTGATTCTTTTGTGACCCCGTACACCATAGCCCACCAGGCTCCTTTGTCCATGGGATTTCCCAGCAAGAACACTGGAGTGGGTTGCCATTTCCTCCTCCAGGGGTTCTTCCTGACCCAGGGCTCGAACCTGTGTCTCCTGCTTGGCAGGCAAATTCTTTACCACTGAGTCACTTGGGAAGACCTATAGTTTATTCCAAAGTAGGGAATGCATTAATAGTTCCCTGCGCTGTATAGTAAGTCCTCGTTGGTTATCTAGTTTGCATCGAATAATGCGCATGTGCTAATCCCACACTTTCAATCTCAGGAGATGAAGAGATCGAGGTGGGTCTTGATCAGCCCGCAACACGAGCTGTCGGCTGGGCTGAGTGGACAGCTGCCCTCTGGCATCCACTGTGCTGAGAACAGGAAGTGGCTCTGCCTTCAACCTGGGGACTTGATTTTACTGAAGCGGAGATAAGATTTGGCAGCATCAGGGGTCAGAATGTCACCTGGCCAGACTGCTGATCCTTCATACATTTTAAACAAAACCATTTTAATCATTTGACCCAGAATATCACTATAGCACGTGTGTCCTTTTTCAAGGGGAGAAAATAAGACTCCCTCACAGGATAAACCCCAGTGTGCTGACTGACAACTTACATATTGCTTCATTCTAACCACTGAGCCCGTATGATCACAAATCGATCTCAGAGAAATCTCTTCTATGGGTTTGAATCATCTCGCACGATGGCAAACACACTGCGTTCGTAGGAAACCAGTAACGACAACGATTTTTTAAAGAGCAAAAATAACACTTTCTTTATGTTGGTCCTTTTAAGAAATTGTCATTTGTGCGCATTTTGAAAACACAAGGTGCTGGAAATAGATCTCAAATGCCGCCTGGGAATAAGAGGCTTTTTTCCTACCTCTTTAGGACCAGGCTGCACCCCCGTCCCTGACAGCTTCTTCCAAGATCCCCCATCCTGGTCACCCTCCCTCCACTGGGGAAAGAAAATGCAGGCCGCCCCCAACGTGGGGGTGAAGGCAGAAATACACTTGGAAAGCATTTGTGAAAGCCTTTGCAAAACTGGAAAGAGCTTTGAAGGTACAACATTTGTTTTGTGGTTAGGTCTTCCACCTCAGAAATCCTAGAAATTTGGATTCAGTATTGCCACAACAGGTTTAGTTGAAATAGTGGCAAACAAAGAAGGAAACAAACAAGCAATGTAAGGAAAATCTGTTACACTGACCAATAACAGGGACTAGAGTATCCAAAGAAAACCAAAACATCAGTGAGTTAAGGCTGTTGCGGGCTGAGGAGGGCTGAGGAGGCCAAGACCAACGTGGCTGATCCCCAAGGGGGATTATAGGTATATTTGGTCAGCAGCTTGAGGGTGTGATAAATCTCTGAACTTGTGCTGTCTATAAGCCAAGAGCTCCTTAATGACAACGACCCACGTGCAAGTTGCAGAGGCCCCATGGCTATCTCCTCGTGTGCCGAATGGCTTAGGTCCCATCATGAAATGGTGTGTAGATTACACTTTTCCAAGTGATTTTCCCCGGAAGCAATATCCCAACTGAAAACGGCCCCAGCCTTCACCTGTGGACACACGCATCCTATAACCATCACAGTACCCTGTTAGGAACTGAAGTATATCCCCACAAAACATGTGGAGACCCTAATCCCCGTGGTGACTGCATTTGCGGTAAAAATGTAATGAAGGTTAATGAGATAATAAGCGGGGACCCTGATGCAGCAGGATTAGAGTCTTTACAGAAAGAGACACCGAGAACTCTGTCTTCTTCTCTTCCTTATGCACACATACCCAGGTGATCAGTCGTGTCTGACTCTTCGTGACCCCATGGACTGCAGCCCGCCAGGCTCCTCTGTCCATGGGATTTTCCAGGCAAGAATACCCAAGTGGATTTGCCATTTCCTCTCCAGGCGATCTTTCTGACCCAGGGATCAAACCCACATCTCCTGCATTGGCAGGGGATCTTTACCACTGAGCCACCTGGCAAACGCCTTCCCCAACTCCTATACTGATCACGATCTCCATCTCTCTCTTTAACTCCATCTCGCTGTCTCTCTCCAACACATGAAGACGCAGTGAAAAGGCGGCTGGCTTCAAGTCTAGATGAGAGTCCTCTTTCACCAAGAATCAAAGCTGCTGGACCTTGGTCTTGGACTTCCTGCCTCCAGAATTGCGTGAAAACTCTTCTCTGTTATTTAAGCTACTTATTCAAAGGCATCGTGTTATGGCAGCCTGGGCAGACTGAGGCAGGTTTCAGAAAATGCGCAGAAACCTCGGCACACTGAGCTGAGTGTAATTCAAAGGGAAGGATGGGCTGGTTGGCTCTGATGCTATAATTACGCTCCTGAACATCCTCTCTGGTATCCACAGACTGCTCCCTTTTGCAGTTACAATGTGTTGATACATATCCAAAGATAATAAAACTCTCAAAATGCTCAAGGAAGAAATGATTATACAAGAAATATTTCAAGGCAGAGCCAACTTTCTATCAGAGGTTTGGGTCCCAGACACACACTTGGAGTGAGGGGTGATTTTTTTCCTTTAAAAATAAACCTGCATTTTAATTGGAAGCAAAGTTTGGTTTAAATTGTTTTCTTTTCTTTATTTATCCTGATGGAACGTGCTCCTCTCTGCTGCAGAACACTTTTTATAATGTCGCCTTTTACTCAGCAGACTTTCTATTTTTTTTTCCAGAGAGCAAAGACTTGATTTAATATTTTCCATTTCTGCAGCAGACCCCAGGAATAAGCAGAATACCCAGCATCGTGATTGCTTTGGGGACAAAATGTCTCTAGTAGGTAATTAGACAAATGCTTTCTCTCACGCACACACACACACATACTCAGTTTCCACCAAGGTTTGTTTTGTATATAAAAGCTCATTAGCCTCAAAGCAATGCTGTACTGCTCGCTTTGACCCAGGTATTACATACAGCGCAGCAAGCAGGAGAAGGTCTGCCCAGCAGGAGGGAACAGGGCCTTTAGGGGCAGTCTTGTGCCTGTGTCTCCAGGAGTCAGAGTGCTTGCGCAGCCTCCGCTTGCATCTGAACGCCTTGCTGTGTGATCTTGAGTAACCTACATAACCTCTCTGAGCCTACACTTCGTTTCCACATCTGGAAAGTCAGACCCATGCCTGTCTCTTGACGGTTTTCCCTTCTCAGTCCCTCCAGCCTGTGCACCCTCAGCCAAAGGTCCAGAGGGCTCTGTGGCTTTCCTGCCCTCATCCAGTGGTTTAGCTGAACTTTCCTCTCCCCTGCTCCCAAATGAAACCACCGCTCTTCCTTCACACTGCTGTGCTCAGGACTGAAGACACGGGGGCTCCTCCTTGCATGAAAGCCTCCCAAAGGCATCCTTGCCTCCAGCCTCGCCCCTCCAGGCCACTTTCAACCGAGCAGCTGGAGGAGCTCCTGAAGTGTAAGACGGCATCATTCTTCTTCCAGCAAGCTTCCCCTGGCTCCCACGTCACTGCAAATGGAAAGCCCTGGGCTCTTGGCCCTGTCTTATCTGCTTCATCTCCTGACCCATCCTCCTCCCCTGGACTCGGCCCTAGGCAGGGAGGGGGTCCCCTGTTCGCCCGCCAGCACATTCTCCTGCCTCTTACTCCGTCACTGCACTCCCAGCCAGCACGCACCTCCCAATCTCCAGGCCAAGGCCCCCTCTCAGAAGGGCTGCCCTCACCCTGCCCACCCTGCATGAAAGGGCACAGCAGTCCCAAGCTCCCCATCGTCCTGGCCCAGCCCCGATCATGTTAGCACCCGGCACTTGGAGACTGACCACAGGCTGTCCTGCTTACATTTGTGTTGAGTTCATAGTTGATGTCAGTGGTCTTCCTTAGCTGTGACCTAAGTTTCTCGAGCTAGAGACCTCTGACTGCTCACTGATATACTCTGAGACACGAAGAGGAAGTGAATGAATGTTTCTGGATGAATTAATTGATGGAGTTATTATTAAAAAGGCCAAAACCATGATCTGTGAAACATATAAGTTTGCAGAACCTGAAGGAGGCTGTGAAATCTGGAACTCCGTTAGCCATGTAGGCCACTGCCAGGCCTAGAGGTGGAGTGATCCTGGGATCCCGCGTAGACATCCTGGGATGTGCGTGCTTTGCGGGCATACTCGGTCCCAGCTTCCCCATCGCTTCCCAGAGAAGCCGTTCAGAGCTGAGCCCTCTCCGCACCCCAACTCTTCCCCTAGAAGCTGAGTGACTCAGGATCCAGGGCCTCTCTGGAGACTGGCCTGATGGACGTGGGACCCCGGGCCCACTCAGCCTCCCGCTGCCTCCAGCATGTGGGGGTGGGCGGTGCCAGGTGCAGCCGGCTCTCATCCATCACCCTGACCATGACCCTACATTGTGGACGATGCGAGATGGAAGGAATGTAATGACTTGCAGCCCTGGGGTTCCAGAGAGTATCTTTAAGTCAACTCTACCAGAAACGGGGGTGAGCTTTCCCTCAACCTGATTCTTGTGTCCCACAACTGACACAGACTCATCCAGGAGGTGTGGGAGGAGGCCCCCCAATTTCCAAACAGTATCAATTAAAACCACTTCGACAGCAAGTCCTTGGATAGCAAATACTTTCCTCCTTTTCTTTTCCTCTGAAATCTGATGCAGCACTGTCATCACAACCTTCTGTGGGTGAACACTGCTATGCAACAAAAAATAGACAATGCCCAGGATTTAATAATCCACATTCCCCAGTGAGGCTCACTGTGAACATCTTACCAAACGTTGTTCAGTTTTGTGTTAACTGGCTAAGCTGAACATTTATAATCAGTGTTGAATATTCATTGGAAGGACTGACGCTGAAGCTGAAACTGCAATACTTTGGCCACCTGATGTGACAGGATGATCCACTGGAAAAGACCCTGATGCTGGGGAAGATTGAGAACAGGAGAAGGGGGCGACAGAGGATGAGATGCTTGGATGGCATCACTGACTCCATGGACATGAGTTTGAGTAAACTCTGGGATTGGTGATGGACAGGGAGGCCTAGTGTGCTGCAGTCCACGGGGTCGCAGGGAGTTGGACATGACCGAGCAACCGAACTGAACGTCTAAAATGCAGGACATTTTCAAGGTCCCTAGACAAAGATGTTGGGGAAATTATACCCTTGTCACCTGGACTCTTTGTCTTCTGGGGATAGTAGAGTATTAGAACCAAAGAGAGCATGGACTAAATTGCTAAACTAGAGATTCTGAATGGTGAAGATGTTTTGTAAAACAAGTTAAAGAGGTTAACACAAAGTGAAAAAAAAAGCCCAATTAAAACTTACTATTCAATTTCAATATGCTAAATGTGATTGAAATGATAAATATTGGATAAAATTTCAGTGATATTGGAATTATCACTGACAATGGAATACTACTCAGCCATGAAAAGGAATGAAATTGTGCCATTTGCAGAGATGTGGATGGACCTAGAGATGATCACACAGAGTGAAGAGAGAAAGAGAAAGACAAATGTCGCATAGCGTCACTTATATGTAGAATCCAGAAAAGTGGTTCAGACGCATCTATTTGCGAAGCAGAAACAGACACATGGGCACAGAGGGCAGGCGTGTGGCACTAGGGGAGGGGCGGTGGGCGGGATAAACTGGGAGGTTGGGATTGACATGTGTATACTATGTGTAAAATAGACAACTAATGAGAGCCTGGGCCTCCCTGGTGGCTCAGCGGTGAAGAATCTGCCTGCAATGCCGGAGCCACGGGAGACGGGGGTTCAATCCCTGGGTCGGGAAGATCCCCTTGAGAAGGTCATGGCAACCCACTCCAGTACTCTCGGCTGGAGAATTCCATGGACAGAGGAGCCTGGTGGGCTACAGTCCACGGGGTCACAAAGAGTTGGACACGACTGAAGCGACTCAGCATGCAATGAGAACCTCCTGCATAGCACAGGGAACTCTACTCAGTGCTGAAGGGAGGCCTAAACGGGAATCAAAAAAGGAGGGGACAGACGTGTATGTGTGCGTGGCCACGCTGCTGTAGAGAGAAACAGCACAGCATTCCACCGCAGCTGAACGGGAAGTGTGCCTTAGTCTCTTAGTCACCGCCAACTCTTTGGGACCCCATGCACTGTCGCCCACCAGGCTCCTCTGTCCATGGGATTTGCCAGGCAAGAATACTGGAGTGGGTTGCCCTGCCATCCTCCAGGGGATCTTCCCTATCCAGAGCTCGAACCCAGGTCTCCTGCACTGCAGACAGATTCTTTACCGGCTGAGCCACTGGGGAAGCAACTACGCTCCCATTAAAAAAAAAAGAAAAATTAGAACGCCCCTCCTAGGCTTCCCGTCCGTTAAAGGCAACGTTTGTGTGACCTCTTTAGCAGGAGAAAGGGACTGCTCCCCTAGCAGCATCAGGAGGACATCGCCCGTGGAGAGCCCCCATTCCAGGGATGTGCAGAGTCCGGCTGGAGAGGCAGTCCCCGCCCCGGCCCCTCCCCTCCTCGGGGACTCTCTGGACTCTCCAGTTCTGCTATGCGCCTCCTGCCAGGGGTCGCTCAGGTTAAACAGGCTCCGATGAGAATCAGAACCCAACCCCCTGCGTCTCCGAAGGGTGACACCCCCATATACACCTCGACCCCTGTGGATGGAATTTGAGGAGGACACCTCGGCTTCAAAAGGGGCAGCCTGTTTCCTCTCCTGATTCCCACTGAAACAAAGAAAACGCCACCCGGCTCTGCGTCTCTGGCAGCGGGCAGCCCCTGTTTATCAAGCCAGGGCAAATCCAATTAGCGGGTGGCCCACCTCCCCGCCTATCACCCTGCTCCGCGCGGAGCCCTCCCCAGCCCCTGCCAATATGTCATTTCTCCAGCGGCTGATAAAGATCAGCCCGGGA
>SJXQ01006570.1:183390-249432 GCA_006408695.1 Aepyceros melampus
GCTGATAAAGTTCTTGTGAAGCTCCGGATCGCTCCAGTCACAGCCAAAGTGACAAACATGTTTAAAGTTGCACAGTGATCTTTAAATCTCAAAAAGAACACCTTGTCGGACACGATAGAACATTTTTCACCTTTTCCCTCTATCTGTCAGAAAGCCGCTGTGACACACTGCTTTAGTATTTTTGCTGACATTTTCTTTATCAAGCACATCTGTTTGTGGTCAAAAGATGCTTATTCCTATTTCCTTCAATCTACGGCAGGCTGAGAAAGCGCCAAAAGGAGGGAGAAAATGAGACGATCCGTCCCAGCATCACACTTAAACACCTGGAGCTGCCTGTGGTTCGGGGTGGCTGTCTTTTATTTTTCTGTTTTTTACACTGTGTCTGAGCCTCCTGCTGTTCTGCTCTCTGCCACCAGTATCTCCTCCTCTCTCTCTCTCTGCCTGTCTTCCTCCTCCTCCTCCGTTTCATCTTCATCTTTATCTTCCTCTCCGTCTTCATATTTATGAAGAATCTTCATTTACATTCTTCTGGTCGTGGAGGAAATCCGCAGAGGGTTTTATTTCTCTGCTGCCAGTGGTGCTGGCCTGGTGAATTAGCCTTTGACGGCCGTGTGGACGCTCTTTGTTATCTTGAAACCCTCAGAATGACCCCAGGGTCCCTGGTCCGGCTGTCAGGGTGCAGGCACCTGCTGAGAAAATGCAGGGCCCCGGGGCCAAGGGCATACTTGCTGCGGATGGTTCAGCCCTGCAGGCTCCTGATTTCTCTCTCGTTTCCCTTCTTTTCAAAAAGCGGCAAACACGTGATGTTCTCAGGCCGGCCACTCGCTCAGAACACGGATCGAATTTCAAGCTGACCCTTTTGTGCTCTGGGAATCTGCTTCCTCTGTGAGCAGGAGAACAGACTCAGGATTGTGGGCTCTGTCTGTGTCTGACCTTCCATCGGTCTGTCTGCCCGGTGTGCGGACCGAGCCCTGGAG
The DNA here is from genome assembly GCA_006408695.1 of Aepyceros melampus. Classification (NCBI taxonomy): domain Eukaryota; kingdom Metazoa; phylum Chordata; class Mammalia; order Artiodactyla; family Bovidae; genus Aepyceros; species Aepyceros melampus. The sequence continues at coordinate 184,368 of SJXQ01006570.1, forward strand.
AAGTCTGCGTATCCCGGCACGGGGCAGAGTCGTCCTGGAGCCCGTTTCACACCAGCTCCCTCCACGGGCAGAGCCACGGGCCACGCTGACTCCAGAGTGCCCTCTCCTAAGCCAGGGCACGCCAGCCACGGCGCTAATTTCCTTTGCCATGGGACGTGTCTTTACTGGTTGAGGCATCACCATGGAGTCCACAGTATCCGTGCAAGACTGAACCTCCAGCTTGAACTCTGGGCCCGCGCTGTGGCCTGAGACCCTTTGTTTCAGGACTTCAATCTCGAAAGAACCCTCACCTGCCTTGCACACACTTCTCCCAGCGACATCAGAAGGGCAGGGGCAGGAAGCTGAGCAGTGGGGGGCATCCTGCAGTGGAGGGCAGAGGGGATGGCAGGAACACGACCCGGGGCCAGAGCTGGCCTGGGGCTGCTGGGCCACTGTGGGCACCCCGTGAGCCTCCCCACCCATGTCAGCCAGGCCCCAAGCGCCTTCCCCTTCCTGTGTCCCCCAAACACACTCACCCTGGATTTGTCATCCTGACAACTCTTTGTATGTCAGTGTCAAGATTTCCTGTCTGCCAGCCTAAAATATGCGTCCACAAACACAGAAACTGTCTTTGTGTAAAAATAATTAACCATCACAGAGTGGCAGGACTCACTCTCCATGAAACATGCAAGTTAAAAACTAAGTGATGGGCGGCCAGGCCACTCCGGGGGAACATTCCTCCAGCCGCCCCCAGCCCTGGGCACTGTCTGTCTGTGTTGCCGCCCCAGCCCTGGGCACTGACTGTCTGTGTTGGTAATGGTTTTATTGTGTGCAATTTACATTCGCACAGTTCGCTCCCATGCAAAGTCATGTCTTTCAGCATAGTCACAGACTTCTGCAACAATCACCGTTAGTCAGTGGTCCTCAACTCAAAAAGAAACCCCTGCCCCTCCCACTGCCCCTCGCCCCCAGTCCCAAGCAACCACTAATCTACCTTTTGTCTGCATGGATCCGTCTTCCAGACATTTTCCTATAAATGAAATCACGGAACACTCAGTCCCTTGTGACTGGATTCTGTTACTTCCATTTGTCCTCAGGGCTCATCCATGCTGTAGCAGGTATCAGCGGTCCTTTCCTTTTCACAGCTGGATAATACTCCACCATAAGGATGTACCACACCCATTTTGTTTATCCTCGCTCCTCAGTAGATGAACATTTGGGTTGCTTCCAAATTTCTTCTGTTATGGATAAGGCCACTAGGAGTTTTCACTCCCAAGTTCCTGAGTGGACATATCCTTTCCTTTCTCTTGGTTGATAACTAGGAGGGTAATTGCTGGGTCATAGTGTAATGCTAGGAAGTCCTGGTGTTGGGAAAGTTTGAAGGCAAAAGAAGAAGAGGGAGGCAGAGGGTGAGATGGTCAGACAGCTTCATCGACTCAATGCATGTGAACTTGAGCAAACTCTGGAAGATGCTGGAAGACAGGGAACGCTGGCATGCTGCAGTCCATGGGGTCACGGAGTGGGACATGACTCAGTGACAGAACAGCTGCAGGCTAACGCGGTGTGACTTTTCAGGAACCTCCAGGCTGTTTTCCCAGGGGTGGCGTCTGTGTACTATTTTCACCCACAATTCAAATACACTCAATTAGCTTCCTTGCTTCTGAATAGAAGGTTGCTGCTACTGCTGCTAAGTCGCTTCAGTCATGTCTGACTCTGTGTGACTCCATAGACGGCAGCCCATCAGGCTCCCCCATCCCTGGGATTCTGCAGGCAAGAACACTGGAGTGGGTTGCCATTTCCTTCTCCAATGCATGCAAGTGAAAAGTGAAAGTGAAGTTGTTCAGTCATGTCCGACTCTTGGCGACCCCAAGGACTGCAGCCCACCAGGCTCCTCTGTCCATAGGATTTTCCAGGCAAGAGTACTGGAGTGGGGTGCCATCACCTTCTCTGAATAGAAGGTTAGAAGCAGCAAATTAAATGCAACTCTAGAAAACTTGCTGTGGAAAAGAACAGTGATGCTGCTGAAACCACTGCTTCCAAGTGATGGGTAGGGAAGAAAAAATAAGGCAGTGTAAGAATGCAAAAAAAAAAAAAGGAAAAAGAACAAGCCAATCTTTGATGTGAGTTGTGCAGTCTCTCTCCACACCTGGTGTCTAGACAGGCCACCATAGAAATGATATTTGAACAGTCTTCCAGCACCAGAAGGAAAATGTAAAATTGTATGATACAAAGCTACAAACAATGTAATTAAGATACGGGCACTCTGATGTGAAAAACTCATCCAGAAAGCGCTTCCTTTCCATAAATCTTTGTGATGCTCCTGCCAGCCAGCTTTCACTCACTGCCACCCCCATGGAGCATCACACACCCACCCCTTGGTGACTCTGGTGACACTGTGACGACTCAACTAAGTGTGATGGCAGACACAGGGTAGCTCCCTTTTGACATGAAAGAGAGGTCTTTCCAGAATTGAAGGGACTTCTTAAAAATGCAGTAGCTTTCACAAAATGCTACTTAGATTATCTGGGTGATAAAGAGTGTACGAGAGAATGCAGTTTAATATTGCAATAGACATTGCTCGCTATCCAATGAGCTACACTGTTTATGACATATGAGGTGGTCAGTTGAGTTTCTGTTTTTCTTTTTTAATTGTATCTAAACTTTTAAGACATTCTGCTCATTTTCTCTCCTGTTGAAAGATCTTTCTTTTTTCAGTTCATGTGAAACTACAGACAATATTAATAGCTAAAAGGGGCTTTTTTGGCACTTAACGGGTTAAAAGTATTGAAATTGTCAAGCTGCATTTAGCCTTGAAAAAAATTGCACAACCTTAAAATTGACAGTTATGTTTTATTCAGCAGACTCTCTGAGGACTTAAGCCCAGGAGACACCCTCTCAGATTGCTCCAAGGAGCAGTTCTAAAGAGGTGAGAGAAGAGCCAGGATATATAGGAATCTTTGCAACAAAAACCAGGTAGCTGGAACATCAACAGAGTATTGCTAATTAAAGAAAACCAGACATCTCAAGTTAATGAATTTACGGCTTTTCTATGGATGGGAAGATACAAGAGTCTAGGCTCACTGAAATCATTCCTTTGATACATGACTCAGCTATTTCCCATGGACAGAGGAACTGGTGGGCTACAGTCCACAGGGTCGCAAAGAGTCAGACACGACTGAGCGCCTTAGCATGCGTGCATGCACATTCTGTGGTTTTCCATTCTAAGTCCCCTCAGGGTGCAAGCCTGGGGCAGCTGCAGCAGCTGGTGGCTTGATGGTGGCAACATCCTTTATTCGCTGATACAGCTGGTGACATGTTTTGCCTACAGACTGGAGACCAAATTATGCTGTGTGTGTTTTAGTTGCTCAGTCACGTCCGAGTCTTTGGGACCCTCATGGACCCCCATGGACCCCCATGGACCCCCTGCTAGGCTCCTCGGTCCATGGAATTCTCCAAACAACAATACTTGAGTGGGTTGCCATTTCCTTCTCCAGGGGATCTTCCTGACCCAGGAATCAAACCCAGGTCTCCTGCATTGCAGGCAGATTCTTTACCATCTGAGTCATGCTTAAATCAGAATTATGCTTGAATCAGAATTAAACCCAGGGCCTCGGATCTCTGGACTCGTGCTTGGTTCGGCCGATCTTGTGTTTCATGTGGGAGTGTATTTTCATTCCATGTGATGGAGCATAATTCTATGATAAGTCCATGATGTGATCAGTGTGAAACACACACACGTGCAGTTGGCACCGTTCATTTGAAAATGTGAAAAACAAAAGGCTGGCCCTGCAAGCCAAGGCTCAGCTGAAAGAGTGGCTTCACACACGTGCTCAGAACGTACTTCTGAGAAGCAAAAAAAATCTCAGCCACCCTTATCTGGCAATCCAGAGGACAGGTGCCATCGCTGGGCCCGTCTTCACCCAAGTTCCTTGTGCTGATCTGGTGTTCTCCCACCCCCCAAAATGTCTCCATTTTTCCTCTGGCAGCTCGGAGACCACAGGCCACGAAGGAACCAAATTTGGGGAGCCCGCCTCTCCGTCTCCTCCCACCAGCCCACACTCACCAGTGTCTCTGGGATCAGCCCCCAGGGGCTCCCCTGGAACACAGGACCTGTCCTGAGTGTAAACTGTATTCTCAGGGCAGACTGACTTGTGGCAGTGAGGGGACACTCTTCTGTGTTCCGTGGGGATCAGTGGCTGTGCTTTTCCAAAAGTAACTGGAAAGTCAGTGGTTCTTTGATTACTTTTCCCAACAGTGGTTCTATTATTATTTTTCATTAATAAAAAATGTTATTATTTTCAACCTAGAAAATTCATCCAGGGTTTATTGGGCTGGGGTTTGGATCAGACCAGGGTGCATTCACATACATCTTCACCCACAGGTACAACACTTCTTAATCAGGAATAATGGGGTGATAATCCTCAATTATGAAACCGGTATTTAAATGCAGCTGTATTACTTTCATGTACATTACATACCACAGAGCAAGATATAAATCTGTATTACTATTAGGAGGTGAGTTAATGAAGAAAATACAGTATCACATAATATATTATAATTACAAAAACCTGGTAGCATATGGAAGCTAATTGCTACACCCAGAGCTGAAATCATGCAAAGACGTTCCGAACTTATTGATTCCTTGTTTTAAAACCAAATTGCTTTTAACTTGAATCTGCTGTGTTTGTATCCTGACATTCCCAGACACTTTTTTGAAGATATCTAAATTTCAGTCAAAATCACATATGCTACAGAAATGACAGAAAAATCTGAATGAGTGGAGTTCCAGTTATTATTCAAACAGTGTTCCCAAAATAGATTGTTTCACCAAGACAATTATATGGAGAAAGATAGATAATATGCAACACAGGAGCTGCATAGCCAAAATTAAAGGAGGAAGGAACATTGAAATGTGCTCTTAATAAGATCTTAGAACAGTTTCTAGTATTTGTTATTTTTAAAAAGTTAATTAAAGGGTTGGCATTTTATCAAGCACAGTGAAAATGGACAGGCATTATTATAATATGAAATGGTTCATTTTCCAGCAGAGTTTAATTTACAGCATCAACAAAGAGGAAAGAAATGACACAGTTGAGCTGTTGCCGCCAAGGCTCAGGCTGCAGGATCCCTTCGGAAGAGTGCTTGAAGGGAGAAACACAAGCCCCGTGGGTACCCTGGAGTCATATTTTTCCCGAAATTGTCTCAGGCTAAAGTGTTTATGGGAGGCTGTCTTAGGGTCATACACATGCCTTTGACCACCTCGTGGTTGTGTGAAGCTCTGATCACAGCTGGCCACGTGGACATCAGAGTGTGGTGTGGTCGCCAAGGGGCCGCTGAAGTCACCAGCACTGACCGTCTGCCGCTAAACCCAGAGATGTGTGTCCTGCAGCCCTGTCTGAAGGCCACAGTCCCTTCATCGTCCTGCCAGGGAGTTCAGAAGATGCTCTGGGAAAAAATGACTTTCAGGGTGAAGCTCATCTGCCCCAAAGAATTCACAGAAAGCAGTCAGAGAAGGGAGTGCTTGGAGCTGAGTGGGTCAGCAGTAATAAGGGCACCTGCCTCCGAGGTGAGGTGCTCCGTCCCCGGGGCCTCAGAGAGGAAACGGTACCTGTGGGATGGTAGGACTGCATAGACCCGCAGCAGGCGTTAAATGAGGCCTGCAGCACGCTGACCCAGAAACCCCCATTTCCAACGCATCCTTCCCACTTACCTCCACCCCACGGTTTAATCCGATCCCACCGTATTATTTGGCCATATTTATTGACAGTCTCCAGTTCTTACCTTACGTCTACTGCAGATTGCATCACACCTCTCCAACTACAGCGTGCTTCTTGGAGGCAGGAGAGTGGCTCCTATTTACAATCCCTAACTCAAAACATGCTATGCTTTGCTTGAGACTTGGGGAGGAAGGAGGAAGGCAAGAAAAATATCCTCCTAAACCCAGGAATTTGGTATCTTCTATAGAGAAAACAGTTTTAGTGGTTCATAAACACGATTAAATATTGTGAAAGTACAGGCTTCCCTGGTGGGCCAATGGGTTAGAGCTCACCCGTCAATGCAGGGGGCATGGGTTCTGCCCCTGGTGTGGGAGGATTCCACATGCCTGGAGCAGCTAAGCCCATGTGCCACGACCACTGAAGCGCTCAACTGATGAGCCCACGCTCTGCAACAAAGGAAGCGGCCGCAGTCACAAGGCCAACATCACGACTGGAGAGCAGCCCCGCTCACCGTGGCTGGAGGAAGCCCTCGCAGCAGTGAAGATCCAACGCAGCCAGACGTGAATAAACTTTAAAAAATTAAAGTGATTAAATATTGTGAAAATACAATAGATCAATTAATACATCTCTTCTGTTCAATAGTACCTTATAAGAAGTATCATGGTAGTTTTTTTTTTAATATAGGCTCCAATTCATTTTATTTTCTCAAAAACACAAAATAATCATTTTGACTACCCAAAAATGAAAACCAGACATCTCAAGTTAATGAATTTACAGCTTTTCTATGGATGGGAAGATACAAGAGTCTTGTATCTTCAGCTCTTTACAGAGAGAAAATGAGCAAACAGAAAAAAAAAACATCAGTCATGACACTGTGCTTGTCCTAAGGACACACATCTCAAAGCTGATTCTATGTGGAAACCTATGTTCTGATGTGTTAGTCCTTGTGATGCTCTGGACATAAAGGCTTCAGCCTGTGGCCTTTTCACGGGTAAAGTTTGTCCTCGTGCTTTAATAACAATGGTTTTGGTGAATACGCGCGTGCCGAGTGCAGGTCGGCAGGAGGGTTTGTTTGGGAGCAGATATAACCAGTATGTCTGCTTTACAAAGCTTAGGGGTGTGGTGGGGCCATGTGGCATGGACTGGGTCACTAAACAGTCCCGAGTCTCAGGCTCCTGATGCGGAAGCTATTTGTCACCTGAGCCTGCAGCCTGCTGACCCCGGAATCCCCAGGAGCAGCACTGGGAGCCCTGTAGGGTGCTGGCAGCTGGGCTAACACGCCTGCCTCTGCCTACCTCGCAAATGAACGAAAGCAGTGTTCAGAGCTTCTCTGGCGGCTCAGTGGTGCAGGATCTGCCTGCCAGTGCAGAAGACACAGGTTCCATCACTGACCTGGGAAAAGCCCACGTGCCCCGGGTACCACAACTACGGAACCTGTGTTCTAGAGTCCGGGAGCCACCACTCCTCAGCCACACTTGCCAGAGAGACGGTGCTCCACCAGACGACCACTGCAGTGAGAGGCCCGAGTGTCACCACTGGAGAAAACCGCCCCTGCAGCAACAGAGACCCAGCACCGCCGACAACGGATACATAAATAAATAAAATTAAAAAAAAAAAAGAAAGCAAATTCCAACTTCCCAGAGTCGGCATTGTTACCGCAGCTCACTCGGCCACCCCGGCACCCACGCCAGGTAGGCGGCCCAGGTGTGTGACCTTGTCTACCTGGTCACGAGCACTTTCCTTGGAGCTCAGCACTTGGAAACATCTGGTCTTCAGTACAGGCACGGCCTGGGCCTCACCCATATGCCTGCAGAGCCACAGTTCTGATCATGAAGGATGGAAGTCATCAAAAGTCAAATCGGATCCGGTCAAGTTGGCACGGCTGATCAGAATGACTGTAGCCGGCTCTGGGGGGCTCCTGCCTTGCTTGAGGGCTGCCCAGCATCTTCTGAGCAACCGTCTGATGTGTGGGGATTTTCTCACTTGGTGAACTTGCCTCCCCAGAGTAGAGGTGGGAATGTGCTTTCCCAAACTCTCCTGGGACAAGGCTGCTGCCCTATGACAGAGCCTACGATAAGATGTCCACAGAGGCTGCAGGGTGGAGGGGAGCCCCGAGAGCGAGCAGGCATCCAGTGGGACCAGCAATGGGGAGCAGGAGGGGTGGGCAGCTCGCTGTGTAGAGGGAGGCCATGGCGGGGACTCGAGGCCCTGTGGCCAGCATCACCGGGTGAGCTCCATCCAGAACCAACAGCCGTGGGCAGTGCGGAGCCCCAGCATGTTGGATGTCTGAAAGTTTTAGGTGGATGCTGTTTTCTGAGGAAGGTTGTTGGACCGAATTTGGCTCTTTACAGTTAATTATAATCTGCAAGGTGGAAACTGGAACCAGCTGAGAGGGTGAGGACTCAGCAGCATCTGGCATCTGAATTCTCTTAAATGCGCCCTTTGCTATTCTCTGGGCCCACTCTTTGTTGGCCAAAGTCCCAGTTTTCACAGGAGATCCCTGAAAACAAAATTCAGCAAGCCTTTCACTCGCCAAACTTCAGGCCCAGACTTTGAGCTTTGTTTTGGGTCCCTCAACCTTGAGGCAGCCCAGCAACCAGGGAGACATCAGCACAGACATAGACGGTCCCTGGCTCCCTCATGGTGCTGTGAGCCTGAACTGGAGCCTCTGGCTCACGACCCCTTCTTTCAGCCCCCGGCGTGGCCCTGAGAAGCCAGCCCGCCCCTCAAGTGCTCACACCCGCCTTGTTGCTCTCGGTCATGGCCACTGGGTCTCCCAGACTCCCTGCCTTCAGGACTCACAATGCTTCAGGGGCCACAGGAGTGGTTTTCGTTTGGTTTTTAGGTAAATTGTTCATTACTGAAGACCACGAGCTGCTGGGTCCCATCCCCAAAGAGTATCAGATCCTAAAGAGTGTCAGCCTTTGAGATCCCCCAGCACGACTGACCAGCACCGAATTCCCTCTTCCTCAGTGCCTGTGACCTGCAAAACACACCACGCACACCCGTGTGAAGATTCCAGGGTATTAAAGTACCATGCCGCCCAACCAGTGAAAACAGGAAAGAGGTTCACTCAGCGAGACTGGGTGCCCACAGGAACGGGTCTGACCCAGACGGGACTTGCAGGAAATGTTCGTGCATCATCCGATAAAGGCACTGGAGTCCCTGCCTTAACGCAAACCCTTGGCCCAAGGGGCGGTGCATTGGATCTGGCCCAGTCCTTTGTGATGAGCTTCTCAGGTCAACTCAGTGAATGAAAGGGAACAAAAAGAAGGAAAAGATCATATTTTGACGGCTTCTCCTTCCAGGAAGGCCTGATGCCAGAGCTCCTTTCTCTAAGCAGGGAGTCCTGTTAGACGAGGCATCTTGAAAAGCCAGAGCAGAGAGAGCTGTTGGTGTCTTAGTGGAAGCAGGCACAGACAGGGCAGAAAAGGGCAAAAGCCTAAATGCCTCAGTTTCAGCTCCCTAGTCTCCCCAGGTAGCCCTGCTCCCAAGTTGCAGGATGGAATGTTAAGATCTCCCTAACTCCAGTACTCTTACCTGGAGATCCCATGGACAGAGAGGAGCCTGGTGGGCTACAATCTATGGGGTCGCAAAGTGTGGGACACAACTGAGCTACTAAACAGCAACAAGAGACAAGCCTGAACGTCTTAGCAGGAAAACATGGACGCTTGGGGCTGTGTCTGCAGTCAGTAAGCACACTGAGTGCTCTTCTTCCCAGAGAATCAAGCAGAGCTGCTGTTTTCTTTCCAAAGTCCCCCGTCCGTTCCTGTCCATCTGTTTAGGAATCTCCTATTTTCTTTCCCTGGCAAGTCTTTTTTCACTCTCTGAGCTGCCTTTAAAAAAGAAAGAAAGAAAGAAAGAAAGAAATATTCCATCCTTGTTACAATCCTCACACACAGAGCGTGGCTTTTCTGTTTCTCTCTTTCTTTTTTTGTCTGCTGGGTCCCCAGGGATTGGCGTCTCATTCCTACCCTTTCTTCCAGGGCTTTGAGGCTTTTGCTGGCCAAGAGTCGACACAGAAGAGACTTTCTTAAAAATTTGTTCACATCCATCCATGAAAGGGAGGATGAAAACACTGCTCCAAGGGTTGCCAGCCATTGGCTGGAAGGCCTGCAGTTTCACCTGTTTTAAATCTGCTGTATTTGTCCCCGACTCAAAAGCCGGAGATCGAATGACTCTGGCAGGTCTTTGCTATAAACATGCACACAGACACGTTTGTTTCATAGAGAGACTTCTCTCTTCCCACTTGAAACAGAAATGCTTTTTTTTTTTTTTTTTTCCTGAGAAAGCGCTGACAGCGAAACTCGATTTCTCAAGGCAGGAGAGCTGCTCGCCCCCAGGCTGCGGGCGGTCTGGCACAAGGGACACATGGGCTGGGCTGCCCTGGCCGCGTCCACGGTTCCCACAGCGGCCCATCCTCCCAAACCCGTCCACCAGCCCCCTGGGAAGGTGAGGAGGCGGCCGGTTCCACACTGTTAACAGACAGAATTCTCTGGGCATCCTAAGGGGGCCTCACAGGCGTTTGTTAACAAAATAAAACTTCTAGACACATCAGACTGCTACCACCATGACTTCCAAACTGGAAGGAAAGAATGAAAGACAAAACAAGAAGATGCTGCTGTTCTGCTCTGCACGTGTTTGCTGCTCAATCGAGTCCGACTCTTTGTAATCTCACGGACTATAGCCCGCCAGGTACTCTGTTGACGGAATTCTCCAGGCAAAAATACTGGAGCAGGTAGCCATTCTCTTCTCCAGGGTATCTTCCTCACCCAGAGTTTGAACCCAGGGCAGATTTCAGGCAGAGTCTTCACTGCCTGAGCCCACTTTCAGTTCAGTTCAGTTGTTCAGTCTTGTCCAACTCCTTGCAATCCCATGGACTGCAGCACACCAGGCTTCCCTGTCCATCACCAACTCCCTGAGCCAAATCAAACTCATGTCCATCGTGTCAGTGATGCCATCCAACCATCTCATTCTCTGTCATCCCCTTCTCCTCCTGCCTTCAGGATCTTTCCCGATGAATCCCAGAGATGGCATCTTCCACCAAACTGTGAGCAGGTTCCCAGCTGCTAACCACATCTTCCTGAGCTCCTAGATGGTTGACATCCTCCAGGAGGGTCACAGCCTGAGATCAGCTCTCCAGCGGAGACATCCAGCTCAGCTGAGATGGTGCTCTCATGGCACACCCGGGAAACCAAGTAGCTGGGACCGGGCGGGTGACTGAGACACGGCCCATCTGGGACAGTGAGCTCGCCAAGCGCCTGGTCGCCTGAGATGCTCAGACCTGGGAAGGGCATAAAATGCTCGCCCAGCCCACAGAGACTGAGCCAGAACTGTGTCTGAGTGTCTCCTGTGGTGGGACAGGTCAGCAGTGGCCTTCCATAAGGGCTCTGGGTGCAGCAGATCTCTGTATGGAATAAGCCCCTCATTCGCCATTAACCCCACCAGAACTTACACAGGACTGGGGAAACAGAATCTCGGAGGACACAAACAGAAACTTGTGTGTAGGACCCAGGAGAAAGGAGCAGTGACCCCACGAGAGCCTGACCCAGACATGCCCACGCGTGTCCAGGAGTCTCCGGCGGAGGCGTGGCCGGCGGTGGCCTGCTGCAGGGTCGGGGGCGCTGTGTATGGCCGTGCATCACGGGACCTTTTGAAGGAGGTCACCATTATCTTTCTTACCGCCACCATAGTTTGGCCTCAGGTCAAACAACAGAGAGGGAACACAGCTCCATCCATCAAAAAAAAATGAGATTAAAGATTTACTGAGCATGGTCCCACCCATCAGAACAAGACCCAGTTTCCCCCTCAGTCAGTCTCTGCCATCAGGAAGCTTCTGTAAGCCTCTTATCCCTATCCATCAGATGACAGAATGAAAACCACAGTCACAGAAAACAAACCAAACTGATCACATGGACCACAGCCTTGTCCAACTCAATGAAACTAGGAGCCATGCAGTGTAGGGCTAACCAAGATGAATGCACCTGAGATGGTGCTCTCATGGCGCACCCGGGAAACCAAGTAGCCGGGACTGGGCGGGTGACTGAGACACGGCCCATCTGGGACAGTGAGCTCGCCAAGCGCCTGGTCGCCTGAGATGCTCAGACCTGGGAAGGGCATAAAATGCTCGCCCAGCCCACAGACACTGAGCCAGAACTGTGTCTGAGTGTCTCCATGGGTCATGGAGGAATGTTCTGACAAAACGTGGTCCACTGGAGAAGGGAATGGCAAACCATGAACAGTATGAAAAGGCAAAAAGGTATGACACTGAGCCATGCTATTCCTCATTAATAGACACTCTGATGATCAAATTCTTTCAAATACAGAGCATAGTCATTGAGACAAACACAGTTAGGAGGTAACCTCCTGTTCCAAAGAAACACCCCGGTTCAGGGTCTGTCTGCTTCCACGTCAGGCCTTGGTTATCACCCAGGAATGAAATGAGTCTGGTTTGCTGTCTTCCCTGGTAGCTCAGATGGTAAAGTGTCTGCCTGCAATGCGGGAGACCTGGGTTTGATCCCTGGGCTTGGAAGATCCCCTGGAGAAGGAAATGGTCACCCACTTCAGTACCCTTGCCTAGAAAATTCCATGAATGGAGGAGCATGGTTAGGCTCAGTCCATGGGGTCACAGAGTTGACACGACTGAGCGACTTCGCTGGCTCACTGCTGTTTTCTGTAACACCAGGGATGACCGCTCAACTTGGAACAGAGATCTCTCCTCCTTTGATCAAGACATAGAGCAAGATTTAAATAAAATAGATTTTAACTGCTGTCATTTAAAGCCAAAGAGTGTGGGACACAGATTTCTACAGGAAGAAATATTTGTGGAACTTGTGATCTTCTCCCTGGCTCCCAATCTCATTCATTCCTGCCTGTGGACATTGAGCAAAGCCATCCACAGGAACCGGCAGAAGAAATGCAAGTGGCGTGAAGGCAGACGATGTTAAGGCTCCAGCTGTGTTGCTTTGTAGAGGACTTTGTAGAGCCTGGATTCTCCCCAAAAGTGATGGCACAGATGGTTTTGTGACTCAGGATGACAGAAGAGCCATGCCTGGAGGTCTCCTGGGAAGCAGGGCCCTTCCCCACCGCCTGCGCTGGGTTGAGAGTTGCTGGAAGGCAGTCCCTGGAACTCCTGCTCTTTGTCACAGCAGCTGTCTCACTCTGGCACAGACCCTCCCCAGGCAGAGTCCAGCTGGAGGGCGTGGGGTATGGGTGGCAGGTTTGCCCCCCAACCGTGGATCCTCTGAAAGATGGGTCTATTCTAAACCAGCAGGGCAGAGCCAGGCTTCTCTCCAGGGCCCCCAGTGGTAGCCTTCAGAAGGAGGCAGGTGGCCACATCCAGAGAGTTTCAGAATGCTGTCCAGCGCAGGGGCTGGTTGGGTGTCTGATCTCTGTGAGGAAGGCTGGGGACTGTCCATGCAGAGCAGCTGTGCCAAATAGTCAAGACCAGAAGCTCCCCAAGGACACACTCACCAACCCCTCAAAATGCAGCCACGAGCCCCCAAACTCGTCATGTCTTCCTGTTACATAATATTTCATTGGAAGGACTGAGGCTGAAGCTGAAGCTCCACTGCTTTGGTCACCTGGTGTGAAGAATTGACTCACTAGAAAAGACCCTGATGCTGGGAAAGATTGGGATGGGAGGAAAAGGGGACAACAGAGGATGAGATGGTTGGATGGCATCACCGACTTGATGGACAGGAGTTTGAGCAAGCTCTGGGAGTTGGTGATGGACAGGGAAGCCTGGCGTGCTGCAGTCCATGGGGTCACAAAGAGTCGGACACGACTGAGCGACTCAACTGAACTGAACTGAAGGTAACTCACTGAGAGTTTCTGTTATGAACAGTGTGCATTAGGGGAAAGCTCATTTCTCCCTGAAGCATTTTTCTCTTGCTGAATATGTGTTTTATTTATGTTACAGATGAGAAAACCAAGGACTGGGGAAACCAGCTAAGCCAGAGTTCCTTAGGAAGGAAGAGGCCCAGCTGGATGCACGTCTGAGCAACCACAGCTCAGTGCCGTCTTCTTGAGACAGAAAATAGAGCAAATCCAACATCGTATTTTCTCTTCAAAGGGGACTTTAGGGGAGAATGGATACATGCATACGTGTGGCTGAGCGCCATCACTGTTCACCTCAAGCTACCATAATATTGTCAATCAGCTAAACCTCAATACAAAATAAAAAGTTTTTTTTTTTAAAAAAAGAGATAACTTAAATTTACACATTAACAAGAAAACAAATTAGTATTTTGCATCAGTAGCTCAAAGCTGAGTAGAATCTCGGTCTTAGTAGTTTGTAAGACATGATGAAATCTTCCTTATTGTGTAGAGTGTGGAAAGCTTCCCTACCCTTGCCCCAACTGTCAAAATGAGAAATTACATAACTGGGCCAAGACACAGACCCTGGACTGAGTGCCCAGCAGCTCATGAAGACTAAGGAGATGCCTGTGGCCAAAACTGGGAAAGAAGAAGGTGCCTAAGATCCTTGTGTCTCCCTGCGGCTTCTTCCGAAACTTGGGTAAATAAATGAAATGTTGAGGTGTCTTGGGGAATTTTGACAAATATTTTGAAACCCATAATGTAGATACAAACAAAAGCTTTTTTAAAAACTATCCAACATTGTATGAATGGTATTTATTGTTTTATAAATAAGAATCATTGCTCTGTTGAGCCAAGGGATTTATGAAAGCATCTCCCAACAGGTGTTGGAGGAGATCAGACTTGGTGAAAATCCACGTTCAGTAAAACTCTTGTGTCTCATTAAGTCTGACATGTTCCCAAAATCTCTGAAAGCACTAATAAAGTCAGAGCGCCATGGTTTCAAGCCCTTTCCTTAGTGAGGCGTGCTCGTGTCATTAAACCTTCTTCAGGTCCTGTAACCTTAGAATCTGCCCTCTTCCAGTGTTATTGTCCATGAGCATGATGAAAATCAAAATAAACCACGATAAAATGAATATAATAAAGTAAAACGATCATGAATTAGCAAAACAATGACCAAAACCAGGAAGGCATTTAATCTCTTTGCGCGAACATGTCAGAAGCTTTGGCCTGCTCTAGAGGGTTTCTCTTATTGTTGTCTTGTTCTGGTTTTGCTTTCAAAGACTTTACTGTATTCTCTCCTGTTTTCCAAACATTATTGTCTGGTTCAGACTAAAGAAATGCCACCGAACAATTTTGGTTTCCAACTTGCCAAGCCTGGGAACAAATAATTTGTCAAGAAAAGGCTTAATTATGCCTGGCTAAGGGTTGCTGTGTTAAACAGGACCGATTGTGGAGCAGAGGAGCCTGTCCTGGCCCTCGGGCGCTGTGGAGAGCGGGCAGTGCCTGCTGGGTGTGTTTTCATCGCACCCTGTGGCTTATATACAGAAGCCTCCGCTGGCTCCCCTTCTGTGGCAGCCTGCAAAGCTGGCAGCTCCTGCAGCCTTCCTGTGTCCCATTGGCACCACTCTAGCACACAGCGGCAGGCCTGCCGTGAACACAGAGCTGGCTCATGCTTGCTCTCAGCTAAGACAGGCTGACACCACCAAGAGGCGCATCTTGATGCTGGACGGGCGTGTGTATGTCTGCTTCCAAGAGCCTCTTTTGTCCACCTGAAATAATCCATGCAAAGATCATAGCTTCAAAAATGAGGTCAAGCAGCACCCCCTGCCCAAGTTGTAAAATCTGCAAAACACACTGATTTTTTTTTTAATTGAGAATACCTATATCAAAGAGTCCAAACCGTCTACACGTGCAATAGAAACACCCAAATAAAGCAAATAATAGCACATGTGTGAGTGGAAAGATGTGCTGCCAGAGAATTCTGCACCACCTTTTTCTGTCAGTGAGCAGGTGAGGAAGAGGAAGATGATGAAAGGTAAGTATATCAGCAAAGTTTCAAAACAGAAAAAACAATGAAAGGGCTGTGGGTTTCAGAAACGGTTGTGGCTCATCTGATAGTGGAGAAATTAGTTTCAATGATGCAATTTCAAAATAAAAACAACTATTATTTATGTCATCATGAAAATAAAGATCTTAGAGATATGATGCTTATTTACCCCGAAGTAAGAAGGAGAAGTACTCTTGCCTGGAAAATCCCATGGACGGAGGAGCCTGGTAGGCTGCAGTCTATGAGGTCACTCAAAATCCGACACGACTGAGCGCCTTCACTTTCACTTTTCACTTTCCTGCATTGGAGAAGGAAATGGCAGCCCACTCCAGTGTTCTTGCCTGGAGAATCCCAGGGACAGTAGAGCCTGGTGGGCTGCCGTCTATGGGGTCGCACAGAGTCAGACACGACTGGGGCGACTCAGCAGCCGCAGCAAGAAGGAGAAGAGGCCATCAGAGGCTAGGACGGCTGGATGGCATCACCGGTGCAATGGCCATGGCCATGAACTTGAGCGAACTTCAGGAGACGGGGAGGGATAGGGAGGCCTGGCCTGCTGCAGTCCACCGGGTCACAAGGACCCAGACACAACCGGGCGACTGAACAACAGAAAGGGCAACATTAAAGTTACAAAAAAATACAATGTCTCATTTGCCTCCCCCGACCCTGAGTATTCAATAAATACCAGCCTGCACGCTTGGTGTCACCGAGTCACATTCTTCAATTCTTGCCCCATCATTTTCTGTTGGAGTTAAGTTCTTAGGATTTTTTTAGATTTTTGGCTGAGGAGTAAAGAATCTGCCTCCAATGTAGGAGACGCAGGAGACATGGGTTCGTCCCTGGGTCATGAAGAACCCCTGAAGGAGGGAATGGCTACGCAGTCCGGTATTCCTGCCTAGAACATTCCATGGACAGAGGAGCTTGGCAGGCTACACACCAAGCAGTTGCAAAGAGTCAGACATGACTGAGCACATGAGCCATTCTGACTCTTAAAGCCAGAAATCACACATCAGCAGCAAAAAATCCTACTGAATATTTCTTCAAAACTGATTTTTAGTTCCTGAAAATGAGTAATTTCTTAATTACCTAAATTAAAAACAAAAGTTCTAAGGGTTCAAATACAAGTTATGATGCATTATGAAACATACAGTTTATAAAACAAATCAACGTTGAAATTAATTATTTAATCTTTCACGCGGTCTATGTTGGGCATCCCAGGTGGCTCAGTGTTAAAAAGAAAAAAGAAAAACAGACATTGCCTGCAAAGCAGGAGACCAGGAGAGGCGGGCCCAGGCCCCGGGTCGGGAAGATCCCCTGGAGAAGGAAAATGGCAATCCACTCCAGCGTTCTTGCCTGGAGAAGCCCATGGACAGAGGAGCCTGGCGGGCTCCTCTATAGTGTCATAGTCAGACACAGCTGAACACACACTCATGGGCTCTATATTAAGGGGGAAAGGAAGTGGTGGTGTCGGCTGCTTTGGTAGATTCGTCGGCTGCCTGGGCACCCCTGCGATCGTGATGGACAGGCAGGAGGAAGAGGCACCCGGCAAGCCCTGGGCAGATGGCTTTTTGGACGGTCGCCTCACTCCCTCCTAAACCACAGCGGAGTCTCCAGGAAGCTCTGCGAATCTGAATAGACCAGTTTCCCGAGGCTGCTCTAGCGAATTACCATAAACTAGTGCCCTAAAGCCACAGGAGCTTCTTTTGTCACAGTTCTGGAGGCCAAAGTCCAAAACCATGATGCCGGCCTGGCTGTGTGGCCTCCAGAAATTTTGGGAGGGGGGCCCTCTTCCTGGCCTTCCTTGGCCCGAGGCCACATCACGCCAGGCTGCCTCTGTTCTCCCGGAGGCTCCTTCTCTTGTCTCTTCAAGAGATTCAGACCCATCCAGATAATCCAGGAGGATCTCCATCGTCAAGGTCTATAAGTCCATCTGCAAACACATTTTTTCTCCTCGTAAGGTCCAATGACAGGCGCCAGGCACTAGGTTCTGGACGCATATCTGCGGGGTCACCATGCAGCCCCTGACGTCGGACCAGCCACCTGCCCACTTCACTCTCACAAGTCCTGACTGTTATGCTCTCCCCACGAGTACGATATCTGCTGGGGTGGAGTGGCTGCTGCTGCTGCTGCTGCGAAGTCGCTTCAGTCGTGTCTGACTCTGTGCGCGACCCCATAGACAGCAGCCCACCAGCCTCCCCCATCCCTGGGATTCTCTAGGCAGGAACGCTGGAGTGGGCTGCCATTTCCTTCTCCAATGCATGAAAGTGAAAAGTGAAAGTGAAGTTGCTCAGTCGTATCTGACTCTTGGCGACCCCATGGACTGCAGCCCACCAGGCTTCCCCCTCCATGGGATTTTCCAGGCAAGAGTACTGGAGTGGGATGCCATTGCCTTCTCTACGGAGCTGTAAGTGAACTTGGGGATCTCTGAGGGTGATCAGTTTCAGAAAGAAGCAGGGATTGTGTTTGTCCAGTGCCGGTAAACAAAGCCCACCTCCACAGGGAAGCTGTTTGACCACCAAAGAGCTAAGCCTCCTTCCTTCCGGGCTGGATGCGCCTTTCCTTCCACGGGGCTTCCTGAGCTGTCGCGGCAGCTCAGGCTGCATCAGCCAGGGTCACCCCAGCCAAGCTGCCCTCTGTCGGCAGCTGGATCAGGACATACTTCTGAAAAGTCCCATCAGATGCTGCTTCTTTCAGTTCCCACAGTGGCGCACCCGCCCTCATCCTCACTGATCCCTTCTCTAAAACCATACCTATTGTTGCTGTTCAGTTACTAAGTAGCAGCTGACTCTTTCTGACACCGTGAACTGCGGCACACCAGGCTTCCCTGTCCTGCATTATCTCCCAGAGTTATCTCATGTTTGTTGAGTCGGTGATGCCATCAACCGTCTTATCCTCTGTCACCCACTTCTCCTCCAGCCTTCAATCTTTCCCAGCATCCGGGTCTTTTTCAATGAATCGGCTCTTTACATCAGGTGCCCAAAGTTTTGGAGCTTCAGTTTCAACATTAGTCCTTCCAATGAATATCCAGGATTGACTTCCTTTAGGATTGACTGGTTTGATTTCCTTGCTGTCCAAGGGACTCTTAAGAGCCTTGTCCAGCCCCACAATTTGAAAGCATCCATTCTTTGGTGCTTAGCCTTCTTTATGGTTCAACTCTCATATCCATCCGTACGTGACTACTGGAAAAACCATAGCCTTGACTATCAGGACTTTTGTTGGTAAAGTGATGTCTCTGCCTTTTAATATGCTGCCTAGGTTTGTCATAGCTTTTATTCCGAGGAACAAGTGTCTTTTAACTTTGTGGCTTCAGTCACTGTCCACAGTGGTTTTGGAGCCCAAGAAAATAGCCTGCCACTGCTTCTCTCATGTGGCAAAGGAGCCACCTGCAATGCAGGAGGTCCAGGTCCGATCCCTGGGTCAGGAAGGTCCTCTGGAGAAGGGAATAACAACCCACTCCACGAATTTTGCCTGGAGAATCCTATGGATTCCAGAGGATTCTGGTAGGTTGCAGTCCTTGGGATGGCAGAGTTGGACATGCCTGAGTGACTTTGACTTTCAGACTTTCAAATCAGTTTATGCTATGAAATCCGCTTGTCCACATGCACCTCCTCCCTCTGCCTGGGAGTGGGCCGTCATGGATGTGGCATAGCCCTTGGGGTGGCCCTGAGCCCTGAGTGACACTGTCATGGTTCCATCCATCATGAGTATCCGAAAAATCTGCGGTGACCATCTTACTGTATTTCATTTACACTGCCTGCCCTGTACCCACCCACCAGGGCCAGCTTTGGAGCACAGACTGTCTTCCCACCTGGATAAACTGTCCCAGGGCCTCCAAAGGGGTTTCTTCTCCCTTTACTAAGTACAGATAAAAGTTAAACCACGTCAGCGGTTGTTCTTTAATTTTCATCCCACTTAAAACCCCAAGTGCTTTGCTGAGACCTTCACGGGGCCACGGAGCTCTTGCAGAGCCACCACGAGCATTACCATCTGTGAAGGATTTTTTTGGTTCAGACAAGCAGTTACTGGTTTCATCATCTTTGCCAATATCTTTTAACCACCCTGGAAGTGAAAGTGTTAGTCCCTCAGTTGTGTCCAACTCTTTGCAACCCCAGGGACTGGATGGAGCCCTCCAGGCTCCTCTGTCCATGGGGATTCTCCAGGCAAGAATACTGGAGTGGGTTATCATTTCTTCCTCCAGGGGAATCTTCCAGGGATTGAACTCAGGTCTCCTGCATTTCAGGCAGATTTTTTTCCCATATGAGCTGCCAGGGAAGTGCCACTAGAATTCTTACTGTGAGGAGTGCTTCCTTTGACTATGAAAGTGGCTTTTTAAAGAATGCTACCCTGATTTTGCAATGCTGGCCACAATGAATGGCAAATATCTCAAGTCCTCAAGTCGACTAAGTATCAGTGTTGGGGAGGACCCAGGGCATGTGCTTGACCCTGTTGTAGGAAGCTTGGGTTGTTGCCTGTTACTTTATCAAAGAAATCTTTTAATAAAGTTTCATATATGAGAGACTCAGCCCACAGTGGTCTTTTTGAAAGAACAACCGCACTGTACCTGTATTTATATGAAGATTTTTTTTTTTTCCTGTAGGTAATTCATACTCAGTTCGCATTTCATCCAGTGTTTGGCTTTTGCTATTAGCCTGTACAGCTTGGTCCCTTTCCAGCCACTACAGGTTACTTATGCTTCCAGTTCAGTAGTCTCTCTGCGATCTCAGAGATGGCCCTATAGAAGGCATAATAAAACTAAGTAAAATTTTATTACCCGGGAAAATGTCCATGGCTATAAAAGTCTTTTTATAGTGGTAATGTTTGGTTTTAATATTTAATAAAGCATAAACCACCAAAAAGAAACATAACATTATGTTCAGTCCCTTGAAGGATGGTGAGATTTGAAATTGTACAGGTGAAATTTTATTGATGTAACTAAAAAGGCTTTGGAGGGACTTCAAACCTACATCTAGAATCCAGGTGTCGCCTAGCTCCAGGGGAGCCCGGCGCTTAATGATAACAAGTCCATCACGCGTGCTTTCCAGAGCAATGGAAAGTCAAGGGTCTGCAGCTATGCGGCTGTGACTCACTTTTCTAACATCTGAGGATGAAGCCAGCACGTAATTTGTTGATAAAATGAGTCTAAACCACAACTAAATGGCTTAAGTGCCTCTAAAATGAATCAGAATCAGCGATTGTATTTTAAACGTTGTATAACTGGTCCCAAGGCTCTTCAAAGACTACTAAGCAAATGTCATTCCCATAATTGTGCTACAGATCCTAATTTCACTGTCTAGATTTTTGAAAATGGTGAAAAGTTCAGTTTGAAACTACTCAGAAAAGAGAGGACAAAGGTTATGTATGTCAACTTTGAAGGATCTCCTTCTCTTGACTTTTACAGCTGTGTGATTCCCCATGTCAAGCAGCAATCACTAACAATACTTACAAACGCCAAACAGAGGGATGAGGAGTGGAGACAGCCTGAAAACTTTTACAAAGGTGTCAATAGAGATGAAACTAATTTTTAAAAACTGAAAAACATGAGAAAGGTAGCTTTGTGCCTAGAACATTTCATTCACTAGTTAAAACTGAATCCCTCAGAAAAGAGTAATTGAATGACTTTTGCTTGTTTGCCAAATATAGGCAATAAACAGGATAAATATATTATTTTATTTTTTACCTAATTACATGATTCCATCACATGAAAGAAAGCAAATTGCACAGCCGTGAAGATCTTCTGGGTGTATTTTTAACCGTCATTCATCAGACCGACCTGTACACATAAGAACTCACAGAAACCTCTCCAGGAAGAGTGTGCAGGAGCTGTAGCCAGGCTTGATTTGGGGTTCAGACAGCACGATATGAATACCTTTCCCATAAGTTAAAGCCATTGCTGTTTTAGGGTCAGAAGTGCTTTGATTGATTGCAATGGCCAGTTTCCTTGTAAACGATTAACAGGAGCTAAGACATACCCATCTAGTAAAACAATCATTGACATTAATCATTTTTAAATAGGAGCCTGTGATGATAGCCTGTATAGTTTTGATCCCACCACTGATCACTATAAATTTAGGTCCTTAGCAAGTAAAGTTTCCCAAGCATCCTCAGTCCAGGTGAGTAAACACCTGTCCCATCTTCCCAGGTCAGTCAAATAAGACCAGCTGAGGCTCCCGGATGAAGCATGGCCAAGTCCAGCACAGTCTGGCTGGTCAAGGCCACAGTCACGGGAGGAGGATGTGTATGCTGGTGTACAAATTAGTATGCTGATTAGTTCAGCAAAACAGGGGTGTGAGAACTCTCTACAAGCTGGGTCATGCTATCCTCACAGCCAGCACTCTGATAAGATACCACATCCCATCCTCCGGAACCCGGCCCTTACAGATTCTTTGGAAGCTTCATGAAATTATTTTATTCTGGTGGTGTTTGATTGCTACCATTCCAATTCTATGGATGTTAAGTCGACTTCAGTATTACACACTGTATGATGTTTAGTAGCACGAGCAACATTAAGCTAATTTAATTGCTTTAACCGGAAAATGAAATAGTCCATCAAAAAGGGTTATGGCTCCATATAAACACATTACTTTGCATTCCAAATCATATTTTCCTTGCAATTTCCTAGCTTTTATTTAAGGCAGTGACCATCCAACTTTCGTGTGGTAAGAAGGACCCAAGGCATCAGTGAAAGCATCAGTGCCTTGTCCAGAGAGTCTGATTCCATAGATGAGGCCCCAAATTTTGGATTTTTAAAAAAGATTCTCAAGTAATTTCGATGCAGGTACTTCATGGACCACATTTTGAGGAATGCTGCTGTAAACTGTGCATTTTATCATTTGCAAGTATCCATGAGGGAAGGGCAGTGGCGTCTGTATGTGCTGACATTAGCAAAGACCATTTCAGAATCATGTGAGAATCACCAAGAGCATTACCTGACCTTGACACAGTTACGAGAAGAAGGCTCCATGTTAGCAGCTGTCTGCAGAGCCATCCGTCCTGCTGACAGGGTCTTCGGTCACCTCTTAGCAACTTAGTACCTCCACCCCTTTCGATACAGCAACTTAAAGTGTGCTGACTGGTTCATAGTGGATAGAAAAGAGAATCTATGTCATTAGATAAAGAGCACTGAACAAGTTCTCTGTTTACATGAGATACTTAGTCCACTGCCTGTCACAGAGCACATAATTAAGGAACATTAGTCATTATTACTATTATTCACCTTTTAGTACTACATTCAACGCAAGGAACTAAAGAGCCTCTTGATGAGGGTAAAAGAAACGAGTGAAAAAGTTGGCTTAAAACTGAACTTTCAAAAAACTAAGATTAAGGCATCCGGTCCCAACATTTCATGGCAAATAGATGGGGAAAAATTGGAAGCAGTGACAGACTTAACTTTCTTGGGCTCTAAAATCACTGCGGACGGTGACTGCAACCATGAAATTAAAAGACACTTGCTCCTTGGGAGGAAAGCCGTGACAAACCTAGATGGCATATTAAAAATCAAAGCGTCGCTTTGCTGACAAAGGTCCATATAGTCAAAACTATGGCTTTTCCAGGAATCATGCATGGCCGTGAGAGCTGGACCACAAGGAAGGCTGAGCGCCAGAGAATTAGTGCTTTCAAATTGTGGTTCTGGAGAAGACTCTTGAGAGTCCTTTGGACTGCAAGAAGATCAAACCAGTCAATCCTAAAGGAAATCAACCCTAAATATTCATTGGAAAAACTGACGTTGAAGCTGAAGCTCCAATCCTTCGGCCACATGATGCAAAGAGCACGCTCACTGGAAAAGACCCTGATTCTGGGAAAGACTGAAGGGAAAAGAAGAGAAGGGGAGAACAGGGTGGCCAAGGATGAGATGCTTAGAGAGCATTACCAATTTATTGGACGAGAATTTGAGCAAACTCCAGGAGACAGTGAAGGACAGAGGAGCCTGGTGTGCTGCAGTCCATGGGGTCACAGAGCCAAGCACCACTGAGCGACTGAACAACAAATAACAATCTCAGTAGCCAGCATCTGGGTCTTATTGGAGAAGGCAAATTACCCAGTGAAAAGACATCGTAGACACAATCTAGCTGATGCAATTTAACAAAATTTAAAAGCAAAGGCAACTGGCCTTAAATTGCTCAGCCATCTTTGCAGAAGGAGCTCTGTGTTCTACCTTGAACACTGAATTCATGGTGACTTTTGTAAAGGTTTCCACAGGGCCACCGTCAGTTACCTGTCTTTACTGGTGAAGCTGATGAATGAATGTCCTCCCAGATTTGTTGAGGCTTCGTTGACACAATGTGGGGGTAGGGTGTTTGGGGATAAAAGACACGTTTCTTGTGATGGGCAGTATATTTCAACATTAACCCCAACACATTGGCTCACCATGGCTGAGCTTCCTTAATACCCAAATGACTGAACTCTAGTGCCATTGTCACAGGAATTTTTATTTTTTTCCTTTGGCCAGAAGAACACCAAAATTAGTTTTAAACGTAACTATAATTGTATACTTTGGAATTGTGGTGCTGGAGAAGACCGTTGAGAGTTCCTTAGATTGCAAGGAAATCAAACCAGTCATTCCTAAGTGAAATTAACACAAGAGATGAGCTTTCTCAACAACACAAGAGATGACTTTACATGTGAACATGGCCAAGCTGTCAATACCGAAATCAAACTGATCACATTCCTTGCAGCCATAGGTGGGGAAGTTGCATACAGTCAGCAAAAACAAGACGAGCTGACTGCGGCTCAGATCGTCTGTTTCTCAGGCTTAAACTAAAGAAAGCGGGGAAACCACTAGGCCAGTGGGGTATGACTTAAATCAAATCCCCTGTGAATATTAACAAATAGATTCAAGGGCTCAGAACTTGGAAGCATCGTGTCTGAAGAACTGCGGACGAAGGTCTATAACATTGTACAGGAGTCAGCAGACAAAACCATCCCAAAGGAAAACAAGACGGCAAAGTGGTTGTCTGAGGAGGCCTTACGGAAAGCTAAAGAAGGAAGAGGATCAACAAGTCAGGGAGAAGCGGAAAGTAATCCAACTAAATGCAGATCTCCAAAGAACAGCACAGAGAGACAAGGCCTTCCTCAACAAACAGTGTGCAAAACTAGAAGAAGGCAGCAGAAGTGGAAAGGCTAGAGATCTCTTCAGGAAAATTGGAGATACCAAGGGAACATTTTGCCCAAAGATGGGCACAATAAAGGACAGAAACGGTAAAGACCTAGAAGAAGCTGAAGAGATCAAGAAGAGATGGAAAGAATACACAGAAAAACTGTACCAAAAATATCTAAATGAACCGGATGACTATGACGGTGTGGTCAACCACCCAGAGCCAGACATTCTGGAGGGTGAAGCCAAGTGGGCCTTCGGAAGCCCTGCAGTGGATGCCACTCAATTCCAGCAGAACTATTCAAAGCCCTAAAGAACCAGGCCATCAAGGTGTTGCATCCATAACTCATCATAATAAGCTGTGGAAAGCTCTCAAATAGATGAGAATGCCAGACCATCTTACCTGTCTGCTAAGAAACCAGCATATGGGTCAAGAAGCAACATTTAGAACCCTGTATGGAACAACTGATTGGTTCAAGATTGAGAAAGCAGTACGACAGAGCTGTCTGCTGTCACCCTGCTTACTCAACCTATACCCTGAGCACATCATAAGAAATGCCAGGCTGGGTGAGTTATAAGCTGTAATGAAGATAGGCGGGAGAAACATCAACAACCTCAGATATGCAGATGATACCACTTTAATGGCAGAAAGCAGAGAGGAACTAAAGAGCCTCTTGATGAGGGTTAAGGGGGAAAGTGAAAGAGCCAGCTTAAAATTAAATATTAAATAAACTAAGATCGAGGTACCCGGCCCCATTACTTCATGTCAAATCGAGGGGGAAAAGGTGGAAGTAGTGACAGATTCACTCTTCTTGAGCTCCAGAATCACTGTGGATGGTGACAGCAGCCATAAAATCAGAAGACACTTGCTTCTTGGCAGGAAAGTTATGACAAACCTAGACAGTGCCTTGAAAAGCAGGGACAGTACTCTGCAGACAAAGGTCGCAGAGTCAGGGCTGTGGTCTTCACAGTTGTCATGTATGGCTGGGAGAGCTGGACCATAAAGAGGGTGGAGTGCTGAAAACTTGGTGCTTTCAAACTGTGGTGCTGGAGAAGACACCTGAGAGTCCCTGGGACTGCAGGGAGACCAAAGCAGTCAATCATAAGGGAATCAACCCTGAATATTCATTGGAAGGACTGAGACTGAAACTCCAGTATTTTGGTCATTAGATGAGAACAGCTGACTCGTTGGAAAAATCCCTGGTAAAGATTGAGGGCAGAAGGAGAAGCTGGCATCAGAGGATGAGATGGCTGAATGGCATCACGGATGCAATGGACATGAACTTGGGCAAACTTCAGGAGATGGTGAGGGACAGGGAGAGCTAGTGTCCTGCAGTCCATGGGGTTGCAAAGAGTTGGACTTGACTGGGCAACTGGACAACGACATTTATGTATCTGTTTCTAGATGGATGCCTATGCAGCTAGATAGGTAAATGGATGGGTGGATGGATGGATAAAGAGAGAGAGAGAGATAAAGAAAGTCTGTAGTAACAGTTGAGCAGTGGTTTCTGAGAAATCTCTCTGTTTTGTGTTCGTTTTTTTAACATGATACATGCGTTTGTTAGCGATCATCAAGCTGCATCAAATGCACAGCATAACTGTCACACCTCTTGCAGAGGGGCTAATTTTTGTACCGTGACTTGGAATCCCAACACTGAAATTTGGAGGCATCTCAGTGCTGCGTTTACAGCCGGCTCATTCTCACAGACACAGAATCCGGCCCCGTCCACTATTCCATCTATCTGCATTTCAAGGAAGGGCTGCTGCTTTGGGGAAAGCAGAAACCCTCATTGCCCTGAGAAGTCCAGAGGAAAGTCTCTCTCAGCACACGTGCTCTGTGTTTCCTCATTTGCCCCTCTGTGATCCCAGAAGCATTTTTATAGCAATAGTAAATTAACACACCAGCATATGGCAAATTTTATAAATGTTCATTTGTGCTCAAATATGGCACATATTCTACCATCGTGACTACCACATACACACATAAATCAAGTATGTGAAGTACCTTAATAATCTCGCTCAAATCTTATCTTTTCAAATTTGTGACCTTTGCATATCTTGATTGTTCGTGTATCTTCAAAAAGTTTCTTATTTTTATCTTCTCATAAGAAAAGTATATCAAACTCCTCGTCCAGGATTATAGAATTCTGCATTTTTGTTTCGTTTGCTGTCAATTTTTGCTCTATATACATTGAAGTTACATTAGAAAAATGTGTATAAATTTAGAATGGCCACGCTCGCTGCGTGTCGAAGCTTCCGTCACCATATCATGCCCCTCTTCACGTCTGCCAACGCCTTCTGCTTTACAGTCTCCCTGAAGAGCATAAAAATAACAAACTGTTAAGAAAGCATCCAACCTAGAGTAAAGCTTTGTCATGACAAACAGAAAGATACTTTTTTTGAGGAGAGAAGAGCCCAAAGACAGCCCATCCAGAGAAGGAAACGACGTCTGAGCTGGACGAGAGTGTTGCCATTCAAGGAAAAAAAAGCTCCACAAAAAGAAGGAATAAGCATAATTTGGAAAATATACTATAAGTATTTTGTAAAGATAGAGAAGTAGATATTTGTTTAAAATTATTTATATTTTCAATAAAAACACATAGATTATGTTAAAAGCATCAGGATAGGACACTGGACTGAGATTTTTTAAAAAAAGCTAAAAGAACTAAAGAAAAAAATCAGACATATGAAAACTAGCGAGGATAAAATAATACTGAGATCATTACAGCTCTGAGTCAGGACTGAGGGAAAGGGAATCAGCGCTGTAAACGACAAGTTTGCAAAAGTACAACACATCTGCAAAGTGATTCAAATTCTCAAAGAGAAATAAAACACGTGAAGAGCAGGAGCAAAGATCAATGTATTGCTAAAATCTCCTCACAGGGAAGCCTGGCATGCCGCAGTCCATGGGGTCGCAAAGAGTCAGACATGACTGAGTGGCTGAACTGAACTGAGATTTCTAAAGGGGCTAAAAGAACAGAGTGAAAAGCCAACTTAAAATAAAAATCTAGGAGAAAGCGTTTTTAAACTTGAAAAAAAAAGGTGAACGTTTTAATTTCATTTATCAAGGTGAGGAAAACATGCAAAAGCGCAGCCAGGTGGAAGTACTGACTTTCACGAACGCAAACTCAAACAAGGGTGATCTAACATTTCAGAGACAATCTGAAAAAAATGACAACGATCATTATGTCCAATTTGCTTTTTTTTAGTTTATTTGGACAAAATTCCAATCGCACCTAAAATGTGCACAGGGAAGTTAGTCAAAGTAACACACTAAAGTCACCCTGTATATCATAACTGTAAAATAATTCAAAGGTTATTAAAAGTGAACTGATTATACAAAGCTCAAAATACAGAGATTCACATAGCAGAGTACAATAGTAAGCTTTCTTCCTCTCTGGTAACATAACCTGTACTTAAAGTCCATCTGTATATTTCTTTCTGGCCTATTTCACTGAGCATACTCCTCCTGGTTAATTCTACGTGGAC
Source organism: Aepyceros melampus (assembly GCA_006408695.1). Classification (NCBI taxonomy): domain Eukaryota; kingdom Metazoa; phylum Chordata; class Mammalia; order Artiodactyla; family Bovidae; genus Aepyceros; species Aepyceros melampus. The sequence goes on from SJXQ01006570.1 coordinate 212,509, forward strand.
TCAGTTCCAGAATTTCTTTCTTTAAAAGCTAAATAACACTCCATTGTGTGTATAGGCCGCATTTTCTTTATCCATCCATCCATCCATCACTGGACATTCCAGTTGGGAAAACAATGCTCCAATGAACAAGGGGTACAGATCCCTCTTTGAGATACTGATTTCATTTCCTTCTGCTATACTCCTGGAAGTGGAATTCAGGGTCATGTGGCAGTTCTTTTTGTAAGTTTTTGAGGAAACTCCGTATTACTTGCCACAGTGGCTGCATCAATTTACATTCTCACCAACAGTGTATGAAGGTTTCCTTTTTTTTCACATCCCCTAAGTACCAGTACGAACAGTACTTGAGTATTCTTGCCTTGAGAACCCCATGAACAGTATGAAAAGGCAAAAGGTTAGGATACTGAAAGATGAACACCCCAGGTCAGTAGGTGCCCAATATGCTACTGGAGATCAGTGGAGAAATAACTCCAGAAAGAATGAAGGGATGGAGCCAAAGCGAAAACAGCGCCCAGTGGTGGATTGACTGGTGAAGGAAGTCAGGTCCAATGCTGCAAAGAACAGTATGCACAGGAACCTGGAATAATCGAGCCAAGAATCAAGGTAAATTGGAAGCGGTCACACAGGAGATGGCAAGAGTGAATCTTGACATTTTAGGAATAAGTGAACTAAAATGGACTGAAATGGGCAAATTTAATTCAGATAACCATTATATGCACTACTGTGGGCAAGAATCCTTTAGAAGAAATGGAGTAGCCATCATGGTCAACAAAAGAGTCCAAAATGCAGAACTCGGGTGCAACCTCAAAAACGACAGAATGATCTCTGCTCATTTCCAAGTCAAACCATTCAATATCACGGTAATCCAAGTCTATGCCTCAAAGAAGCTGAAATTGAATGGCTCTATGAAGAGTTTCAAGACCTTCTAGAATTAACACCACAAAAAGATGTATTTTTCATCACAGGTGACTAGAATGCAAAAGTAGGAGGCAAAGAGATACCTGGAGTAACAGGCAAGTTTGGCCTTGGAGTACAGAATGAAGCCGGGCAAAGACTAACAGAGTTTTGCCAAGAGAATGCACTGGTCATAGCAAACACTCCCTTCCAACAACACGAGAAATGACTGTACACATGGACTTTACCAGATGGTCAATACCGAAATCAGATTGATCATATTCTTTGCAGCCAAAAATGAAGAAGCTCTATACAGTCAACAAACATAAGACTGGGAGCTGACTGTGGCTCAAATCATGAACTCCTTATTGTAAAATTCAGACTTAAATTGAAAAAAGTGGGAAACCATGAGACCATTCAGTTATGACCTAAATTAAATCCCTTAATGATTATACAGTGGAAGTGACAAATAGATTCAAAGGATTAGATCTGATAGACAGAGTGCCTGAAGAACTATGGATGGAGGGTTGTGATATTTTACAGGAGACAGGGATCAAGACCATCCCCAAGAAAAAGAAACACAAAAAGGCAAAATGGTTGTCTGGGGAGGCCTTACAAATAGCTGAGAAAAGAAGAGAAGCTAAAGGCAAAGAGAAAAGGAAATATATGCCCATCTGAATGCAGAGTTCCAAAGAATAGCAAGGAGAGATAAGAAAGCCTTCCTCAGTGATGACTGCAAAGAAATAGAGGGGAAAATAGTAGAATGGGAAAGACTAGAGATTTGTTTAAAAAAATTAGAGATACCAAGGAAACATTTCATGCAAAGATGAGCACAATAAAGGACAGAAATGGTATGGACCTATCAGAAGCAGAAGATATTAAGATGAGGTGGCAAGAATACACAGAACTCTACAAAAGAGATCTTCATGACCCAGATAACCATGATTGTGTGATCACTCATCTAGAGCCAGACATCCAGGAGTGCAAAGTCAACTGGGCCTTAAGAAGCATCACTACGAACAAAGCTAGTTGTAGTGATGGAATTCCAGTTAAGCTATTTCAAATCCTAAAAGATGATGCTGTGAAAGTGCTGCACTCAATATGTCAGCAAATTTGGAAAACCCAACAGTGGCCACAGGATTGGAAAAGGTCAGTTTTCACCCTGTTTATTTAACTTATATGCAGAGTACATCATGTGAAATGCTGGGCTGGATGAAGCGCAAGCTGGAATCAAGAGTGCTGGAGTGGGTTGCCATTTCCTTCTCCAGGGAATCTTCCTCTCCCAGGGATTGAACCTGAGTCTCCCGCATTGCAGGAGGATTCTTTAACTTCATGGCTTAGGATAGTTTTAATAAAATCTTAAAACAAAGAAATTAGATATATTTTGATTTGTAAATACAGTATCTAATACCCATATATAAAGAGCTTTATCTTTCCTGTTTGTTTATTTGCGAGGCTGAGTCTGACTCTTTGCAATCCCATGGACTGTAGCCCACCAGGCTCCTCTGTTCACAGGATTTCTCAGGCAAGAATACTTGGGTGGGTTGCCATTTCCTTCTCTAATACATCTTTTTTTCATCTTGGAAAAATTGTAAAATCCTCTATGATTCAGTGGACTTCATATACTCTAATGGAAAAGCATAACAAAATAGAATTAAGGATTTTAGAGTTTTATCTATTTCTTGATATCATTTGATATCAAGTTTAAAAAGATGTCACTTTTAACCAAAATAATATTGCAAAGCAATTATTCTTCAATTAAAAATACATACATTTTTAAATGTCACTTTTGGCCAAATTATTGATAATTATGCATAAATGTTAATTTTAAAATAAATTAATGAATGTGTGCTTGTTAAATGGGAAACATGAAAATGTATCTTTAATTCTTAACCATTATTACAGAATATTTGTGAATAAAAATTAGAATAAAATTTAATGACATTCTGAACTAAGAGAATTTTTTAAATTAAATTGCTGCTTTATTTTGCAATAGATGAAATATGTTTATAAAAGAGAAACACAAAGGGGATTCATTAGATATTATTGCCAAAGGAGTTTATGGATCCAAACTTTTTGGGAAGCTCTAAGCTAGGAATATTTCAGCTAAAAATATTCAAGCTTTTCTCATATTCACTTAGTGGGAAAATCACCACACTTCTTGCAGCTCAGTTCAGGCTACAGGAATGTTGCTTGAGAAGATAGCAGCAGGTCCCTAAGAAGCATCAAGAATACACAGAAGAACTACACAGAAAAGATCTTAATGACCCAGATAACCATAATGTGTGATCACACACCTACAGCCCGATATCCTGGAGTGAGAAGTCAAGTGGGCCTTAGGAAACATCACTATGAACGAAGCTAGTGGAGGCGATGGGATTCCAGTTGAGCTATTTCAAATCCTAAAAGATGATGCTGTGAAAGTGCTGCACTCAATATGCCAGCAAATTTGGAAAACTCAGCAGTGGTCACAGGACTGGAAAAGGTCCATTTTCATTCCAATCACAAAGAAAGGCAATGCCAAAGAATGCTCAAACTAAAACATAATTGCATTTGTCTCACACACTAGCAAAGTAATGCTCAAAATTCTCCAAGCTAGGTTTCAACAGTATGTGAACCCAGAACTTCCAGATGTTGAAGTTGGATTTAGAAAAGGCAGAAGAACCAGAGATCAAATTGCCAATATCCGTTGGATATCAAAAAAGCAAGAGAGTTCCAAAAAAAAACATCTACTTCTGTTTTATTGACTAAGCTAAAGCCTTTGACTGTGTGGATCACAATAAACTGTGGAAATTTCTTAAAGCAATGGGAATATCAGACCACCTGACCTGCCTCTTGAGAAATCCGTATGCAGATCAAGAAGCAACAGTTAGAACTGGACATGGAACAGTAGACTGGTTCCAAATTGGGAAAGTAGTACATCAAGGCTGTAAATTGTCACCCTGCTTATTTAATTTATATGCAGAGTATATCATATGAAATGCCAGGCTGGATGAAGCACAAGCTGTAATCAAGACTGCAGGGAAAAATATCAATAACTTCAGATATGCAGATGACACCACCCTTAATGGCAGAAAGTAAAAAGAAACTAAAGAGCTTCTTGATGAAAGTGAAAGAGGAGAGTGAAAAAGCTGGCTTAAAACTCAACATTCAGAAAATGAAGATCATAGCATCCAGTCCCATCAATTCATGGCAAATAAATGGGGAAACAATAGAAACAGGGACAGACTTTATTTTGGGGTCTCCAAAATCACTGCAGGTAATGACTGCAGCCATGAAATTGCAAGACCATTGCTCCTTGGAAGAAAAGCTATGACCAACCTAGACAGCATATTGAAAGCCAGACATTACTTTGCCGACAAAGGTCCATCTAGTCAAAGCTATGGTTTTTCCAGTGGTCACGTATGGATGTGAGGGTTGGACTGTAAAGAAAGCTGAATACCAAAGAACTGATGCTTTTGAACTGTGGTGTTGAAGAAGACTCTTGAGAGCCCCTTGGACTGCAAGGAGATCCAACCAGTCTATTCTAAAGGAAATCAGTCCTGAATATTCATTGGAAGGACTGATGCTGAAACTGAAGCTCCAGTCTTTTGAAGCAAAGTTCTGACTCCTTAGAAGAGGCAGGTGGATGGCATCTCCAGCTCAATGGATATGAGTCTGAGCAAAGTCCAGGAGTTGGTGATGGACAGGGAACCTGCTGCTGTCCCTGGAGTCACAAGAGTCGGACATGACTGAGCAACTGAACTGAACTGATGATGGAAGCCAGCATAAGCAATTAGCCTCCAATTTAATTAAATTTTTAAAAAGTCAGCACTGTTGGAGTTTTAAAAGGCCACACAAGCTGGGAGGCACCTTACTGAGCAAATACTAGAGCAAACCCACGGTCACTTTGTGGTCACTTTCAGGCTATCCCCGAATACTGCACTGGAAAAAGAGAAGGAGCTGTGAAGGCCTTTAAGAACAGGAAATCCTGCCAGAACTGAGCGCTTTACAAAGAAAAGAGAATCCCTGATGGAGTTAAAGGGAGCTCTTTCCAAGTGAACAAAATCAGCCAAAATGGGACATCACAACCAAGCAGTCAGGAGCTCCATCTTTGCAAGACGTTTCTCAGCCGAAGGATTCTGGCCAAGTCACACCCCGTCCACCCAGTGTGCTGGGAATTAACCGCAGACTCAACCCCTTGCTGTGAGCGGCCCTGCACAGCAACCCCCACGCCATTCACTGGTTGTTCAGTGTCCATGGGACTCTGTGTATCCCCATTCAGTTGGGACACCGTCTCCTAACTGGAAATGCCAGCTCCCCTGGTCATCTCACTTCTACTCTGGCTCAGGAGACGTTTGGTCCTAAGACCAAGGCTGGGAGAGACAGAAAACCAGAAGCGGCTTTCACTGAAACTGAATGAAAACCAACCAACCTTCACCTCGCTGAAGCCCAGGATATGAACTTCAGAAAACATGTTACACAGTTAATCCCCTTTACCAGTTCTGCATGGGGTGCTTCTCAGGCTTAGAATTCTCAGAATTTTTACTTACATGACTTGACTTACATGATTTTCCTCAACTCGGACATCAAAAGCCACAATGTTCATTTCACATTTGCAATGACAAGGTCATGGTCCCGTCCCAAGGGCTCTAGGAAGACAAAGAAAACACCCCTCTGACCCGGAGCCCTGTGTGCAGCTCGCTTCTGTTCCGCACATCAAGACAAGAGCCACACAGCAGAAGGAAGACACTGGCTGACTGCCCCTGTTCTGTTTGGAATCCCCGGACAGACGGCTCTGGTTTAGCCAGGCTGTGATGAGCACTCATCCAGTCTCACCCGGCCGGGGTCCCGTGGGGTGATTTGTGCACAATCAGGGCTTCCCTGGGCTGCACCAGGAGCTCCAGCCACTGCCCATTTATTACCCTGAAGCCGTCTTTCGGATGCATTATGCTGTGAGCTAGCGAGGAAGCGCCCTCGGCTTCTGTGAGCGGCCGGGACGGTTCCCATTGTCGGCAGCGACAGGGGGTGAAAATACTTGGCGTTGCCTCTCACTTTGCTTGGGAAAGTGCTCCCCACCCCAGCACAGGGAACAATGTGAGAACAGTGAGCCGTCCTCCCAGCCACAATATCTGCCCAGGTTCCTAAAGAGCTCAGGCTCTTACAGCCCCAATGACGGAGTAGCCCAGGAAACGGATTCCCAGGGAGCATTCATTTAGGGGGATTTCAAAAGGAACCAAGGTGGCTTGTTCCAATATGTGTAATTCTCTGTGTCTGCCTGTAACCCAAGCTCCCAGTCTACTGAAATTGTTTCCATACACAGGACAAGGTCCAAAGAACTGATGTGTAAGCAATTTTGTATAAGGATGAAGCAAATCATTTAAGAAGCGAGGAGTCAGACCTGCGAATCCATCTGGATGGTGGACGTCCGTGCAAGCGTGGGACCCAAGTGCGAGGGATCCTGTGATGTGTGCAAGGTCAGCAGATGTCTGTTGCTGAAGAGAAACAGAAGCAAGGACAGGTCTCAAGAAACCAAATTCAATTACACTGATTTTTATCGATTAGCACAATTAATATTCTTTTCTCATGTGCAGTTATGGGTAATGGAAGATTTTACCAGCTCAAAATTCATAGAAGAGTCTGGGCCCTGGGCCAAAATTAAAGTAGTAAACTTTCCACTCACATCACTACGTACAGCTGATCTTTCTTTCTGGTGCTGCCATAACAACTTTTTTTTTCTCCTTTAAAACATGCTATCCAATAGACATATGGTTTTTAATGTTCTAGGTCTCTATTTCTAGAAGATGTGTCTGTTCAGAAGAGAGGGCTCATGCATTATTTCTGTCTGTATCATCAGAGGTATTAAGAGCTTAAGTATTTGTCAAATATATTCATACATTTTTAAAACGCAGACTTTCTCCCTTTTTTCCTGTCTTCATTATTGTTGCATATTTCTGCCTGAGTGAAAACTGAAAAAAAGGAAAGAAAACAAATTCTGAGTTTCCTACAATATTTCTTTTGGCACCAATGTTCTAGGATTTAAATTTTATTGTAACATGGAAAAAAACTGTAGAATCATCTTTAAAGCTGAATTCATATTTGATACTGTCAAAGTAATTACTTTTAATGTTTCATGATGTTACACAATGTAATTGTTCCTATTAATCAATTTAAAAGGTGGTAATTTTACAATTACTTTGGTTTGAAAAGATAAGAAAGAGAATCCAACGGAGACTAAAAAAAAATGATGAGCTCAAATGTAGGAAAGAAATGTCATTACTTTTCTGCTGGTAGAACATAAAATGTCAAAATGTGTGTCTAATAAATCCTGCGCAGAGTGACTTCAGGAAAGAACGCACTGCTTCACGGACTTTTGAGATTTTAAACATTATTTAAAATGATGAACATGACTTGGGGAATTGTCCAAGGTAAAGAAAGATGATGAGATAAAAGCATGGGCCTGGAAACAAAGACTCCGTATGCTTCTCTTATCCTCATTGTGTCCATTTGGAGTGAGCGAGAGAATGCGCGAAGCTTCCCGCTGTTGAGATGCTCCAGGTTTGGGAACCACAGGTCTCCTGAGCACATCTGTGCAGGGTCTGGACAGGAGAGGTCCTGCCCAGCTGGCCACCCCCCTCCCTTCTGGTCCACATCCTGGATATTCATGCAGCCCCAGGTGCCCACCCTTGGGGCACCACATTTTAGGTGCAGCCACACAGACCATTGGACTTCAACCCAGTGTGGAAAGCAGATAAAGCAGGTACTAGGGCTGCTATCGAGTTCAGGCGCGTGTGAAAGACCTGACTTGGTTGCCATGCGACTGCTCTGCACTCCATGCTCATTATTCACAGAGTCTATATTTGGGGAATTATAGTTTACATTGACAGAGGATGAGATGGTTGGATGGCATCACTGACTTCATGGACATGAGTTTGGGTGAAGTCCAGGAGCTGGTGATGGACAGGGAGGCCTGGCGTGCTGCAGTCCATGGGTCAGAAAGAACCGGGCACGACTGAGCGACTGAACTGAACTGAGCTGAGGATAATGTACATTGAGAGCTTCCCTGATAGCTCAGTTGGTAAAGAATCTGCCTTCAATGCAGGAGACCCCTGTTCATATCCTGGGTTAGGAAGATCAGCTGGAGAAGGGGTAGGCAACCCACTCCAGTGTTCTTGGGTTTCCCTTGTGGCTCAGCTGGTAAAGAATCTGCCTGCAATGCGGCAGATCCCTGGATTCAATCCCTGGGTTGGGAAGATCCCCTGGAGAAGGGGAAGGCATTCACTCCAGTATTCTGGCCTGGAGAATTCCATGCCCTATATAGTACATGGGGTCACAAAGAATTGGACACGACTGGGTGACTTTCACTTTACTTTGAAAGGGATCTTTAACCCCAAATCATTCCGGCTTCTCTGGTGTCTCAGTGGTAAAGAATCCACCTGCAATGCAGGAGCTGCAGGAGACACAGGTTCAATCCCTGGGTCGGGAGGATCCCCTGGAGGAGGGCATGGCAACCCACTCCAGTATTCTTGCCTGGAGACTCCCATGGGCAGAGGAGCCTAGTGGGCTGCAGTCCCTGAGGTCGCAGAGCGTCGGCCAGGACTGCAGCAGCTGAGCCCAGCACAGCGCATGATCACGCGGTGCCTTTGGAGACACACAGACCCGATCTTGCGCAGAGCAGGGCCCTCTGAGCTGCCCCAGGCCGCGTCCCAGCTTGAATGAGGCGATGGGACACTCTGACTTGTTTGAGACCCCAAACTGAGCTCTAAACTAGGGTCTTCTCTGCTGTCTATTCAGTGACAGGTTTTAAGGATTTGTGTGAATGAGCCACAATCCATATTAAATAAGCTGCATCCAATTAGAAACACACATACAAGGTCAGTATTACAACTGATGCAAATGCTGTGACCAGAGGCTCTCGGTCCGCCTCTCTCCACCCCCCAGGTCTCCCCAGGAACAGGGGCTCAGCACAGACTAATTTAGTGACTCGCGGTGCGTGGTTGCAGCCAGTAATAAGCATTAAACCGCAGTTTCCCTGCTCCCTTCCTTTGCGTCACCTCCTTTCTGCGCTGTTCTCTTCTTCTTCCCTTTTATATCATCCCAGTGACCTGTCAGGGCCTCCAGGGTTAAAACAGCATCTGACACATAGTAGGTGCTCAGTTAATCATAGGCTTGCTAGTACCCTCATCAACCAAACAAAAAATCCTCTTACGGATTATTACATTCTAAGAACACACAAAAAGATAACAAGTGAGCTTTTTAAGTTTACTTCCCCCCCTTTTTATCCCCCAGACCTGGCAGTGGTCTTCAGCCCACTGGGAAGGCTTGATGCTGGTTCAGCCCTGGAGTTCATTTGAGCAGATCCAGATACCAGCTGGTGACCAGCAATTGGTGAACGATGAAATGGTTCACCCAGGCTACAGGGGTAGGAGATGTGAAATCTACAGACAGACACTAGCATGGATTCCAGAATTATTGTGAACTTGGTTCTTTCTCACCTTAGGATTTTAACTCATTTTTAATACACAGATAAGAAACCATTCAGAAAAGGAAGAACCAGGAAGAAAAATAGAAGATGTTTCGCTCTAGACCTGAAACCAGTCCCTTCAACTATTTGAGTGGGACGGTTCCCAGCAAGCAATTACTCATGTCTCGGAAACAGTTCTAAAAGATTCACATTTTGTCCTTCCTGCTCACTCTTCACCCCACCCCCCGATGGCCCAGGCTTAGCAGTCCCTGTCGGTTTTTCGCCAAGTAGTGTCAGCAGTGTCACCTGAGACAGGTGACAAACATCTGGGCGGTGCGGGTCACCCAGGGAGGGCGGCTCTGCTGAGAAGTGGTGGACAGGGGCTGCAAGAGGGCAGCTAGATGCAATCGAGACCTTCCTTGGCCTCAGGAGTGGGCATCTGCTCTCTTTGCCTTAGCAGAGCTCAGCTTTTATCACTAGCTCTGTCCTTGGAGTGTCTGGGTGAGAACAAAGCTTGGACTTTCCTCCTCTTGACAACCACCAAATGTCCGGCCCAGAGTCCACTGTCCCCTACCTCGCTCTTGGTGCAGGGGGAGACCTTGGGGGCTCTGCCCTAAAGGCACAAACTCCCTTCTTGGGGCTCCCCCTCTTGACCCTATCCCTTCCCAAGACCTCCAGACACCATCACACTGGGAGTTAAGACTTCAACGTGTGAATTTGGGAGGGGGGGACACAAATGTTCAGTTTTTACAGCAGCAACTTTGAGGAGCATATCTTGAAGGATTTTAAGGGGAGAAATGTCCCACCAGTCAGAAGGGTATTTTCCTCCAGGGTGCACTTGGTTATAAAGATGCGGCCCCCAGCCCCTCACAGGGACAGTTCTGAATATGTGTCCAGGCTCCAGGATCCTCACAGGGCCCTCCAAGATCTTCCCTGGCAGCACAGCAGCTTGGCTCCTTCCCCTCCAAGTCCTGCTCCCTTCCCTGCCCTCCACAGACAGGAACCCATGGACTCCCTAACTGCTTCCACACCCCTGACTCCTGACTGAGGCCACTTGGTTCATTTCCATGGCTCCATCCCCAACCCTGACCCCAGTCCAGACCCGGGACATGCCACGGCTCTTTCTAAAGTAGGAATCTGACTATTTTTTTCCTTCTCTTTCATTCAGATAAAATGTTTTGCAGAATCACCAATCTTTCCTTAGATTTTGGCTGAGTTGACTGCTATCAGACCTCAGATCTATGACAGGAACATGAAAATTACGTTCTGGGAGATTCTCTAGCTTGTACTTGCTTGTACACAAGAGCAATGTCTTCCCAGTTTTCTGTCTCCTAAGCAGAAGCCAGAAGTCATCGATGCAATTTAAAATGTTCAAATAAAGGGTGGGGGCACTTGCTCTACCAGCTTCAAGACACACCAACAAGCTGCACAGATAACAACAGTGACACTTCACGGGAGAACAGACGCTTGAAAGGGAAAGAGGAGGGAGCAGAGAGAACCCAGGCGCATCCCGAGCTGGGGTTCCAGGGAATCACCATTTCAAAGCAGTGAAGGGAAGGCAGGACCGGATACTAAATGCAAGTGACATGAGGAATGGAAGGCCAGCTTGCCACCTATCACCTTAAAAGTTACATAACTGTCTTACATCACGAGTCTCAGTGCGTGACGGATTCCACCATCAGGAAAACAAATCTGAAATAAGTGTAAACACATAAAAGCATCTTCATAAATACATAGTCTTAAAGTCACAAAAGAAAAAAAATTAGATTACAAAGTATAATCACTTTAAGATTCAAAATTTCTCTGTGACAAGAATACCTTAAAGTCAAGTAAAAGAATGTTTGGGGGAGTGGAGGGTTGGATTAGAAATGCTTCTGTTATTTTAACAGAAGAATGTGCATGCATGCAAAGTCCCTTCAGTTTTGTCTGACTCTTGGCGACCCCATAAACTGTAGCCTGCCAAGCTTCTCTGTCTATGCGATTCTCCAGGCAAGAATACTGGAGTGGGTTGTTATGCCCTCCTCTAGGGGATCTTCCTGACCAGGGACTGAACCAGCATCTTTTACATCTCCTGCATTGGCAAGTGGGTTCTTTCTTTTAGCTACTAGAACAAGAGTAGCTACCATATACAGCAATTTAAAACATGCCTCCCACGAGCAGGAAGGGATCACACACCACAGGGAAATGGACAGAGTATACTTTACAAGGAACCTAAGGAAAAATAAGATCAGATAATCAATATACACATGGAAAGAAACCTCACCAATAAGCCAAGGGACCTACACTAAGTGACAACGAGTCTATCTCCCCTCCACGTTTTGGGAAAAGGAGTGCGGGCCACAAGATGAAACACTGCAGGAAGAAGTCACCCCCTGACTGCTGCTGGCAGAGCCTGTGTGACCCTGGAGGCTCGTGGGGTCTTTGCCCCACCCCTGAGTAGAAGCCCTCCTCTGGGCTGTTGCCAGGAGACTGCACTGAGCCCCGCCTGGTAACAATGGATGGACCTATGTCTTGTCTGGATAGAACACAGGCTGGAGTGGCAAACGGCTGCACCTCCCACTTGATCCAAAGGTCTTCTTCAAAGGTCTAGGAGAAGAGCAGGCCAGGGCAGCCATGATTCCCCTTGTCCTCGACCCAGAAGTAAAGCAAGCGTGAGTTCAGCTTGGGCAGACCAACACCACCAGCTTGCGAGATTAACGGCCAACTTGCACATCCGTGCGCCCAGACGTGTGTGCTGTGTGCCCTCGCGCTTGACATGCGGCCGCTGCCTGAAAATACCGCAGCATGACTGGCTAACCCAGCCATGCTGGGAATATTCTGCCAGTTCCTATCAAAATGAAAATTGTACATTCCCTATAATCCAGAAATCCCACTTTAGCTGTGTTATGGGAATATTAGAATCTTTACTATCTGGAAAAGAAAGCAGAAAATGAGCATGAATAATATGAACGTAAATAGAGGTGATAGAGGGTTAAATAGAAGGACACGTGAGCAGCATAACTTACAGACGTGCGAAGACCCTTGGCAGCATGTCATTGCGCGCAAAAAGCAAGCTGCGAAGCCATAAACATAGTGTGATGCTGTTTACGTTTAAAAAACACAAGTCATACTCTAAATTTTTCACGAATGTGCATATAAGCATGAAAATGATGTGGAAAGATATGCAGATATCCACAGTAGCAAATACATATGAGGAGAGGTAGAATGAGCTATATTTGGGGGAGAAATCACAGAGAATATAAAGTATCTCTCATATTCCAATTTCTCAAAAAATAACAAAATTCACAAATTGCTTATATAATAATCAGTTCAGTTGCTCAGTCGTGTCCGACTCTTTGCGACCCCATGCATCGCAGCACGTCAGGCCTCTCTGTTCATCACCAACTCCCGGAGTTCACTCAGACTCACGTCCATCAAGTCGGTGATGCCATCCAGCCATCTCATCCTCAGTGTCCCCTTCTCCTCCTGCCCCCAATCCCTCCCAGCGTCAGAGTCTTTTCCAATGAGTCAACTCTTCGCATGAGGTGGCCAAAGTACTGGAGCTTCAGCTTTAGCATCATTCCCTCCAAAGAAATCCCAGGGCTGATCTCCTTCAGAATGGACTGGTTGGATCTCCTTGCAGTCCAAGGGACTCTCAAGAGTCTTCTCCAGTAATACATACTGTATATATGTGGAGAAGACTGGAACTACTTAGGCCCAAATGCTATCACTGTTTAATTTTCTAAAGTAGAAATTTAGATGGTAGATGGGTGGACGGAGAGACAGATGGTGGATAGATAGATGAATGGATACATGGACGGATGGAGAGAAGGACACATGAATACAGAGATGGGTGGACAGACAACGGATGGATAGATGATGGTTGAAGTTTAATTGCTCGCATCCAGCACCCCCAAACACTTCTCCCACAACATAGCAGGTCTTAAAGTAACATGAGAAGAACTTGCCCTGGCAATTCTTTGCAAAAGTCATCAGATATGGTCCCCATGCAGCTTGGGCACAGTGAGTTTGCTTGCCGATAGAACAACCCAGAAGAGGAAAGAGAAGAGTGGTGTAGGGAGACCTGCTGAAGAAATGCCCTTGGCCAAGGGGAGGTCTTACGTCCCAGGCACATGCAGGATTGGCTCACTCACAAGGAGGAAAACAAGGCAGCTGGGAGCAAAGGGCAAGGGAGACACCGTTTTGTCCGCTAGTATTTAATACTAATAAACTCTACTGTTATCATAGTCACTGCTGTTATTAGCTGAAACTATCGCTATTGTGTAATAGTATCACACATTAAATTTATACATTTGATTAATTTAGATTCATGATATTAATATTATTAAATACTCCTATTTAAACTCTTAGTTATTTTCAACTGTTTAATCTTCATGTCTCTTTAAATGGTGTTTTTCCCCCATAGCAGTAAGTTGAGTTGGTATATCACTATGCAGTTACAGGAGAAGGCAATGGCAACCCACTCCAATACTTTGCCTGGAAAATGCCATGGACGGAGGAACCTAGGTGGCTGTAGTCCATGGGGTCGCACAGAGTCGGGCACAACGGAAGTGACTTAGCGATCTAGAAAAACACATTGATAGGCCTTTCACCTGTAAAAGGCAGATGCTTCTTCCTCCCCAGTATTGGTGACATAGGTTGAAGATAAATGATGTTCACCTCAGTCCCAAGTTATGGGCATTTAACTTTGCTGCTTTTGTACTTGCTCCTTTTGCATATTGTTGGTGTTAAGTTGCTAAGTTCTGTCCAGCTCTTTGCGACCCCATGGACTGCAGCACACCATGCTTGCCTGTCCTTCACCATCTCCTGGAGTTTGCTCAAACTCATGTCCATTGAGTCAGTGATGCCATCCAGCCATCTCATCCTCTATTGTCCCCTTCTCCTCCTGCCCTTAATCTTTCACAGCATCAGGGTCTTTTCCAATGAGTTGGCTCTTTGCATTAGGTGGTCAAAGTATTGGAACTTCACCTCCAGCTGAGTATTCAGGATTGATTTCATTTAGGATTGACTGGTTGGTTGGATCTCCTTGTAGTCCAAGGGACTCTCAAGAGTCTTCTCCAACACCACAGTTCAAAAGCATCAATTCTTCAGTGCTCAGCCTTCACAGTCCGACTCTCTCATCCATACATGACCACTGGAAAAACCATAGCTTTGACCAGATGAAACTTTGTCAGCAAAGTGATGTCTCTGCTTTTTAACATGCTGTCTAGTTTGTCATGTCTTTCCTTCCAAGGAACAGGAGTCTTTTAACGTCATGGCTGCAGTCACCAACCTCAGGAATTTTGGAGCCCAGGAAAATAAACCCTGTCACTGCTTCTGCTTTTTCCTCTTCTATTTGCCATGAAGTGATGGCATCAAATGCCATGATCTTAATTTTTTGAATGTTGAATTTCAAGCCAACTTTTTCACTCTTCTCTTTCACTCTCATCAAGAGGCTCTTCAGTTCCTCCTCACTTTCTACCATTAGAGTGGTGTCATCTGCATATCTAAGCTTTTGTTATTTCTCCCAGCATCTTGATTCCAGCTTGTGATTCATCCAGCCCAGCATTTCACATGATGTACTCCGCATATAAGTTGAATAAGCAGGGTGACAATATACAGACTTGACGTACTCCTTTCCCAGTATCAAACCAGTCAGTTGTTACATGCTTTTTTGCATACTTATGTTTTTTTCCCTCTAACTAGAGTAAAAGCTTCTTGGGTGATGGAATGCAGTCTCTATGCAATGTATGTTTTACACCATTGTCAAAGTAAAACCAGAAAATTTTTGAACCTTAATGAATATGTGTTCATGCTGACCATGTGCTTATGTTCAAAAGTAAGGAGGAAAAATCAGTGAAATTAACTAAGTATTTTGTTACATGTTTTAATCCTAAATTTCTTAGTAATTCCTCACATGTCATTTTTTAAGTCCTTCCAAGAAGCAAGCTGCTTACCAGTGCTCAGAAATAGACGGATTAGGGAATCTTACACGCTATAACACTCATGCTGTAGGGTGAACAAGTGTCAAGTACCGTTTGCACCGTTTCACTCGGATTTGGAAGAGTCCAGCCCAGCGTCAAGTCCTCTAGATGTGCACGGCTCAGTGCTACTTGTTTCTGCAGAAAGGGGCACCTTATAAAGATCCGGTCGTGATCTTGAGACGCCAAATTCACAGGCCACTGAAGCCATATGAGTGTCCAGAAAGACTTCAGGGGGTCTGTTCTCATGATGTCAAAGTTTTGAAGAAAAGGACTTGAACCATGGGGATGGAATTCAGCCCATTTTAGACTCTGGTCCTTTCAAGACATCTCGACTCTGGGGAGAGTCCAGTGATCACAGGGTGGTGTTTTCTTGAACAAAGTCATGTCGAAAGGATCAGAAGAGTTTTCTAACTTTAGTTAGGCTGGCGATCAGAGTCTGAAATTCCAGTCAGTGAGATGTGCGTGAGGCGTTCTTTGAATGCAGTGAATGATGTCAAGATGACTTTTTTTCCAGAGTCATTTCATTCTATCAAATCTAGGGTTGGGGTGAAGATCTGAAAAAAAGTTTTGTTCCACTGGAAAAATAAAACATAGGGTCCCATGATGGCTTGAATCCTAAAACATTTCCATTCTAATATTTAAAAGTGTCAAGAAAAAAAAACAGCCAGTGTGCTTCAATGAAATAAAAGTCAGTGTAGATCTTTTTCCCATGGTCTTACAGTAAAATTCAGTGATGAATCCACATGGGAAGCCTCTTTCCCATCCTGACTCCAGGGCCAGCAAATCATGAGGCTTCAGACATGAAAGACTCCATGCCTCTCCACGCCCAAGATGAGCACGGAATAGTAATCTGAATCCATGTGTCACACTGGAGAAGTAAATCCTTTATTTCAAACTGTCAGTGACTCATTTTTCTAGGGCTCCATATTACTAATAAGTCCACAGGTAAAAGTAGTATTAGTGACCTCAGCAGTCCATGTGGCTATTATTTAAAAAGCCCCAGGTATGCATATAATAAACTTGCTGAGGGAACCTGCTCTCTTTTTATAATAATACATTTAATCAAATGCTGACTTCAAAGCATTTGCTCCGGTGTCATTACAGAGATATATGTGGTCTTTTCGCTTGAATATAGCAAGTCTTATATGAATATGCAATCCTCAGCTTTCTTACCTCTCAATCCTGCTTGGGAAAAGGACATGGAGAAACAAGGAAATGATTTGGGGTTGCCCCCACAGCACTGGGCAATGCACACCCCACAGGACTGCTCTTGACCTCCTTGGGATCTTCATCTGCGGTGGAGTGTTGCTTTGTCAGTTAAGTTACGTCTCCAGGGTGTGGGTCATCCTGCAAGAACCATCCTGAAAGAGTGTGAATTTGGTCTGCAGTTGAGAGAATGCACATAATAAATCCTGTCTGGTGAGGACAGAGCTTGATAAAGCCCAGAACCAAAGTCACTACCGTCTTGGCCAAAGGTCTCTCTGACGCCCATGTTGGACAGACGCAGGTCAGCCAACAGTCTGTCCAGATGAGAGTCCTGTCTCTGCCTCCAAGTTCCCTCTGCTCCCCACCCAGCCTGCTGCTAGCAGAGACTTCCTCCCTGGTTCTTCCTTCCAGCCTCGCCTCTGCAGCATCGCTGCTGGAACCCCACCTCCCTGCCACCCTGCCCTCCCTACTCAGCCCCACCTGCCCCCTTCCAGAAGAATTTTATTCATGGCACCCCACAGTGTGTGTGGCCTTGCTCCCAACCCCCTCTGGGCTTCTATTTTAGCCTCAAATGAAAGCTTCTTAAAATCTGGCCTTTCTGGGTGTTCTCCTATCTTACTTATCATGTCCTCTGTGCTCCAGACAAATTGGATTTATAATAAAGTCATTTCAGTGCCCATGAAAGGCAAGCACTTCCCAAAACCTTTATATGCACCATCTCATCTTATCCTCAAAACAACCCTGGGAGGCAAAGGGCACAGAGAATAAAACATTCATAATATTCTCACCCCCCACTCCTTTACAGATGAAATCTTCCCCTCCTGAACTTACAGACGTGGACCAGCAAGGCTGTCTGGTCCCACGGCCATGAGATATCTGTGGGTCGATGAGGACAGAAGGCCCGTGAAGAGGGTCCTAACCCTGCCCATCCTGCCCTCTCCCCACTTCCAGCAAACAGGCTCCACATCTTCTGCACTCGCACCTTCATTTTTGCGCTTGCCTTTATTAATAATTGTGATCCAGAGTGGAAAGGGAATACAAGCACCTTTATTTGTTTAGTGTCCTCATAGAATATTGGAGGGAGCTGCATGCCCTGCTCCAGGAAAATCTTCCGACCCAGAGATCAAGCCCATGTCTCTTACGTCTCCTGCATTTGCCAGTGGGTTCTTCACCACGAGTGCCTCCTGGGAAGCCCATTTTATATGCAGGAGTTCATACATGTTAATCTCAACCTCCTAATCGATCCCTCCCCGTCTCTTTCACCTTTGGTAACCAGAAGTCGGTGTCTATGTGTTTGGGTCCGTTTCTGGTTTGTATATAAGTTCATGTGTTTCTCTTTTTCTTTTCTTTTCTTTTTTTGATCCCACATGTAAGTGGCGACGTGTGACATTTTCTGTCTGGTTTACTTCACATACTATGATCACCTCCAGGTCCATCCATGTTGGCTTTGCTTTGACTTTTGTTTTTAAACAAACTCCTTTGATTTTCTTTTAAAAGTAATAGAATTTTCCTTCCATGTGGTTGGAACACTAGGTCTGAGAGGTCAACGCAGAGTAATTGTGAATGAATTCTGTCCCTGTGCTGTTACAGTCTTGTTATACATCATATTCCACATTTCACTTGCAGTTCACCAAAACCCATAGATGGCAGAATTAAAGCTGGAGATAAGGAGCTGTCCCACTCTGTCAGCTGCAAAAGTCAAGTTGATATCTTATTTCTTTAAATAGAGAGATTATAAAGAAGGTTAATAAAAAATAATCACCTGTCGGTGGGAAAAGATACAAAACCGCTGCAAGCATCCGTACACATACCTGCTGGAAAGGCTGGCTTGATATTCTCGTTAAACGCAAGCAAGGTCAGGCAGAGGAGTATCATTTTCTTAAATCCACTGCTCAACTCACTAAGAAATCTGTGAAAAGAGTGTTTGCGACAAGATTTGTGGAGGTTTTCCTCAGGATATTGATGTATGTGTTGTATCCACAGTGAGAGTAAAGACGATGTCTTTATTTATGATTCAGACACACCAAAGAGAGTGTGGAGGAACAAATGACTTTTGAAATTAAGATCGATTTTTCTTTTTTTGACACTCTATACAGATACACACACACAATCTTTTCCCTCTTTATATATATTAACACAGTGACATTTTACTAATATGATTATAAGTTGGATTTTCAAAGCCATTTCATCAAGGTGCAGAGATAAATTCATTAATAAATTAGACACTCAATGTAATATAGATATGCTGTTTTAAACTAGGTATATTGACATGTGGTGTTATTCTTTAAAAATTGCTGGCCTTCTCATAACATAGATGGCAGCTAAGTAAGACAATCTTTGTTCAACAAGAACATTCTGGCACAGCCATAACTGATAAACAAGACTGCTGAGTTGAAAAGCACACTTGGAATTCGGTTGTGTAAGCCTAGCACCTAAGATAGTCAGTCTGGTGGACATCACACTAAATTACTTATGAAGAAAATCCAGAACTCCCTATCACTGTTATATTTAAATTTGGGGAGTGGGCAGCGTGGGGCAGAGAGATGAGTCCAGGCAGGAACGAAATGGAGCCTTCACTGAGGCTGGAAACCAGAGGACAGCTGTATAAACCGTAGGGCAGAAAATACATTTCCCTCCAGCAGAGACCATGGATTTTGATCCAGTGAGATGAGACGCCTTAGGAGGCAATGGTTTGCACACCATCACTTCTTCCCTATTTTTCTCATCTTAAATTTGGAAATAAGCTTGGTCTATTCCCCAAGATCGCTAGCATGAATCAATAAAGTAACGCTGATATCTTGAAATAGCATGAAAATGCTTGGCTTTATGCATAAAATACAAGATACATTATCAAGATAGTCACTCAGTTTTAGAAACTTTGCAAGCCTACCTTACCATCAGTTCAGTGCAGTTCAGTCGCTCAGTTGTGTCCGACTCTTGGCGACCCCATGAATCACAGCACGCCAGGCCTCCCTGTCAATCACCAGCTCCCGGAGTTCACTCAGACTCATGTCCATCGAGTTGATGATGCCATCCAGCCATCTCATTCTCTGTCATCCCCTTCTCCTCCTGCCCCCAGTCCCTCCCAGCAGCAGAGTCTTTTCCAATGAGTCAACTCTTCGCATGAGGTGGCCAAAGTACTGGAGCTTCAGCTTTAGCATCATTCCCTCCAAAGAAATCCCAGGGCTGCTCTCCTTCAGAATGGACTGGTTGGATTTCCTTGCAGTCCAAAGGATTCTCAAGAGTCTTCTCCAACATTACAGTTCAAAAGCATCAATTCTTCAGCGCTTAGCTTTCTTCACAGTCCAACTCTCACATCCATACATGACCACTGGAAAAACCATAGCCTTGACTAGATGGACCTTAGTCGGCAAAGTAACATCTCTGCTTTTCAGTATGCTGTCTAGGTTGGTCATAACTTTCCTTCCAAGTCTAATTAAGTATTTTACTGAATTGTATGTGATTAAATATTTCCCTCCACATCAACTGTGTTTAATGTTTTAAACTTGAAATTAAAAATGTTCTCAAAAAGTCATGTTTTCTGTCTTGACATCAGTGGAAACCATTGCCTCCTAAGGCGTTTCATCTCACTGGATCAAACTCCACGGTCTCTGGTGGAGGGAAATGTATTTTCTGCCCTACGGTTTATACAGCTGTCCTCTGGTTTCCAGCCTCAGTGAAGGCTCCATTTCGTTCCTGCCTAGACTCATCTCTCTGCCCCACGCTGCCCACCAGCCTCTTATCTGGTTCCTCCTAAAACCACCTCTGCAGAGTCTCCCTAGGCTTGGAGCCCCCTCGGGTCTGGAGCTGGGGATGTGGTGCAGCGGTCACCACACGGGGCTTGGCCATCTTCTGAGCGCACCCCCCTCCTTCTGTGATGCTGAGCTCTCAGGCCCACTCACCTCTCCTTTCTCCGGTTCTCTTTCCTGATGCAAACGCCCGTTTATTTCCTCCAGGTGAGGTTTTGTTATCGCTTTGCTTCTCTTTTTCCCTCCAAGGTAGCCCATGAGGATACGTTGCTAGAAAATGACTGTGGACTTGGAAGGGAAATTCTATGGCTCCCTGAGAAGCTGAGAGAGCTATGATACATTGTCATTTTAGACAGCATTTTAAAGTCATCAATTTTCTAAGTTTCATATCAGAAGATATAAAATTTTAATTCTCCTCTTTGATTAATTTTCCCTTAACCTTGAGAACAGCTTTAGCTAATTATTAAAGTTGAAACATAATTAAATAACCAGAAAAATGTATTTATTTTGTTTACATGTGGAACACAGAACTGTAGGCATAGATCTATTCAGCCAAATCTAAAAGTGGAATATTTCCAGAAATGAGGCGTTTGAGGTAGTTTGTTATTTTGGCAGAGACATATTTACTTTAAGAATATTTTCCTTATAAAATAAAATTTAGCTCTTCATATTTTCATCCCATAACCCTAACCCAAATAATTCCTATTGAATAACAAAAAAGAAATGAAAAAGCCAAATAACCACTACTTATTTTAATTCATTAAATTTCATGTTGTATTTTAAACGCACAAAAAGAACTTTTATTGTTTTAAAATAAATAATTCAATGAACTGTAAACTGTGTATATAAAAGTGAATTTTGAATATCAAAATCCAGACTTTTTCACACATTGTCCATAAAGTTGCAATTTCATTGCAAATATCTTGCCTCTTGCTGTGTTTTCATGTTGCGATATCCTCTCCCTCCACTCAGACCCTGTTCTTTTCCCGGAAACTTATTCCAAAGGCTCACCTTTATGCTTTCCATTGTCCTCTTGAATCCACAGAGTCCAACGGAAGGGATGATGACTTTGTATTTCGTTGGCTAACTGGATCCTTTTCTGCAGAATTCAGGGTCTGTATCTGCCATGGTGAGTCAGGCCGTCCCTATGATGAGCTACACGTGGTCTGTCGAGTAGGAGTGCAGAGGCGGACGTCACTCTGTCCACTGCAGACCCTGTCTCTGACTTGACCTCTTCTTCCTGGAAGACAGGTGGGGCTTCTTCCCACCCTGCTCTCCCTCCAGACACAAGGATGTCACACATCCTTCCATCATCACAGGGTTCAGGCCAAAACTTCACTAAAACAAAACCTGTCTAAAAGAAAACTAAGGAAGCCGCCAAGACTACAGTGTCTCAAAGGGAGGTGATGTTGGTGAGTGTCGCACAGGTCAGGGGCCCAAAAGCTAAACTGTTATCAGGAGAGGCTATGGAACGCTCCCTGGAGAATCTGGGGCCTTTCCGTCCCCTCGACCAGGACAACTTAGTGCTTTGGCTGGTGTGATATCTTCTTCCTCTTTGGCCCATATTTAAGAGCCCAGCTCCTATCTGTTTACATATTGTCACCTTTCTCTTTTACGTCCACTTGTTGAGCACTTACTTTAAAGCGCTCCCCAGGAAATTACTATTGAGATTCAGTTGGGCAGAAACGGTTCCCATGTCAAGATTATACGGCTATGTTTCAATAACCATGTGACCAGACAAGATAATTTTTTCTGACAATTCTACTATAGGTTGCCAGGGTCTAGCCCCGGTGGATCCAGGGAATTCGAAGGGGGGACGGCGTCGGCGAGGAAAAACTTATTTATTTAGGAATATAAGAATAGAATAGGAAGAAATAGTATAGTAGGAAAATTAAGATGGAGAAAGGAAGGCTGAATAACTTGGTTTACGAGGAAAGCCAATAAAACCTCGAGACAAGAGGTTTGCACCATCTACGTTAGGCCACCGGCGTCCATTTGAATATCGGAGAGTGCCCCGCCCTGGGCACTCTCTCTTACGGATCTTAGCAGCCGGGACAGGTAAGTAGACATGGCGAGCCTCCGCGCCCCAGATGGGAATTCAGCCAGAAATTAGAGAAAATAGGAGACATGGGGAAGCCCAGCATCAGTGCAAGACTCTCCGAGAGGGAAGGGGAGAAGGGAAAAAAGGGGGGGAAAGGGAAAAAAGGGAAGGGGGAAAAAGGGGAAAAAAGGGGAAATCCAACGTCGGCGTAAGGCTCCAAGAGAGAGTTTATTGTTCAGAATCAGCTTATATACCCCAAATTATACATAATAGAATATGCAGAGTTACGCAGAGGTAGCAGTCCCGACCCTCATTGAGACAAGGCTTTCTTTTTTGCATACTCTCCTGTTACAAAAGTCTCAGGTGGTCCACATTATCTTCTGGCCAAGAGGCCTATTAACATTTCTATGGCTCTCTTCTGATGAAGTTTTGTTAACCAGAAGACTCATTTGTGTTAATCTTTCCAAAGTCTGAATGCCACTCTCAGAAAACACTAAATAAAAATACAGCAGTTTGTAATAAAAGGAAGTACAGTGATTTATAGCAAAAGTCTAGTATTGCTAACATCAAAACTACTAGATATCCTTTTCCATATCCCATATGTATTGATTACATCTTCCTGGGTGCCTGATAGATAAAAAAATAAGGAAGTCTGGCAGCAATCATTGAGTCAGCCGTGAAATCCTGTCACCAAGATGAATTTGAAAAGGCTCTGAAACTTTACGATACTTTAAGGCTTTTGTGCCTCTCACAGCTGGGAGGTTGTGAGCAATTCACAAGCTTGCAAAAAGTCAGGGGACCCTGTTTAGGCAGGCTAGAGTGTTATCAAAGGGGGGTTGGGCTGAAACACTTTCAAATGCAGGAAACCAAAGCTCAGAATTAACTTTTTCCAGAGAAAATTAGAAAATAATGGGAAAACAGACAAATTCTTATTTTGGGGGGCACATGTTCAGGAAAAACCAGGGAGAAATCCGATGACTCAAATTGCCCTGCCATCTGAGTTTGCCACGTGACCCTGTCACAGGTGGGATTCCTCACGCTGGCCCCCAACAATAGGTTACTCAGTCTATAGTACAGGTCACAGCCTCCTAAAATCTCCAAAGGATGTAAATATTTCTTCCAGTTTCTTTTGGGAATATACCAGATGTTTCATCTAGGGGCAGAAAGAAAAATTGTCCAAGAAAGACATATAAAATTGGAGTTCTCAATGTTGAGTGAGGTTCTAGCTTCTTTTTAGCTGTTTGCTGAGAGGAAAGCTTTGTGAAATTTAACACTTTAAAAGTTTCCATGCACATTTATTTAATTACTGCTTCAAAGCACTCAAAATACGCTAAGTGAAATACTATGGGTTTTCAGATTTAATTGATTTTTTAAAAAAATAGATTAAATTTACCTTTGACATTTCACAAATTAGTAATAGCATCTATGCCTATGGCGTTCCCCCTGCTTCAGACATTAAAGAACCCACGTGCAGTTGCAGGAGACCAGGTTCGATCCCTATGTTAGGATGATACCGTGCAGAAGAGAATGGCTACCCACTCCAGTATTCTTGCCTGAAGAATTCCATGGACAGGAGCCTGGTGGGCTACAGTCCATGGAGTGGCAAAGAGGTGGACCCAACTGAGCGACTAACACTCTCATTTTCTATGTCTACATTCTTAAAAAAAAATAATAATTCTGGCACTGGAGATCCCTGAACCATGAATTTCAGAACAAGAAAACCAGCTGTTGATAAAATTTGACTTAGTGGGAAAATTAAATAAAACAATACTGAAATCCAGCCATGTTTCCATTTTAACCACAGGAAGATTATGAGTTGGTGTGACCCCCAGTGATGAAGTCCTGTGCTTATATTTCTTTCCTTACCTGAACCCAAGAATAATTTCTAATCCAAAGGATTCCTTTAGCATACATGAGCAACTTAATACAACAATGTTTTGTATGAAACATATTCCTAGGTTTTTAGCAATCATTTATTATTTTTAAATATTTTCTTGCTTGTAAGGTGATTGCAGGCTAAAAGGTTAGATCTACTCATGAGAAAAATGCTTAGATTAACAATAAGGAGTCTGAAAACCACATTTGTAGTAGCAAAACCAAACAATAAAAAGATTAGAAGGGCCACTGCTTGTAAAGTAGAAATGTAGCTGGGAATTCCTACACAAACTGCTTCCCTTGGAAAGTTCAACTTTGCCAGGAACACTTACAGAGTTCAATCTGGAAATGACAGGACAGAGACACATGTTTAAGATAATTTAAATTTGCTATCAGTAGAAGATAATTTCTAGGAAAATAAGTTATAGTCAAAGCTATGATTTTTCCGGTAGTCATATACAGATGTGAGAGTTGGACCACAAAAAGGCTGAGTGCCAAAGATTGATGCTTTCAAATTGTGGTGCAGGAGAAGACTCTTGCGAGTCCCTGGGACCGCAAAGAGATCAAACCAGTCAATCCTAAAGGAAATCAACCCTGAATATTCATTGGAAGGACTGATGCTGAAGCCAAAGCTCCAATACTTTGGCCACCTCATGCGAAGAGCTGACTCACTGGAAAAAGATGCTGATTCCGGGAAAGATTAAGGACAGGAGGAGAAGGCGATGACAGAGGATAAGATGGTTAGATATCATCACCAACTCCATGGACATGAGTTTGAGCAAACCTCGGGAGATAGTGGAGGACAGAGGAACCTAACGTGCTGCAGTCCATAGGGTCGCAAAGACTCAGACACGACTTAGCAACTGAGCAACAAGTTCGAGGAAGATCTTCTCCATCTCCTTGTTTGTTTCAAAGTCACAGTTTCAGGCAAGACTTTCTAAAAAAGTTAGAGAAAACATATAAAAAGTAAAAGGACCAGATCAACAGAGACTCTAAATAGTGTCCTTGTTTCAAAAAAAAGAAAAGCAATGTACAGATTGTACAGTGGAGAATTTCGTATAAATTGGCCTGGTTGTGGACAGTGAGATACAGTTGCTCTCTGCTTCTTAAATTATATGTTGTGTACATACAGCCTTCCCAAGTGGCACCGCGGTAAAGAATCCACCGGCCAGAGCAGGAGATGCGGGAGACATGGGTTTGATCCCTGGGGTGGGAGGATTCCCCTGGAGCAGAGACGGCAATCGACTCCAGGATTCTTGCCTGGCAAACACGGAGGTGACCACACAGAGTCGGACACAACTTGGCAACTGAGCAACAGCAAGAACCCCGGGAGTGAGCCATAGTCACTCA
Source organism: Aepyceros melampus (assembly GCA_006408695.1). NCBI lineage: Eukaryota > Metazoa > Chordata > Mammalia > Artiodactyla > Bovidae > Aepyceros > Aepyceros melampus. The sequence goes on from SJXQ01006570.1 coordinate 238,027, forward strand.
GCATTTCCTGCTTCCGTCTCTGCTCACAGCCCCCTCTGAGACTGCTGCTTTCGCGCAGGGCTCTGTCGCATTCAGCACGGCATTCTCCGCGAAAAGCTTTGCGTGGTGACACTCAGTGACTGACTGCAGTTGTCTCATAAAGTGTCTCTGACTTTTTTTTTTTTTTGGTCCACATTGAGTGGTGTGTGGCTCACAGTTCCCTGACTACATATTTAACCGGCACGCGCTGCACGGCAAGTTCAGAGCCTTAACCACTGGACCACCAGGGAAGTCTTCAGTTTCTCTCCTGTGATGGCTGTTTATATCCACAGAGTAAGTCTAGTACCAACTTTCCATCATGTCTGTAGTGGGAGGTTCATGCACTTAACTGTTAGGGATACATCAGAGGAAAGAGATAATAAGTGTAACGTTAATGATCTTATTTTCCCTCCGTGTCCACAATGCAAATACAAAATGGGACAGAGGATAAACATACAACCAGTCGATGGCATCCAGATAGCCTATTACCTCATGAAAGAAGGGCCAACATTTTAAATAACGTTCCGTCGTTGCTTCTGTCAAACCATTGGTGCCTTTGGAGGTTATAATTCTCTTCGATGAGGTTGAGGGAAATCTGGGGAAACATTCACTGCAGTTAAATGTGCTCATTAGGGCAACCTTTCGGGAGAACAACCTGGCCATGGACACCACCTTTCTTAAGAAACATGATGCTCTTATTCCGACTATTTCACTTCCTGGAATTTTCAGGAGGAGCTAGTTAACTCAAACCTATAGCTACAAAGATGTTCATCTCGTTGTTTATATAAGAAAGAAAAAAGTTCAAACCACTAATTATATATTAAAATATAAATTTTAAGTAGAAAGACTTTACGCATAGGAAAATGTTCATTTTTAAAGTGAAGAACTAAGAAAAAAAAATAATTCATTACTCTATGCTCCTATTTTTGAGGGAATGGATTTGTACAGTAAGATCATAGACGATTTTACATTATTTTTATAAGTATTTTTCTTATTTCTATATTTCTGTTGCATTTGAAGTAGAAAAAAATGATTATTTTATTTTTTAAAAAAGAAAACATTGTCAAATACTAAAATAAATTATAAATATAAAATTCTACGAGTTTTGACAGAGAATACAGATAAAAATCTTTTTTGATAAAGAAAGTGGATGAGAATCAAGGAATAGTGCAAATTCTCTGAGACATTCATTCATTTCAATGTATTCTTGATAAACTCTTTTGATATTAGTGTTTTAGGTTCAGTTCAGTCCCTCAGTCACGTCCAACTCTTCGAGACCCCATGGACTGCAGCACACCAGGCCTCCCTGTCCATCGCCAACTCCCGGAGCTTGCTCTAACTCATGTCCATTGAGTCGGTGATACCATCCAACCATCTCATCCTCTGTCGTCCCCTTCTCCTCCCACCTTCAATCTTTTCCAGCATCAGGGTCTTTTCAAATGAGTCAGTTCTTCGCATCAGGTGGCCAAAGGATTGGAGTTTCAGCTTCAGCATCCGTCAGACTGTCACCAATTGTTCCAAAAAGCTTTTGCCAAATTTTCCATGATATGATTTTTGAAAAGGTTTGAAGGAAGTGAGAGTGCTGTAAACGTTTTGCTCTAGTGAAAACAAGTTGTTTAAAATTTTCCCACTTCCACTTCTTATTTTCTAATCCATGCCTTTACTGCTTAGGCAGAAATTTAAACAGTGGCTTAAATTCAAGCCACCAATGGTTCGGATAAAGGCATCTTTGGCTGTATGAGAGATATGAAGACAGCATGTGAGAATGACTACAGAAAGTAGTATCTCTATAAAAAGTGACAGAAAGTATTTTGGTTTGGGAGGCACAAACGGAGGTTTTTCTTCGAAGGCCATTTTGATTAATCTAATCCACCACGACAAATTCACAATTCAATATGAGAGGTAAGGGTGCCTGAAGATGCCCTTTACTATCATCCAAGGGAAAAAAAAAAAAAAAAAACATGTCTAAGTGAGAGATGAAAACATGGCAAGCTTAAGTAGGAGATAAGAATCTGAACTGCGGCTGGCGTGATAATGTGCAGTGAGGGCTCCCAGGAGAAAAGGATGCCGTGCTCTCCCCGCACAGGGGCTGGGACAGACACAAACCAGCTTTTCGCACAAAATGCCTTCCTTCAGTGTCAGCCAGGGAGCAGAAGGCCCTGCAGGCTTATATTACATGCCAAATCAGCACCTGCAGAGACTTGTTTGTTAAAGAAACACTGGGCTTTCTAAGTCTTTTTGTCTTTGGATTTTCATACTCTTTTCCTGGAAAAAGTATTGTTGAGCTTCCAAGAAGCAATGGTTATTTGCCCAAAAAATGAAATAAAAGATTGTATTTAAAGGACCTAGATTACTTGAGCAAAGGCATAGTATCTTTCTCTTGTTTTCCAGTTGTCTAATTTCCTTTAGATGACCTACAGTGCATTTTCTCTAAGCAAGGCTCTCAGTTTCTGCATCCATCCATTTATTCACCCATCCATTTGCCCATCCATCTATCCACCCATCTACCCACCCATCTATCCATCCAACCCATCCATCCATCATTCATCCATCTGTTAAGTGTCATCTGTTATCAGGCATTGGGCAAAGTATAAAGGCAGTAATATTAATCAGTTTATGCACTTTCAGGCTCATAAGGGCACAGACATTATACAAATAAGTCACCATATTGTTAGGGCATCACAAAGGTGATCAGCATTATGATGGAAACAAGGGGGTATTATGAAAACCTAAATGTCACTTCGTGTTTGCAAAGTGTCAGGGACAGGGTAAAGCTAGCTCTGGGGTGGGTGAGGGAAATAACATTTAAATTCAGACGTAGAGGCTTAGAAGGCAGAGTACCTCATGCAGAAGAAATAGCTTGGAAAATGTCTTTAGCAGGGGTTTCTCAGGTGGCACTAGGGGTAAAGAAACTGCCCACTAGGGTAGGATACATAAGAAACTTGGGTTTGATCTCTGGGTTGGGGAGATCTCCTGGAGGAGGGCCTGGCAACCCACTCCAGAATTCTTGCAGGGAGAATCCCATGGACAGAGAAGCCTGGCTCACTACAGTTCAGGGGGTTGCAAAAGAATCAGACAAGACTGAAGCAACTGAGTACACACATATACGCCTTTATTAGAGAGGAGTGTAACATTTTAAGAAGCTAAATTTCACAAATCTAGTGAAATTCCAGTAACGGTGGAAACTGAGATGGTGGAAAAGAAAAATGCAGAGGGGACAGGGGTGTGACCAGAACTCTCAGGTCTGACCAGTCCTGGAAAGTTCTCTACTTTATTAGAAGTAATACAGAGATTAACTGAAGGGTGCAATGTACCAGGGCAATACCTTCTCATTTTAATATTTAAAATATCAAAAAGTGTTAATTTCTCCTCCTACAAAGAGACTATCATGGCCAAGGTTAAAACTGGAAGACTGGCTGTGGTGTAGGATGGGAAAGTAAGTGGACAGTGAACTGAGCTGGGTATCCCAGACCTTTGCAGCTGACAGTTCAGTTCAGTTCAGTTCAATCGCTCAGTCATGTCTAACTCTTTGCGACCCCATGAATTGCAGCACGCCAGATTTCCCTGTCCATCACCAACTCCTGGAGTTCACTCAAACTCACATCCATCGAGTTGGTGATGCCATCCAGCCATCTCATCCTCTGTCAAGTCACACTCAAAGATGGACTGAATACAAGGCTCAGAGAAAGAAACATTTAAAGAAGGACCACGCACGCTGACCCGTGCCACCGGGTGCAGAGACATGCCCCTAGGGACATTGCAAAGAACAAGGCATGGGGAAGCTGTTTTGACAGAGAAGATCGCAAGTTCAGTTCTGAGCACGTGATGTTTGAAACGCCCGTGAAAATGTCAAGGGAATATGTGAAATAGACAACAATTAAGTATGTAATTCCGGAGCCAGGATAAAAGGTCTTGCTGGAGGGCATATGTAGGGTGGGCTGCATCATCTATTAAATATGCTCGAGTCTCTCAGTTCATAGTAACTAATGATACCATTAGTTTACTTCATTAGCCGAAAAGTAAGGGGGGAAATCAGATAAGCAGTGTTATTGTTTCCTGGAAAAGGCACTTAGAGTTCATTCCACTTAACCTTAAACCAGGATCATTCATCAAAACACAAGAAGACCTTGGTAAACCATCTAACCTCCCCCCTCCCCCGTGCTTCGCCACCCCCACCTTGGATTCAGAACATGCACAGCTCCAGCGGCTCTAACAGATGACCGCCATGAAGCAGCCGAAACAACAGCAATGTTATCGCTCGCCATCCTGGATCTTGAAAGTCCAGCTTTGCTATTGAGTCCAAGCTCACTCTGCTCACCAAATCAGAGAGGAAGTACTGAGGCAAGGAATACAGCTCCATTCGGAGAGCCAGCTAAAAGAAGATGGCAAACTAATGTCTCAAAATAACCATCTTGTTGGAGTCCGAATGCCAGGTTCTTTAATAGATTAGAGATGGGAGATGGGAGGAAACAAATTAAAAAGGTCATCCATCTTGCAAATATCTCCTAGAATGGCAAGCCTCCAGCAGGGGGATGTGTTAATTTCTTCCTTCCTGCCATCTACACATGGACAGGGCTCTGAAAAAAGCCACTTTAGTTTAACAGTCAGGCAGAGGGGCAGGATTCTCTGAGGCAGGCCAGTAGATATGATTATAATAACAAATTGAGCTTCAGTATTCTGGCCTAGAGAATTCCATGGACTGTATAGTCCATGGGGTTGCAGAGTTGGATATGACTGAGCAACTTTCACTCCATAATAACAAAAGCAATGGAAAGCAAGGCAAATAAATAGTTTCCACATGGAGTCAGCATTGGCTTTTTCTTGCAACCAAATCAGAGTACGAAGACGGTCAGTGTCTGGCGGGAGCTCTCTCCCTAGTTCACAGATGGACACCTTCTCACTGTGACCTCGCGTAGCAGAGAGGGGATGCAAACTGTCTCCTGTCTCTTCTTGTGAGGGCACTGGTCCCATCACAAGGGCCCCTCCTTCATGACCTTCAGTTCAGTCACTCAGTCGTGTCTGACTCTTTGCGACCCCAAGAATCGCAGCACGTAAGGCCTCTCTGTCCATCACCAACTCCTGGAGTTCACTCAGACTCACATCCATCGAGTCAGTGACGCCATCCAGCCATCTCATCCTCTGTCGTCCCCTTCTACTCCTGCCCCCAATCCCTCCCAGCATTAACGTCTTTTCCAATGAGTCAACTCTTCACATGAGGTGGCCAAAGTACTGGAATTTCAGCTTTAGATCCTTCCTTCCAAAGAAATCCCAGGACTGATCTCCTTCAGAATGGACTGGTTGGATCGCCTTGCAGTCCAAGGGACTCTCAAGTAAGTAAAGTCACTCAGTCGTGTCCGACTCTTTGTGACCCCATGGAATGCAGCCCACCAGGCTCCTCAGTCCATGAGATTCTCCAAGCAAGAATACTGGAGTGGGTTGCCATTTCCTTCTCCAGGGGATCTTCCCAACCCAGAGATTGAACCCAGGTCTCCCGCATTGGAGGCAAACGCTTTAACCTCTGAGCCACCAGGAAGGGACTCTCAAGAGTCTTCTCTAATACCACAGTTCAAAAGCATCCATTCTTTGGCGCTCAGCCTTCTTCACAGTCCAACTTTCACATCCATACATGACTACTGGGAAAACCATAGCCTTGACTAGACATTCATGACCTTATCATCTCCCAAAGGCCTGCTGGTAAATATCAGCATACTGTAGATTAGGGTATCAGTATTCAAATTTGGGGAGACACAGATCTTCAGTCCATAGCAGTCATCATGGCCAATATCTGGCTCTGGCCTCATATAATTATATGTATCCTTAGACATGCGGCTGAATCATTTTCTATGTAGTTAACTTTACACAATTTACATGTGGAGAATGAAAGTCTCCACTTCTATAAGGAATTGCCCACCTGAACAGTGATACTGAGTCAAATATCCATCCATCCATCCATATTGTCCACCTAGGACACAGCTCAGAAGTCTCACACTATAAAAACTGGAATTTTATATAGGAAATACCTTTATTTCCATGTAACTGAAACAATGCTTTTTTTTTCCTATATGAGAAGCTTTCCTGAAATAAAAATAAGAAAATGGACAAACACTGTTCATCACCATCTGCATGTCAGGTACCAGGTGGGTTTTTTAGGGAATCAGGCATTCCTTCACTGGTAGCTGTCTTAGGACAGGGTAGCAAATCAAAAGTTCATTTGTTAAGACAAAGTGTCTTGCATTATAGTGAAATACCCAGAGAGCATCAAGTATGCATACAATGAGATGCAAAGGCTTTGTCAAACATTCACTGAACAAAACCAAAGTGGGACAGAATAGAATTCACTGGGGTGATGGAGAGATTTCGTGGATTGGGGATCCTCTGGGGAAGGGTCATGTGGTGTCCCTGTCTGATGGGGAGAGGGAGGCAGCTTCTCGGGACTCATTTTCCAGTGAAGGGAACCACGCAGTAGGATAGATTTTGGAAAACACGGTTCCCTGAAGGGTCTTCTACAAAGATGGAGGTGACTATGGACAGATGACGCCTTTATCAGGAAAGACAACTGGAGGGGGAGAACTGGACTGTCGAAGGCAGGAAAAGAAGGCAGAGAATCATCCTTGTGGATCTGAAGACAGAGGTCATTGTTGAATGGAGTGTGACTGAGGGGAAAGTGCAGGATCTTGGCATGAAAATACGAGAAGAAATAATAAATCCTGATATAAAAAATTCTTTTCAATTTTGCATACCCTTCTCATCCACCTGAGTCAGCAAGTAAATATCTTACATCCAGATGTCAAAGGTGGCTTGTCGAAGGGGTTCTCTAGAGACAGAAGATACCACCCCCTTCTCTCAGAGCAAGACACCCAGTTGCTCACTAGCTGTCCTGTCCATTTATCTGAGACCCCATGGACTGCAGCACTCCAGGCTTCCCTGTACTTCGCTATCTCCTTCAATTTGCTCACACCTGTGTCCACTGACTCGATGGACATGGCGCGGACATGGTGTGGAAATGAAGCCTGGAGTGCTGCAGTCCATGGGGTCGCAAAGAGTCAGACATGGCTGAGCTGTGCCCACTGAGTCTGCGATTCTAGCCAACCATCTCCTCCTCTGTGGTCCCCTCCTCCCCTCGCCTGCTTCAGGGTCTTTCCAGTGAGTTGGATCTTCGCATCAGGTGGTCAAAGTATTGGAGCTTTAGCTTCAGCATCAGTCCTTCCAATGAATATTCAGGACTGAAATGGCAACCCACTCCAGTGTTCTTGCCTGGAGAATCCCAGGGACGGGGGAGCCTGGTGGCTGCATCTATGGGGTCGCACAGAGTCGGACACGACTGAAGCGACGCAGCAGCAGCAGCAGCAGATTTCCTTTAGGACTGACTGGTTAGATCCCCTTGCAGTCCAAGGGACTCTCAAGAGTCTTCTCCAGCAGCACAGTTCAAAAGCATCAGTTCTTTGTCACGCTCTTCTTTATGGTCCAGCTTTCACACCCATACAGGACTGCTAGGAAAACCACAGCTCTGACCATGCGAACTTATGTCTCTGCTTTTTAATGCGCTGTCTAGGTTCATCATAGCTTCTCTTCCAAGGAGCAAGCATCATCACCCATCTTCAGTGATTTTGAAGCCCAAGAAAATAAAATGTCACCATTTCCATTTTTTCCCCACCTATTGACTGTAGCATTTCTTCCTTATATTCTCAATAACTTCAAAAGTATCTATTTTTCATACATTAAGTATCTATCCTAATTAGAACCTTTTTTCTTAAAACAGTCAACCCAATGGGCAACTCAAATTTCCTCATTAAAATGTAATCAGAGTCCCTCCCCCACCTTGGAGACCATATTAACAAAACAATAAGAAAGCAGTCACACAATTAGTGAAATCTGCTTATGAGAAATTATCCTTTCGCACAAGTGGCAGAAGTTGAGGATAGCTGTATCGTCTAAAATGCTTCATATAATTTGCCATGAACATTTTTTTGTACTGGGAAATTTTCTCATAATAATACTTAGTCTCCAAGATCTAAATGTAGATACTCCTTTTCAGCCAGACTACATATTTTGAATATTCCCTTTAAAAAAAACAACAGCCAAAGAAATTCTTCTGCTAAGTACTGATTTACTTGTTTCTCAAGTAATTGTGCAATTTAAAATACTGATCGCTTCTATTTTCTGCTTTAAGCAGAAGTAGAGACATCACTCTTCATTTAAATATAATGGTGTACTTACAGTAAACTCATAAACCAAGACATGAAAAAAGGATGAGATATTTTAGTGCTACTGAAAATTTCTGGGTTTTTTGTTTGTTTGTTTGTTTGTTTGTTTTAGTTTGAAGATGTTCCGATTAGTTATTGAGAAGTTCTGCGAAACCTCAGGAAATGTGATGGGAAATTGTTCACATCTAGAACAGAGAGGCTTTTCTGGTTCACACCCACAAAAGTTGGCATGAGACACAGTGATTAGTAAACACTGAGACTGTTTGGAATTGTAACTTTCCAGGATGTAAATCATTGAGTATAAGGTTTTACTACACGGAAAACTTGCATTTGAAGACTCCATGCAGACAATCATATTGACCATTGTTCTTCTGAGTCTGGATTTGCTATTAATAACCATAGTTAACAAAAAGACTGTTAAAGAATGCATGTATTTATTTATTTATTTATTTATTAATTATCAGTCCACGTTTCTCATCGAAAAATGTTGATACATTTGTTAAAACATAATGTGTAAGGTCTTCACTGAGTCTTCAAGGATCAGTAGACAGATCGCTTTGGTTAAGAGACCAGATTAGTATCTCAGATCTGATAATACCATCTTAGCCTGTCACTTTAAAAAAAAAAAGAACTTATTTTCGCCTGTAGCTAGGTGATAGAGTTCTTCTTTAGCCAGTTTTTAACCTGAAATAGTGAAATACAAAGTGCGTCTTTAATCTCGTGTTTAATGTACCCCTAATTTCAATAGTTCACCTTTGGGTGGTAGACATTTGCTTGCACACGTTTATCAGGCCCCTGTCTGCCTTCTGACATTTTTTAAGGTACATGATTTTTACATTCCCTTCAGATAGCCCTGCTGTCTTCAGGTTGACCTTCAAGGTCACCACTTTCTTGTCCTGTCCGGCTGCAGAGATCAGCTGAGGTGTACACTCTCCACTTGCAGGGCATAAAGTGATGCGCTGGCCCTGCTGTGTTGAATCAGGAACCATCCCCGCTCCATGTTCCCTGTGGAATCTGAACCCCCTTGTGAAATTCCACCTAGTCATTGACTCTATCTAAAAAGATGGATGTGAATCTGAGTGAACTCCGGGAGTTGGTGATGGACAGCGAGGCCTGGCGTGCTGCAATTCAGGAGTCGCAAAGAGTCAGACATGACTGAGCGACTGAACAGAACTGAAAAAGAGTAAGGAGTCCAGTTTTCTGTAAAACGTCATGACTGTAACAGGATCATCATTACCGCTGTCATGGTAACAATGAACACACCTTGGGAGGTTATTGCGGGTCATACAATATGCTGTGTATTTCACAGGCGGTCTCCATCACTCCTCACACTAACCCTGCAAGATTCCATTCTTTGCTTGATTTTGTATGTATGTGTGCTCAGGCGTTCATTCATGTCTGACTCTTTTTGACCCCATGGACTGTACCTACCCAGGCTCCTCTGTCCATGGGATTTTCCAGGAAAAAATACTGGGGTGGGTTGCTATTTCCTCCTCCAGGGGATCTTCCCGACCCAAGGACCGAACCCACATCCTCTGTGTCTCCTGCATTGGCAGGTGAGTTCTTTACCGCTGAGTCACCCGGGAAGCCCAAGAAAAACAGAGGCTCAGAGCGGGTGAGTAACTTGCCAAAGGTCATACAGCTGCTAAGTTCAGCAGACTCTGAACTTGTCTCTGACTCCTCCATACTGTGAACTTCCCCTCCCCGAGGTACTAAAACTCCCAGCGTGAAAGTGTTAGTTGCTAAGTCTGATTCTTTGCAACCCCATGAACTGTAGTCTGCCAGGCTTCTCTGTCCAGACAAGAATACTGGAGTGGGTAACCATTTCCTTCTCCAGGGGATCTTCCCAACCCAGGGATCGAACTCAAGTCTCCCACATTGCAGGCGGATTCTTTACCGTCTGAACTACTAGGGAATCTCCCAAGAGCGCCTACAACTTACATGGAAAGGAAATGGCAAAATAAGTCTGCACTTGTGAAAACCAATGACCTTTATCATTGTTTGGGGCTTTGATTGAGAGACCTGAACTCCCAAACACAGTCAGACCACCAGCTCACTGAGAGGAGATTCCTTTGGGATATGATCCCTGTGAGTAGGACAGGTCTCCAAGCATCCCCAGGAGCTAAGATTTCACTTTCTGTGGGGAAAATTGGTCCAGGAACTTGTAAATGGCTTTTCACCCTCTGCAATGTGCTCAGGCTTTGAATTTGGAGTCTCGGAGGGTTTAGGGGTCCCACTGGATCCCCCCCTAGAGTTCTGGGCCCAGCAGAGGGCTCAGCAGTTGCCAACCTGGCTGTCTGGGGCAACACTGACCTGGACAGACAGGCTCTGCTGAGGGTCCTTCCATCCGGGGCTTTGTGCTCACTGCGAGGGGCAGAGCAGACCACTCATGAACTCACACTTGAAGGGCAGACGGCCGCGCGTGGGGGTGCAGGCAAGCCCCTCTCTGTGTGGTTCCCAGAACCTTCTCAGAAGCTGGTGGAGAGCCTCAGAGTCTGCACCTTGGTAGACAGCACCCCGGGCACCTTGATCAAAGTCACACTCACGGCAGGAAAGTGTGGTGCCGACCTGCACTTCTGGGGAGGGTGGCCAGCATCCGAGGAAGGCTGGGGACCGGCCTCAAGGCAGGAACCGCCCCTTGGCCACCAAGGAACCTCTCCATGACCACAGCTCGACTGTGCTCTACACAGTCTTGCCCAGAGGCCCGGTGCCTTCCCGGAAGACCGTCGAAAGGGAACTAGGGGCGCAAGGCCCTCCTGCCCGCCAGACCGTCCTGCGAGGCCAGCTTAAATCCCGGCTTTGGAAACTCACCAACTTTTGTAAAACACCCTGAACCCGTCAGGGGTGTTCCTGGCAGGTGTCCACACAGAGGTATGTCTTTGCTTCTTAGAAGAGAAAGCAGTTCCGCCCACGAGAGTGTTTCCTTCGTTCTGGGTTTGTTTCCCTGTACAGTGATGGGAGGGATGTCTCCCAGGCTCTGCTCGCCGCTGCAAGGTGGAAATCGCGGAGAAGCACAGGGTTCCGAGCCGGCCAGCCGCCCCCGAGCTGTGACTGCCGGCCGTTCCCCGGAGGCCGGGCCGCTGGGCGGTTGCGGAAACTCACCTTTGGGAGCAGCGACCTCCTCCGGCAGGGGCTCCGGGCCCGGGCGACCTCCGGGTCCTCGGCGGGGGCTCCGCGGGCCTCG
>SJXQ01006570.1:249534-276770 GCA_006408695.1 Aepyceros melampus
GTGATGCCATCCAACCATCTCATCCTCGGTCGTCCCCTTCTCCTCCTGCCCCCAATCCCTCCCAGCATCAGGGTCTTTTCCAATGAGTCAACTCTTCGCATGAGGTGGCCAAAGTACTGGAGCTTCAGTGTCAGCATCATTCCTTCCAAAGAAATCCCAGGGTTGATCTCCTTCAGAATGGACTGGTTGCATCTCCTTGCAGTCCAAGGGACTCTCAAGAGTCTTCTCCAACACCACAGTTCAAAAGCATCAATTCTTCTGCGCTCAGCCTTCTTCACAGTCCAACTCTCACATCCATACCTGACCACAGGAAAAACCATAGCCTTGACTAGACGGACCTTAGTCGGCAAAGTAATGTCTCTGCTTTTGAATATGCTATCTAGGTTGGTCATAACTTTTCTTTCAAGGAGTAAGCGTCTTCTAATTTCATGGCTGCAGTCACCATCTGCAGTGATTTTGGAGCCCCCCAAAAATAAAGTCTGACACTGTTTCTACTGTTTCTATAAGGCCTAATCTTTATTTTCACTATTGATAGTGTTACAAGCTGCTTTGTTCTTACTTCACTTTGTCTTCATATTTTTTAATTTAATTTTTATTTTATATGAAGTATTTATGATTTACAATGTTGTGTTAATTTCAGGTGTACAGAAAAGTTATTTGGTTTTACTATTCTTTTTCAGATTCTTTTTTTCCTTTGGTAGTTTTTTTTTTTAACTGAAATAAATGATTCCCGTCTATGACCATAATTTAATAATAAGAAAAAGCACATTCAGTCTATAGTTAGGGAAGAAAAGATACCATCCAAGTAACTTTAATAAAATCTATTTGTGAGCTAATCATCTCAGAAACGTGTTAATTTCAGTTTCATATACTTCATGTTATTTAGGGAGAAAGAGTAATCGAGCATTATTAACTCCAGCAGAGAATGGAGAGTTGCATAGATAAAATTTCATTGCTTATGATTCAATTTTATTTTTATGCTAAAGTCAGCTAGATGGGGAAGAGTCAGTGTCCATAGCCTCAGGAATATGTCCCTACAATCAAATCAGCTTCAGTAGGGGTAATGGTGATCGGGATTTTTAAAGGAACATTAAAAAGCTCACTGACCAAAGTTGAATTTAGCATCACTGAAAAAGCTTGTAGAAGAAAAGGAGACATTGTCAGCATCTTCATTCACTCCTGAATTCTGCACATCTGTACACAAGCTCATTAAGGAATGTTCCATCTTGGATTTATTTCTTCTACAGAAAATACAGATCAGAGAAGAGCAGGTGACTCCCCCCCCCCAGCACCAGCCTTGCTCTCCTTCAACTGACCTCTGAGTCAGTAAGCCGGGTGACCCCAGAGCCCGTGCAGGGAATTATCTCCAGTTGCGGGTAAATTAGATCACCAGGCATCGCTGTCAGCAGCCAGGAGGGCTCATCGGATTCCGCCTCTGGTTGTGGTCACTGACACACAGACGTCTCACTAGTTTGGGGCTCTCAGTAAATGCAATTAGAGGTGGTTATTCCATTTCGAAAGAAGAAATATCCAAAGCAGCATTCCACGGCCGGGGAAAGGCAGAAAAGGGACTCCGGGGGGTGGGGGAGGATGGCAGGGGACACACGGGACTGGCTGAGTTGACTGCGATTTATAATCAATATTAACCACATCATACACAGGGAGTTGCCACTTGCAGGAAAAAAAAAAGAGAGAGAGAGAGAGAGCTGCACTTCTTTTATCCCATGAAGGTCATAATAAGATGAGTTGTGATGATGAGAAAAATTGATGGAAGGTAGTTGCCTCAACAATGGAGAAAAATACCTCTGTTCTGATGAGGAGTTCTCTCCAGCGATCTTGCAAAAGGACTGACCTCTGCCGTAAATTTGCTTGAGAATGAGAATGGAAAGTTTAAATGAGGTTTTTAGTGATTTCTGCCCTCACCGAGAGCTGGAAAAATGACAATGATTCAATTTAAGAGATTTTTCTGCCTAAAAAAGTTGGCGGGAAGGTGAGGCAGGGGGTGCCTCAGCTTGGTGGTTGACAGACTACGCCGCTGACTGCTGCACCCTGTCCCGGAAAACACCAGGTCCAGACACCACCAGCCACGTCTACACAGGCATGTCCTGTGTCCAGCAGCAAAGGGCTTCCAGAATTGATCCTGATTTCCAGAGAAGGCAGGAGAAGAAGAAATGGAATGAACCCTCCTGGGGGAGTGTCCAGGTAGACAGTGTGTGCGTGCATGCACCATGTGTCAGATTATTTGTGACCCCGTGGACTGTAGCCCTCCAGGCTTCTCTGTCCATGGAATTCTCCAGGCAGCAATACTGGAGTGGGTTGCCATTTTCTATTCCAGGAGATCTTCCCGACCCAGGGATCGAACCCACGTCTCCCGCGTCTCCTACACTGGCAGGCAGATTCTTTATCATTTGAGCCACCTGGCAAGCCCAGCTAGGTAGACAGATGTGAATAATTTCACCACCTAAAATCCCGGCAGAAATTCTAAACATGTCTCAGTGTTTTCCTGAGTTCTGCTTTTCCTTTTTGGTGGGGTCTTGCAGATTCTGAATGGATGTTCAGGCTCTGTAGTGTATCCAGAGCTCCAACCCTCCATGTATGAGAGACTCCTTACCAACGTGATGGAAAGGCAGCGTGGGGCAGTCAGAGCAGTGAGCTCCTCTGGACAGACAGCACCCGGCTGGAGGCGGGACTGGTCCTGACCCACAGGTGAGACGTTGGCACACTCTGTCACCCCACCCAAAATACACCTGCGGGTGTCAGGCAGTTGCCAACACCACAGGCAGCTGTGAAGAGCAGGTTTCTTGTGGAAGAAATCCCGTGACTCTAGAGGATCCTCTTTCTCTTGAAGTCAATATTGAGAAGGAGGAAAAGAACTCTTCAAGAGCCAGCTGACAAGGGGAAATCAGTGTCTTTTTCCTTGGCCATAACCTTTATGACTGTGAAGTTTGTAATGGTACTGCCTCTGCAGATGCAGGCATAGGCATAGATGCAGGTATGGGTGGAGATACAGGTGTGAGGGCAGGTGTAGGTGCCAGACGGGGGCAGCAGGTGCAACCGTGTAAATAACGTGGGTAAGGTGCGGACGACTGATCGATACCGAAACGCTGATACAAATACAGATACTAACATGATATAGATCTAACATGATAACCTGATGCAACTAGATACAAACAGATAAAAAGATCAAATTGCCAACATCATAGAAAAGACAAGAGAGTTCCAGAAAAATGTCTACTTTGGCTTCATTGACTATGCTAAACCTTTGACTGTGTGGATCGCAACAAACTGTGGGAAATTCTTCAAGAGATGGGAATACCAGATCATCAGACCTGCCTCCTGAGAAATCAGTATGCAGGTGAAGAAGCAACAGTTAGAATCGGATTTGGAACAACAGACTGGTTCCAAATTGGGAGAGGAACACGTCAAGACTGTATGTTGTCACCCTGCTTATTTTACTTATATACAGAGTACATCATGAGAAATGCTGGGCTGGATGAAGCATAAACTGGAATCAAGATATAAATAACCTCAGATATGCAGATGGCACCAACCCTATGGCAGAAAGAGAAGAGGAACTAAAGAGCCTCTTGATGAAAGTGAAAGAGGAGAGTGAAAAAGCTGGCTTAGAATTCAATATCCAGAAAACTAAGATCATGGCATCTGGTCCCAATACTTCACAGCAAATAGATGGGAAAACAATGGAAACAGTGACAGACTTTATTTTCTTGGGCTCCACAATTACTGCAGATGGTGACTGTAGCCATGAAATTAAAAGATGCTTGCTCCTGGGAAGAAAGGCTATGACAAACCTAGACAACATGTTAAAAAGCAGAGACATTACTTTGCCAACAAAGGTCCATCTAGTCAAAGCTATGGTTTTTCCAGTAGTCATGTATGAATGTCAGAGCTGGACCATAAAAAAAAAACTGAATGCCAAAAAACTGATGCTCCTGAACTGTGGTGTCGGAGAAGACCCTCGAGAGTCCCTTGGACTGTGAGGAGATCCAACCAGTCAATCCTAAAAGAAATCAGTCCTGACTATTCATTGGAAGGACTGATGCTGAAGCTGAAACTCCAATACTTTAGCCATCTGATGGGAAAACTTACTCATTAGAAAGGATTCTGATGCTGGGAAAGATTGAAGGCAGGAGAAGAAGGGGATGACAGAGGATGAGATGGTTGGATGGCATCACCAACTCGATGGACATGAGTTTGAACAAGCCCCTGGAGTTGGTGATGGACAGGGAGGCCTGGCGTGCTGCAGTCCACGAGGTCGCAAAGAGTCGGACATGACTGAGTGGCTGAACTGACTGGGAGATTTGGAATAGATACTGATATGTTATTACACAGATGCTAAGGTAGGCAGATAGAGATAGGTGTCGATATTGATGTTAATATACACACCAGTGTGGCCTGTGTGTGCTTAGCCGCTCGGTTGTGTCTGACTCTTTGCAACCCCATGGACAGAAGCCTGCCAGGCTCCTCTGTCCATGGGGATTCTACAGACAAAAATACTGGAGCGGATTACCATGCCATCCCCCAGGGGATCTTCCCAACCCAGGGATTGAGCCCACGTATCTTATGGCTCCTGCATTGACAGCCAGATTGTTTACCACTAGCATCACCTGGGAAGCCCACACAGCCACAGACATTGTTAGAGATATATGCATATAGATATTGGAATAGCTATCAATATGCATACAGGTACGAAAGTAGATATAGTTAGTATTGCAGTTCAAACCAAGCTTTCAGTAAACTTTTACTGTATTCGGTTCCCAATATTAAAATCATGAACAGATGAAGAAAGACCCAGTTTAGACCTTATCCTCATGTCACTTACAACCTAGTGAAGGGAACTTGGGAGATGAATAACCAGTTTAGTTGTGAAATAATTTTATGATTACTAGATTATGCTGCATCTTGATGACAAAATCCACGTCTTAGAAAAGTCAGTTGAGAAATAATTCTAGAGAAGCATCCTATCTGTCCTGCCAGGGGGCACTCTGATCAGATGGTTCCATGTGTTCCCACCAGCACGCCACACTCCCCTTCCACAGCAGACACTGGCTTTGCAGCCACCCCCAGGCTGGCAGGTGGGGACATCTCATCCTGCTTGTGGCGCATAAACAGAGGGGGACGTCCGGTTGACCAACACCGTCGGCCAGAAGCCCCTTGACCTCTCACCCGTGCTCGGCCACTGCTCCTCGGCCCCAGGTGGTAGACTCCGGCTCTCATCCCCCACCTCCCTTCCAGAGTGTTTCAGGGTCAGGACAGACATCAATCCGGTTTTCCCAGGAAGAAAATTGTATTTGCCATTTTTGAACCTAATAGCGTTCCATTTAAGGAGAGGAGATGGCCGCTGCAAGTGAGCCCCTGTCAACAGCAGCTGATGACAGCTGACTGTGGCCATTGGTGATGATGGGCAAGACTGAAGGTGAGAGGAAAGGGTGATGACAGAGGACGAGATGGTTGGGTGGCATCACAGACTTGACAGACATGAGTTTGAGCAAGCTTCGGGAGACAGTGAAGGACAAGGAAGCCTGGTGTGCTGCGGTCCATGGGGTCACAAAGAGTTGGGCACGACTGAGCAGTTGAACAACAATCAAGTCCAGGGTTAAAATCACAAGACTGAAAATCGTGTTTTCATCGAGAGTTGCATCAGGAAAACACCCTCTCACACGAGTGTTGACGTGTTCCTCTCCATTGGTCTTTATAGAGGAGCGTTAAAGCGTGACGTGCCCAAGATGCGAGCTGATTAGGAATACCTGAGTGATAGTAATACTATTTCTTTAACCCAGTCATGAGACCTTGTCTGTCTGTCTGTCTAGCTATGAGGAAGAGTCTGTAAGAGGGAAACTGAGAGCTTTGGTAAGGAAAGAGCTCCTGAAATAGGAGATACTCACCTTGCTGGTAACATTTGGTGATTTTACGTGCAGCTGGATGTGTGTTGACATGAGCAGGCAAGTATGTACACACACAGGCTTGTATATACACACACACAAACTGTGACATCACGAAAGCACTCCCCACAGGAGGCCTTATTCTCTATTTCCAGAACCCACTCAAAGGACCTGAGAAGTAAGGGTTATTATCCCGTGGTAAAGACAGGACACTGACGCTCAGAAACCCCCAGCCATGTCCAACACCGGGGTCACAGTGCTTGTGATGTCAGAACAAAGATTTCACATCCAAGTGTGACAGATTCTCCACCCAGGCTTGTAAGCACAGCTGCCTCAGCCGTTCAGTGAGGACACGTTTCCAGAAGAGGACTGATTTCCCATTCTTCTGCCTGGCTCCAAGGTCCACCCGTTATCTGAGTCAGCTGGCAAGGGCTTCAAGAAAGACCCCGCCTCTAAGTGAAGTGAGTCAGACGGAGAAAAACAAATACCATTCAGTATCACTCATAGATGGAACGTAAAAACATGGCACAAATGAGTTTATTACAAAACAGAAATAGACTCACAGACAGAAAGCAACCCTGCGGTTACAGAAGAAGAGGGAAAGCGTGGAAGTGTTAGTCACTCAGTCGTGTCCAACTCTTTGTGGCCCCACGACTGCAGCCCGCTGGGCTCCTCTGTCCATGGGATTCTCCAGGCAAGAAAACTGGAGTGGATTGCCATTCCCTCCTCCAGGGGATCTTCCCCACCCAGGCAGATTCTTTACCACTGAGCCCCCAGGGAACCCTCTGAACCACTTTGCTGCACACCTGAAATCAACAGTGTTGCAAATCAACTACACGGCAGTTTTAGAAAAGATTTTAAAATAAAAAATGGTCCCCACCAGCTGGATGTCACAGCTCAGACAAAGCCATCTCCTCTTCCTGCGGCTCTCGCGTCCGGCTCCCCTCTCTGGGTTCAAGGCAAAGGGCGATTATCTCAGAAATGATGGCTGGACCCAGTGTGTGCAAACAGGCCATTTAGAAAAAAAAGTCTTTTGGATAAGTGCGAGGTCCAGTCCCTGAAAGGCGACACATAAAAGGTAAGCCTAAGTATTGTCCCACTCTAATGCAATACCCTCCATAAACCTTAAGCATCTTAAAAACCCAGAAAGTTACCTTTGGAAGTTCACCTGCAGCTATCTTTGCAGCTCTTCGTCAAAAGAGATGAAAGTGGAGTTTAAAGAGAACGTTAAGTGCCATCTGCTCTTCGACGCCGGGTGGCTGCAGGCAGCATCATGACGGCCCTCCATGACGGCCTTCGTGCAGCGTCAGGGCCCTTGCGGGCCAGTAATGGAGCGTACCTGACCATCTGCTTGTGTTCCCCTACAACGGGACAACTCTATTTCTTCAGAAGAGCTCTCCAGCATCTGGTTGAAATAAACTGTGTAATTTTAGCATTTCTGATAGTTTTATTTTTGCCATAAGAAGCATCCATGTCTTGTAACGAGTCCTTATTTTTCTTCAACCCAGAGACTTCGCTGAAATGGTAAATGCAAATTACGAACGCGTCTCCTGGCCTCGTGTATATTTTAGGAACCTGCATCCAGGGCACCCGGCTCCCATCAAACACCAACAGGGACAGATCTCAGCGTTTGAAGGAAAACACTCACAGCGCATCAGTACTTTCTTCCCAAGCTTGTCTCATTTTGCTAAGTTTTGTTTTTAAATCACGGACGTGTAAAATCACGCACAGGCTTCACTGTGCCTATTTTCAGGCTGTCCAAAAGGTGGGTTTCTGGAGCAGAAGAGCCCTGACTCTGGAGGAGACCCCCCCGGCAAAGCTCAGACCTGGTCTGCGGGCTGGGCGTGGCCCCCATCTGCAGTCAGTAAGATGCAACCTGCCCTACTGGTCTGTCCACCCTCTGTCAAGGTGGCCTGGGTTCCCCGATGCCTGCAGAGAGTGACACGGCTGGGGGGAGCCCAGCGTCGTTCCCACAGTCGTGAGGGGTCAACCTACCAGAGCCAGAGGCTGCTGTTTCTCACAGCCGCACAGATGAGGGTAGGGACATAGTCTCTTCCTTGAGTCTTGGAACACAGTTCCCCAGAGCATGATGGGACATGGTCCGGGATTCCATGTGCAAGTGTTCCTGGAAAACCTGCAGCCTGGCCTTCCACAGGGGCGTCTTGAACTGGACAGGCGTCGGGTGAGCCCCGAGCTGGTGGTGCCTCAAACAGGGTCATGAAGGGCCTCAAGAAGACCGCAGGACTCAGGGCCTCCTCCTGCCTGCTCCACCTTGGGCGTTTTCATCCTAGGAGACATCCATGCATCCCTGTTTCCACCTGGGAGCCCAGGACGCAGCCCCTCAGGCCCTCCAGCTTTCTATATTTCCAGTCCCAGATCACAGGTAGCTGCTTCCAATAGTTACCTCGCCATGCCTGGACTGACCAGACTCCCTGCATGGAGGCCGTGGACCTCAGGCATGAGTCACGCGGTGTTATTTGGGGAGCAGAAGGTACTCAACGGCAGGCGTGTCAAAGTTCCATGAAGTCTGGTGATCCCGACCTTCAGTGTCCACCGAACCTTCCTCAGCACTTAAGTGATAGCGTCTCCAAAACAAGTAAAAACGTACCTTTGCTAAAAATATCAATATATTTTTAGTTAGAGGATACTTATTTGTGCTAAATGTGGCCTTATTGGCATTTGAACCAAGGAAAATTGCAGTGATGTTCACAGAGTTAGAGGGGATGCCAGCGGAGCCTGATGGGCTACCGTCTATGGGGTCGCACAGAGTCGGACACGACTGAAGCGACTTAGCAGCAGCAGCAGCAGCAGAGGGCATAACTGAGTCCTGCTGGCTGTGCGCTTTATACGTAAGTGCGTGTGGACTTTCTATAATGTTTCTACAAGATGGTTCCAAACTAGGTAACGTCATCCCCACACTTCACTGCTGATAAAAATGACACCGGGCCGCCAGCTAACCAACCACAGAGCAAAAATTCAAACTCGGGCCTGCCCAGTTCCAGTGTTACATTTTTATTTCATACATTAAGAAACTTTCTTTTGTGTAAGAACCAGTTGGTTTGTATTGGACCCAGCCTACACTGGCACCAGGGTGTAGACGCCACTTCTTGGCTTCCATTATCCTATTCTTTGGGTGTTGATCATGGTTTTCAGTCTTTCTAAAGATCGTCTAAGCTGGTACTAGCCAACACACGCATATTCAAGTTCCTAATACATTGTTTCCTTTCAATATTTGCTTATTTTTTTTGGAATTTTAAATACTTGTTTCTTTTTTCTTTTTTGTACATTAATTTATTTACTTTAATGGAGGCTGATTGCTTTATGATATTGTAGTGGTTTTTGCCATACATTGCCATGAACCAGCCATGGGTGTACATGTGAACCCATGTACATCCTGAATGCCCCTCTCGCCTCCCTCCCCATCCCACCCCTCAGGGTCGTCCCCGTGCACTGGTCCTGAGCGCCCTGTCTCATGCATCGAACCTGGACTGGTGATCTCTTTCACATGTGGTAATATACGTTTCTTGAAACTGCATCTCAGGTGTAAGGCCTTCTCCTCCAGCTACTTATCTTAAGGAGATGCCATGACTTTTAAACCGAGGCCCACGTGCGAGGCTTTGGGAAGCGATGCAGGCTCTGAGAAGCTGGGACCCAGGAAGCCGGCCGTCATGACAAGGCTAATAGGACGTCCAGGGCACCTGCCGTGGGGCCGCTCTGCCCCCAACGCTCCTCCTGGAAAAGGGATGAGATGAGCTGGCAGATCCCACGCCCCGCACCCGCCACAGGCTGTTTCCATGTAAGCAGACGAGAAATGCGGTGAAGGGTTCAATCTAAACCACGTGTGTTGACTCACTTCCCTGTGAATCGCCCACAACAGTGGGGTAAACACAAGTGCTCTTGGTAGCCTGCTTTGGGTGAGCTAATGTTTGCCGTCTGTTCGCTGAAAGCCCGGAGTGTTAGCTTTGAAAAATGGGGCTCTGAGAGCCACAGGCTAATGCGTTTACTGGGGGTGGGGGTGAGTCCAGCAGCCCCAGTCTTCCCAGCCTGTTCCTGATGGCAGAGGCCCACAGCACAGGCCAGCAGGCTTTCCTTGGGACTGACCGTGGCTGGGACCGCCCGAGCTGGAGGATGGAATGGAAACAGCAGTCCTGGGGTGGTGCAGGCTCTATCCTGCCAGACGCCACAGCCATTTTAAAGCCACTTGCCAAGCCGATGATGAAAACTTGCACACGAGGGTACCAGAGCGCCGATGAAGACGTCAGGCAAAGGCCAATTTTTCTTCATTTGATGGCTCCGAGTCTTCATGGGGTTTCCACAACCAGGCAGCAGCAGCTGGAAAAGAGCAGGATGATCTGACTTTCAATTGTTTAAACCTGCTCCCTGGCGGGGAAGGGCTCCCCAAAGCCACGCCTGGGTATGTGTGTCAGCTTCCTCCAAACGGAAGGAAATTTCTCAATTAGGAAACTTCACTGCCAGATCTTCAGCGATAACAGAAAGTGCAAGAGTTAGTCGCTCAGTCGTGTCTGACTCTTTGCAACCCCACGGACTGTAACCGGCCAAGGCTCCTCTGTCCATGGGATTCTCCAGGCAAGAGCCCTGGAGTGGGTAGCCATCCCTTTCTCCAAGAGGTTAACAGAAGAGCTGGCACCAGCCTCTGCTGGTCAGCTGGGCGGGCTCTAGCCTCTCGATGGGTTTGGCCCTCAGTCCAGAGTCTGGAGAAGCTGAGATGCTGGTGAACACAATTCCCCCAGTGGAGGACGTGACAGCATGAAGGCCTGTGAGCAGCAGCCGCTGGGCTTCCCATCGATTCTAACGCCACCGCCTCTCATTTAAAAAGCATGAGGGGTTTCTCTCACAGGCCATAGTGACACAGGCAAGGATCAGCTCTGCCTTTCGCTCACACCATTTTGCCTCCATCGAGAGCAAGCAGATGCAATTGGAGGATGCGTGCCTCTCCCCGGAAAGACAGCTGTGCTCTGAGGCTCCCACGCGGCAAATTCTTCCTCAGAACGTTCCCTTATCAAGATTGCACGCTACAGACGGAGCTGCTTTGAAAGTCAATGTCTTGCTCTTTTTTTTTGAAAGCTTTGCTCACTGTGTGTTTTTAGATGCAAGCTTCAAACTGTCAGAGTTTTGTTGCCGTTGATAGAGCAGGCCTGGGATTGATGCCCAGAGGGTGGTCTGACTAGAAATGATGAGACAAAACTTGAATTCAATTAATTCTCTCGGTAGTTCAAGGAAAGAAGGCAAAGAAACCAGTCTCCCGGCTGCACGAGTGGGTAATCCATAACTGTTTTTTAGACACTGAAGATTTTGCTTTCCTAACTTTAATGACACTTTTTACACACTATTTGCCAAGATATGTTTCTGGTGACATTTGAATCCGGTGGCCTCCAAGAAACATCGTCAGCAGCATCCTTAGCGTCACTAAATGCTAGCCGGCCATTTGCGCACATGTAGATATCAGAAAGGGACCAGTGGCTTTCTTTAAGGACACCAAGTGTTTACACCATATGCCTCTGTGAGCTTTCTATTTTCAAGAAAATTTGCAGCATGATTTTTTTTTAATTTTTTGATTCAGGTATACTTTATGGACAATGTTGTGTTAGTTTCTGCTATACAGCAAAGTGGTTCAGATAGACAGACAGACAGACAGATAGATCGATAGATATGAAGTGTGAAAGTGTTAGTTCAGTCGTATCTGACTCTTTGCAACCCCAAGGATTGTAGCCCACCAGGCTCCTCTGTCCATGGGATTCTCCAGGCAAGAATACTGGAGTGGGTTGCCATTCCCTTCTCCAAGGGTTCTTCACAATCCAGGGACTGAACCCAGGTCTCCTGCATTACAGGCAGATTCTTTGCCATCTGAGCCACCAGGGGAGCTCAGATTATTTCCACTATGGGTTATGATAAGATACCGTTTCCCCCTTTTCCCCTTTGGTAACCATACTATTGTTTTCTATGTCTGTAAAACTGTCTTGTAAATAAGCTCATTCGTATTATTTCTTTATTCCCACACATAAGTGATATCATATGATATTCATCTTTGTCTGACTTGCATCACTTAGCATAATAATCTCCAGGTCCACCCATGGCACTGCAAATGGCGTTATTTCATTCTTTTCTATGACCAAGTTATGCAAGTCTTTTATTTGCATTTCGTTATTTCAAGTCTAATATAAAAATCTCAAAGCTCCTCAGGAAATATTGCGGCCACAGAAGTGACCTCCAGCATTCTAAAGCCATAACTGCTTAGTTACGGAACAGGTGTGGCTTCTTTCAGACTGGTGGGTGTGCTCAGGCACCTTCACAAATGTACTAACACCCACCATATTGCACACTTCAAAGTGGTGAGAAGTGTACCTCAATACAAAAAGAAAGGGAGACCAGCGTTTTGTGGAGACCAGATTTCATCACATCTACCACCAATTTCAGGGAGGCCTTTCAGCCAGGCTTCCATCTGAAGGGTTTTGTTTCTGAAAAGTTCCTCTCTCTTAACTTCAACTTTTCTGTTCGTCTGAGCAAAAGTCTAGGTTTTTCAGGCTGTCATTTATGACATGTTGAAAGGGTTATGAAACATTTTTTAAATTTTTTAACAATTTAATTATTTTTAATTGGAGGGTAATTGCTTTACAATATTGCGTTGCTTTCTGCCAGACATCAACATGAATCAGACACAGGGGTACACATGTCCCCTCCCTCTGGAACCTCCCTCCCACCTCCCAGCCCATCCCACTCCTCTAGGTGGTCACAGGGCACTGGATGTGAGCTCCCTGCATGCAACTCCTTTTTTAGATTGGCAGACTGTTATCAGCATCAATCAGAATAGGAGATACACTGAGTTTCGGCTCTGTATGTACTGGACCCCAGAGTAAGCAGGTTGTGGGCTGTGGCTCACATTTCAAAGTTCAGAAGACCTCTGCACAGGTCTCCCTTTGAGCGATTTTGTATTCAAGGAGCCTGCACACGTGCTGGATATAACTTCCAGCCATTTCCGTCAAAAAGCCACATCTTCAAGCTCATGAGGCCTTAAGTGGACAGACAGTACGACATGCAGACAATTTTAAAAAACAAAATCAATCAAACCTTTCTGTCTGTTTCTACAAAAGGGGGTGTGACCATCGAGGATAAGAACAAATATTAATTTTGCTAATTTTTCTGTCTTTGCTATACATTGACTTTGTGCTGATAAGGATGGAGTTTGAGCAAAACTGGACAAGCATTATTTTAGTTCTACTGACTTTGTTTTGTCTGTTTATTAGCTTGGTTTGGGAGCAAAATAGCATTTTGCAACAGCAGGAGCATTAGAGAATGACATGTTACTGGGGAATATTTCTCTAGAATAAGTAAACATCTTTATTCATGTTAAGAATCCAAGAAAATTGAGAGTTAGGAGCATGCATCAAAAACATGAAAGAACCAGAGTGTAAACAGCCAGGCTACCCTGTAACATGACATGATGCTTCTGAAATATAGCTGGAGGCAGTGCTTGTATACACACAGAGGTCAGAACGCAGCTTCTCAAGGATTACTCTGTTCTAATCTTGTTTTTCTACCACACTCCCGAATGTCCTCTTCTCTCCCTGGTGCACTGATTCATTAATTAGTGATGTAAAAAAGTTAAAATTCTCACCAGCGACAGTACTGTTTCATATCATTACAGAGGCTATGTGAGGACACTCGGCACATTTGGTATTGAAATCCCCATCCATCTGGTCACGCGATTCCTCACCGTCAGTCCAAGGGCCACTTCTCTGGAAAGGTCCCTGCTGACCCCCGAGGTCATGGAGTTCTTGCATCTTTGTGTGCCTTTTCTTCTGCGCAGGTCGCTTGGCACGTGTCTGCCAGGTTTGGAGGACAGCCTGCTCTCTGGGTCCTGTAAGATCTTTAGTCACCATTTTCTCCACTTTAGGACAGAGTGGGCTCAGCCTGGACCCTGCACCAACCAGAGGGTTGTCGGTAGACCGTCTCTCTGTCACTCATCTACACCGGCAGAATCCAGATCGATCTCACAGATCTGGGCAATAAAGTGCTCCCTAAGGCCGCCCACACCGTAGACTTTAACCCAGTGCTCCTACTGCTAGTAACGACTGTAGTGGGACTTCCCAGGTGGCTCAGCGGTAAAGATCTGCCAAGGCAGGAGATGGGGGTTGATCTCTGGGTTGGGAAGATCCCCTGGAGAAGGTAGTGGCCATCCACTTTAGTATTCCTACCTGGAAAATCCCATGAGCAGAGAAGCCTGGTGGGCTGCAGTCCATGGGTTGCAAAAGAGTTGGACACCATTTAGCTACTTAAACAACAGCAAATAACAGCATGTAATCAATTAACCTTCTGTTTCCACTAAAGTGCATTTTTTGTCTGTTTTTTACTGTTTTATTTGTAGTTGGAGGATAATCACTTTATAATATTGTGTTGTTTCCGATTGAATCCATGCGTATACACATGTCCCCTCCCTTTGGAACCTCCCTCTCTCCCCACCCCATCCCACCCCTCCAGGTTACGCAGACACTGTGTTGAATGAGCTCCCTGGATCACACAGCAAACTCCCACTGGCTGTTTCACATGCGGTCGTGGCTACACTTCAGTGTGGCTCTCACAATCCATCCCGCTCTCTCCCTCCTCCCTCCCTCCCCCTCCCTGGCGCCCGTGTCCACAGGCCTGTCTCTGTGTCTGTACCTCCATAGCTACCGTGCAAAGAGGGTCATGAGTACCATCTTTCTAGATTCCACAGATATGCGTTAAAAGGTGACGTTTGTTTCTCTCTTTCTGACTGACTTCACTCTGTATCATAGGCTCTAGGTTCACCCACCTCATTAGAACTGTCTCAAATGTGCTTGTTTTTATGGCTGAGTAATATTCTGTTGTATGTATGTGCCAGAACTTCTGTGTTTATTCATCTGTATGGATGGACACGTAGGTTTCTTCCATGTCCCTGCTATTGTAAACAGTTCTATGATGAACACTGGGGTACAGGTGTCTTTTCCAATTATGGTTTTCTCAGGGTATCTGCCCAGTAGTATGTGGGAGACCCATGTTCAACCCCTGGATAGGGAATATCCCTGTAGAAGGAAATAGCAACCCACTCTAGTGTTCTTGCCTGGAGAATCCCCATGGACAGAGAAGACTTGTGGGCTATAGTTCACGGGGTCGCAAGAAGTCAGACACAACTGAGCACAGCACTTGGGCTCCAAAATCACTGCAGATGGTGACTGCAGCCTTGAAATTAAAAGACACTTACTCCTTGGAAGGAAAGTTATGACCAACCTAAATAGCATATTCAAAAGCACAGACATTACTTTGCCAACAAATGTTCATCTAGTCAAGGCTATGGTTTTTCCAGTGGTCATGTATGGATGTGAGAGTTAGACTATAAAGAAAGCTGAATGCTGAAGAATTGATGCTTTTGAACTGTGGTGTTGGAGAAGACTCTTGAGAGTCCTTGGACAGCAAGGAGATCCAACCAGTCCATCCTAAAGGACATCAGTCCTGAGTGTTCATTGGAAGGGCTGATGTTGAAGCTGAAACTCCAATATTTTGGCCACCTCATGAGAAGAGTTGAATCATTTGAAAATACCCTGATGCTGGGAAAGATTGAAAGTGGGAGGAGAAGGGGACAACAGAGGGTGAGATGGTTGGATGGCATCACTGACTCAATGGACATGGTTTGGGTGGACTCCAGGAGCTGGTGATGGACAGGGAGGCCTGGCGTGCTGCAATCCATGGGGTTGAAAGAGTCAGACATGATTAAGTGACTGAACTGAACTGAACTCTGCACAAAATTGTATCGTGTGCCTTTCAGCACACCTCTTTCATCTTTTATCCTAAAGGGACCTGGGCTACAGGTTCCAACCTACGCAGACAGTGCTCTGCCTTCACTGCAGAGAGGGTCGAGGCTGCAGGCGCTGCAGCATGGCAACACTGCTGTCTATACGCACGTGGAAAGCAATACACATTTTCTTTCTGAAGCGTCTGTCCCTTTCAGAGGCATTAGAGTGGGTTGTGATGTTGTTAGGAGTTTAGGTTTCCGTGAATCCTAAGAGGGAAGCTAAGTGCACGTCCCCAAACCATTGTGGTCCTAATTTTGCCTGTTTCTACAGATGCAAAGATAACAGAAGCTCCCTCCTCAGTGACAATGCAATCACGTCCTGCAGCTGATTGTCTCTGCCCTGGTTATGAGCTACTGGACATGAATTTTCCCGCCTGTGTTTCTTCTCGCCTGTTGTATTTCAAGGGGTTGGCTGCTTCTTTTCATGTTTTTAGGGAACTTGGGGACTCTGCGGAGCAGCATCACGCTGGCCTCCCCCCAACGGGGACAAACACAGAGCATACACAGTGCGCTTGCAAAATGTGACGTTCGTGACGCGAGAAAAATCAGAGAAAACCAGCTCTATTTGGCCAAAGAAGAACGTGAAGACCAGCCAGTTCCACATCTGGCTTTAAAGCGGGGAGCCCAACCCATACCCAAGGCACAACTCTAAGACTCCTCACCTTGCATTCCATTCTTCATAACTCAAAAGGGATTCTTGCAGAAATGAAAATGAAAAATATGTAGAAAAGACAGCCAGTGGAGCTTTGCAAAAGAGGAAGACGAGCCTCCAGAATACTCTTGGCAGAAACGACAAAGAACTTCAGTGGAGGGACTGGTTAAATTTCCCCCTTCTCTCGTGTCAATGCATGGCTAGCCTCTGTGTCCGATGGTCTGTGTTTGCTTTGTCACCAGTTTAAGATATTAAACGCTATCTAAAGATTATGCACAAATATCAACATTTTTTTTTTAAGAATGAAGTATTTTAATAACAGACCTTTGCAGGTGTTTGTGTGTTTTTAGACCCAGAGGAACCAAAACGGTTACTCCCACTTGGAATATTTAGACCCGTCTCACTCGTGACACAGACCAGGCCTGGAACCCTGCTCGTGCGAGCCCAGAGCCAGGGCGCGGAGATGGCAGGACCGCGGTGTCCCTTTCTTTTGGCACTGCGCGCTGAGTGGCGCTCCCAGCCTGCATTCCACTGCAGTTATTAGTCAAAGTAATAGTTTATTTTTTTCACCAGAAAAATAAACGGTGATGCACTCAGAGCAGCGGTGCTCTGAGCTGCGTGCGGGCTTTGTTTGACTTACCGAGGGCTCTGACGGAGAAAAATCGTCCCATAATGGATGAGGAGTCTGAGAACACGCTGCCTGCCAGCATTCATCTGGGAGAATTACATGGCACTGCCATCGAGGGGGACCACCAAGGGCTCTGTGGAGACCAAAGGGCCCGAGGAGCTGCCCCTGGGGGACCCGGGGCCCGGGCCGCCCAGCGACCACCAAGAACCAAAGCTGCCTCCCTGGGGAGTGGGGAGAGCCTGCTTCAGATGAGCAGAGGAGGTGACCAGGCGATTTTTTCAGGTCACACTTAGACAGGAATATATGCCTGAGTGCTCAGCCGTGCCCAGCCCTTTGCCACCCCATGGACGGTAGCCCACCAGGCTCCTCTGTCCGGGGGTTTTTCAGGCGAGAATACTGGAGTGGGTTGCCATGTCTTCCTCTAGAGGATCTTCCGGATCCAGAGATCAAACTCGCGTCTCCAGCAGATTCTTTGCCACTGAACCACCCAGGAAGCCCCCAAACAGGAGCATAGCTCGTAGCAAACAGACTGGCTGAGACACGGGCTGTGACAAAAGCCTTTCGTATTTACGGATGTAGATTGGACTATTCATCCTTAAACAAAATGTTCCTAAACCTAAGCTTTATTCAGAACCCATATACCCACTGTTCTGAATGTGGGCAGTGTTTTACTGAGGTGGGGTTTCACTTCTGTACTCTCTGTGATATCACTTGTCTTTCAAGGTAATTTGGAAGATCCAATCGGGCATTGCTTTCAAGAATTCAGTTTCAAATAGAGTTCTGGCAAGGACAGTCACGTCACATCCGTCTCTCTCCCAGTTCCGCTTCCTCCTCCGCTACCATCTCCCTGGTTCCCCTAAGATATTTAACCCACTTTGAGAGCTGAGGTCACAAGTTCCAGAGCTCAGTGGGCACCTGCCTCAAGGTGGTCCTGGCCCCAGCCCCTTCCCCAGGGCCAGCTGCCTCTTCCCAGGCAGGTCCATCCTACTCCATCTCCTGCCTCGGCAGCCGTGTAGCTGGGGGACTTGTGAGCACCACAGCCCATCTCATCAGAAGAAAGGAGTATTGCGCTAGGACACCTGAGCTCTTTTCCTCCCTGACTACTGAATCCTAGGCCTTCTTCCTCCTCCCGCTGAGAGGCCTGGGGCTGACTGGAGAGCTGGATGGCACAACAGAGCTGCTCACATATAATAAGGACCCTCACCAGCCCTCCCAAGGCCAGAAGCCCAGAGGCAGCAGCACAAAGGGATTATGTCCTGATTTAGGCCTGAGGACAGGCCCTAGAAGAAGAGATCTGAGGGAGAGATAAACAGCCCCAGGAAATACAGTCTCAGTCTTAGAGCAGGATCCCCAGGACCAAGGAGCATCCCTCTCAGTGTCTGTGGAAACATCAGGCTCTTCTGGACCGGGCACAAACTCCAGGACAGGGTCACCAGGACAGACCCACCCCGCCCACCGCCGAGAGGGGAGAGGGTGCCAACAGTCCGCAGCCAGGTCCGGGCTTCCTAGAAAACTGCCCCCATAGGCGATTTCCGTACAATTCAAACAAACAAAAACAGAATGTGCTTATAGACTTTTTGGTTGACATCTCTCGATGATGGATACCATAGTGCTTCAGGGAAAAGAACTGTTTATAGTTCAAAAAAAAAAATTCCTCGGGATAATGCATCTTCAAATTTAAAGTATGCATGTACATGAACTAAATGAAAGACTTTGTGACATCAAGTTGTGAAGGAGCGTGTTGGAATGAGTGAGAGATTCCAAGCGTTGGGGAAAAGTCAGAGCAAGTCATCACATGTGTTCATTCAGCGCTCTCGAGCCAAAAGAACTCCTCACTCCCTTGGTTTGGAGGGCTAGTGACTTTCTCCCTTGTTTCTGCCCTTTTGATGCCAACCACACTCCCCACCCCCTCCACATTACTGTGAGGTCTTGACTCCACCTGCAAACTCAGGGACCAAGGTTCTCATCTGATTTAGAGTCTAGTGGGAGGAAGTGGCTATTCCCCTTCTTAAAGCTACTGCGAGGGTCCCCAGGCCCAAGAGCCTCTACTTGATAGCAGGAAGAGCCCCAAGAAGCTTAGCTTTCCCAACCCCCATTGGCCTCGCCTGGGACCTGGGAGACTGTGTCCCCTGCACCCTAACGGCTCTGATGCTCTGAGAGGTGGCCTGGGCTGGCCCTCAGCCCCCTGTGACCCTACACCCACCCCCTCGTGTCAGAGTGCTGGCAGCGCTCCGCAGAGGCGACTTCCTGAGATTCGGGGCCGGCACCAGGCGTTCACCCTCCATCAGAGAAGTGAAGGCTTAAGTGCTTTTGTGTTTAGTCCTTTATAAATAGTCTCCGCTATAGCATTTCTAAACACAATGGGGAGTGTTTAGCTTTTCCCAGGGTGACAGGGGAGCAGGGACCGGGGACCGCCAGCCGGAGGCCTGCTTTCCCATGGAGGGCACGCCAACCATCAGTCATTGCGGGAGTGCTGTTTCCACCAGGAGCTCTTCTGCCCAGACTCTGATTCCAGAGCCAGGGTGTGGGCTCCAAGTCTCAGGCTGCGGCGATCGATCAAAGAGGCATCGGGGCAGAGGCGACTGGTTGTCATCTTCTGTGCTGTCTCCAAAGCCAACCCAGCTTCTTTCCTGCATCCCTCATCCCATGGCGGCTGCCCCCCAACTTCCTGCCCTGGCATAGGCAACCGGGCCACATTCATTAAAATCTGACCAAATCGGGCCTTCCCTGGCGGCCCAGTGGCTAAGACTCGGCATTCCCTGTGCAGTGGCCCTGGTCAGCCCCTGGTCAGGGACCCGCATCCCACATGCCTCTATTAAAGATCCCACCTTCCGCAACTAAGATCCGGAACAGCCCAACAGATAAAATTGCGCTACGTGATAGAGTCATAAGAAAGATAAAGAAGGCTGTTACCGTCTGTGGAGCTCCTTGGAGAGGAAGAGAAGCAAATTCTCTTTTTCATAAGTTGAGATTCATAAATTGATTCTCGTTTCATAAACTGAGATTGACATCTATGCACTACTGTATATATGTGTAAACAGATAACTCATAAGGACCTACCATAGAGCACAGGGAACTCTCATCAATACTCTGTAATGACCCACATGGGAAAGGAATAGAGAAAAGAGTGAACATATGCATATATATGGACTTCCCTGGTGCCTCAGTGGTAAAGAATCCACGTGTACTACATAGGTTTGAGACACAGGCTCAATCCCTAGGCCGAGAAGCTCCCCTGCAGAAGGAAATGATGACCTGCATCAGCATCCTTGCCTGTGAGATACCGTGGAGCGAGGGGCCTGGTGGGCTGCAGCCCGTGGGGTCACAGGAGAGCGGGACGTGACTCAGCGACTAAAGGACCGCCATCACCGTGTGTGCGTGTGACTGAGGGACCTTCCCGTGCACCAGAAACTAACTCATGGTGCATCAACTATACTCCAGAAAAATTTAAAAAATTTACCTTACCATGCTAAGAGAGTAAAGTAAGCTAAATATATCTGACAAGTTTTGTTTTATTTGGGTAAATGGATTACAGTGTGCAAAAGAAATCTGCAGGAGAACCTATTTGAAACCACGTGGCAATATGCCTTCCTTGGGCGAAAACTAAGCATCTTTTTTATGTTGTGATAATTGCTGCATTTACTTCACTTAAATAAAGAAAAATATCACCCGGGATAGAATTTAAACTATGTAGAGACTTTCATCTCTGAACAATTACATGATGCTTTAACATATTAAGATGCAGCTAAGGGAACTGGGTATTTCCAGTGCTGGCTGCTAATAATTCCTGAATAATTTCTTTAGAATGGTTTTTCCTCTTATTATCGTTCCTTATTGTTTCTAGAAT
Source organism: Aepyceros melampus (assembly GCA_006408695.1). Taxonomy (NCBI): domain Eukaryota; kingdom Metazoa; phylum Chordata; class Mammalia; order Artiodactyla; family Bovidae; genus Aepyceros; species Aepyceros melampus. The sequence continues at coordinate 270,388 of SJXQ01006570.1, forward strand.
TATTTCAATTATCATTCTCAGTGATGGTTTTGTAGCCAAGGCTTGGAGTGGGGTTTTAGAAATGAAGTTGTTGTTGGTGTTCAGTGGCTCAGTCATGTCCGACTCCCTGTGACCCCATGGGCTGCAGCACACCAAGCTTCGCCATCACCAACTCCCACAGCTTGCTCAAACTCATGTCCACTGAGCTGGTGATGCCATCCAACCATCTCGTCCTCTGTCATCCCCTCCTCCTCCTGCCCTCAATCTTTCCCGGGTCTTTTCCAGTGAGTCAGCTCTCCCCATCAAGTGGCCAAAGGACTGGAGCCTCAGCCTCAGCATCAGTCCTTCCGGTGAATGTTCAGGGTGGACTTCCTTCAGGATGGACTAGTTTGATCTCCTTTCTGTCCAAGGGACTCTCAAGCATCTTCTCTAGCATCACAATTTGAAGGCATCCATTCTTTGGTGCTCAACCTTCTTTATGGTCCAATTCTCACATCTATATATGACTCCTGGAAAAACCATAGCTTTGACTATACTAACCTCTGTTAGCAAAGTGATATCTCTGCTTTTTAACACACTGTCTAGGTTTGTCATAGCTTTCCTTGCAAAGAACAAGCATCTTTTAATTTCATGGTTGAGCCACCATTCTCAATGATTTTGAAGCCCAGGAAATAAAATCTATCACTGTTTCTACTTTTCCCTTTCTGTTTGCCTTGAAGTGGTGGGACCCCATGCAATGATCTGTTTTTTGAATGTTGAGCTTCAAGTCAGCTTTCTGGATTTAGCTCTCCTTCACTTTCTACCATTAGAGTGGTATCATCTTCATTTCTGAGGTTCTTGACATTTCTCCCTGCAAACACATGCAGGGCCGCTCACGAAGGTCAACACAGCCACTGTCCTAACTTACCTGCAACCCAAGGGAATGGACAATTTAACAAATCTCCTCAAAAGAGACATTTTGTAATGCAAGCTTTCAATCCCACACCCCCTATTTTTATTATAAACAAATAATGCCTTGTAATGTACAAACCACAGTCCATTTTACAGAAATTCACACTGCATATGTACATAATGATGAAGGGGGAATATTCTCAAGTACCAGTGTTATGGGTCTATCAGGGAGAGGTTTCAGTCTTTAAAACCTTCACCCAGAGGGGAATTCTCCTTTTCATGCCAGTGTTGGGGGGTCTATTGTCAAGAGTGAGCTTTTATATGTGAAACATCAGCTACTGAGACAAAAATCACACATAGGACCAATTCCCTGGAAGAAAAATAGAGTACTGTGTGGGCATTTTGTCCTATTTATCCATTATTTTAATAATGTGTCCATTCATTTTAAACCTTCAATAAGGAGGACTCAATATTTTACTCTGGAAATGCAGGAAGAGCCCCTCCAGTGGCCTCCTCACCCCCCCTTCTCTCTCCAGTGGGGGACGTTAGCCGTCCGAGAGATGGGCCACGAGCTCTCTAAAAAGCTAGTCACTTGGCATGCTGTCCTGCCCTTTGCCAGGAAGGACTGCAAGTGTGCCACACAGAACCTAAAGTTAGTGGAAGGAAAGAAATCATAAAGGTCAGAACAGAAATAAATGAAATAGAGACTAAGAAAACAATGGAAAAGATCAATGAAACTAAAAGCTGGTTCTTTAGAAAGAAAAACCAATTGACAAACCCATCAAGAAAAAAGGGAGAGGGTCCAAATCAATAAAATCAAAACTGAAAAGGAGAATTTACAACAGACAACACAGAGATGCAAATAACCATGAGCTGCTGCTGCTGCTAAGTCACTTCAGTCATGCACGCAACCGCTTGCCAATGAAGTGGACAACCTGGGAGAAATGGACAAATTCCTAGAAAGGGCAATCTCCCGAGACGGAACCAGGAAGAAACAGAAAGCATGAACAGAGTGATTACCAGTACTGAAGCTGAATCTGTGGCTTAAAAACTCCCAACAAACAAAAGCCCAGGGCCCAATGACTTCACAGGTGAACGCTACCAAACATCTCCAGAAGAGTTAACACTGATCCTTCTCTGGATTTGCAGAAGGAACACTTCCAAACTCACTCTATGAAGCCACCATCACCCTGATACCAAAACCAGACAAAGATACCACAGAAAAAGATACCTATAGGTCAGTATCTCTGATGAACATAAACGCAGACGTCCTCAACAAAATGCTTGCACATCGACTCCAACAACACATTAAAAGGACCACACACCATGATCAAGCATGTCTGAGCACAGCTCCCCACCTCACTTTTCAGGACAGTGAGCCCCAAGCGGCACTCTGTCTGGGGTCCTGAGGGCTTCACCTGCAGGACAGAATCCCCTGTGGATTCTTCCATGAGATGCAGACAAGACTCCTGACTCAGGCGCAGAGAGGGCTACTGGGACCCCGAACCTGAGAGGGGGAGCCTTTTCCAGTCCTCCCTTCCAGTGCCTTCACCCTCTTCCTGTCTCCTCCAGAGGGTCCCCTTTCCCCACCCCCACCCCAGGCAGGAGGTGAGAGTGACAAGCAAAAGTAACCAAGGCCAGCTTTGGTGGGGCTCACGTTTTGGGGCCTGAGGCTGGTGGCAAAGTGCACGGATCTCAGGTGGGGGCAGGGTGATTGTGGAGAGAGGCAGACGTGTCCAAAGGGAGGCGGGAGGATGCCACTTCCAGCAGGCGGGCCCGGATATCTGGCCCCAAGTAGGTGACGTTGGAGCACAGACCTGAGGAGGGATGGAGGAGGCCCGGCACGTATTTGAGGGAAGAGCATTTCCAGCAGAGAGACTGGAAGTGCAGCTGTCCCCAGACAGGAGTCTTCATCACTAAATGCAAAGACCATTGTCAGTTTCACTGCTTTCAATGCGATTGTGACGTAAAAGAGGTTTATACGGAACTTGGATGACAGGAAAAGTCACCAACAATAGCACTAAGGAAGCCCAGAGCAAGAAAACATTTTTTTTTTTTACTTATACTTTCTTTTCACCACCCTCTTCAGTTACTGTTTTCTCAACTTACCCAATCACATATCCATGCACAAAAATTCACATTTCTTTCTGTCTTGAATATTTAAAAATGTACATTTTCCCCAGTGCGGTAGGCAGTCCACAGTACATCACTGTTACTTATGTGAGCATTTTTTTTTCCTTGCCTACTGGTACAACTAGTTTACCTAAGTTTCTTGGCTCTTTGTACAACTTCTTCTGTAAATTGAATATTCACAGCCTTTTTTTAACTTTTTGATTTGTATTCTTATTGATTTTGTGAGTTCTTATATATTACAATCTTTAAACTTCATTTATAATATTTTAAATTTGTCATCTTCCTTTTAATTTTTGCCACATTTTGACATATTTTTTACCACATACAAGATAAATGTGTGTATTCTATCATGCATTTTCTTGATGCTAACCCTCAGCAGCTGATTTCCCTCTACAGTAGATCGGTCTGCATCACCACTTCCCGTGGCTTCAGCCACCCTCACGATTTTGGGTTCCAGGTTTGCAATTCAGCACTATTCCATCTGTAAACCCTGCTGCTGTATTTAGGAAAGTTGCTGCCATTTCTGCTCTTTCACGGTTCTTCAGCCTCCCCACAGCGTTTACCGACTGGTTTCTCCGTGCCTTCAAACTGAGATGGATGTGAAAGCATCAGTCCTGGGAATTTTAAACTGAAACCTCCATTGTTAGAAACGTCTCATTTTACAAATTGGAGACAGTAAATTCAGAGAACTTTAGCAAATTCCTAGCCCTGGGGTGTTGTGTTCTCACAAAGCCAGGCTTTGGAGACTGTCCTTAGAGAAACTCAAGACTGAGGCTCAGGGCTCCTGGGCTGAACCACAGCTTCCTTCCTTGGCGGGGGCAGCTCACAGACATCCCCGGGGTGAGGAGCCTTCTCAGGTCACCCTTAGTGACTGCAACTTGCCTTCAGTATCCTTTTCAGAGACGGGAGGATCTTTACAGAATGCCTGTCTCTGAAAACGATACCAAGAACGGCTGGTAGGAAGTTCTCTCCCTATCCTTGGCTTCCAAAAGCCTGAGGAGTTCAGTTCCTTGAAATCAAGTACCTCCCTACAAGGAGGGCTTCCTGACCTGAGAGCATCTGTTCTAGCATCTGATAGTTCGACTGGGAGAGGGAAAGATGCATTTTGTCTAAAACCGATACTATTGTTTAAAAGCTTATATAAGGGATTCTAGTGGGCTCTTTCAAATGATGTGCTTCAAATAGTGGTGTTTCTTTCTATTTTTTCCTTAAAAGTGAGCTCTTGTTGAGATTTGTTGGAAATTTTGCTTAATTAATGTCACTTCTCCCCCTGGAGAAGGAAATGGCCACCCACTCCAGTAATCTGGCCTGGAGAATTCCATGAACAGAGGAGCCTGGCAGGCTACAGTCCATGGGGTTGCAAAGAGTCAGGCATGACTGAGCAACTCTCATTCAATGTTAGCTCTAAATAACTAAACAAGTAATTATGAACAATACATTGTATTTCAAAGTTTCTTTTAATAAAGATGTATTAGCAAAGCAAATCTATTTAAAATACTTTAGTATTAAACTTTTAGAAGGATTGATGCTAAAGCTGAAGCTCCATTCCTTTGGCCACCTGAGGCAAAGAGCTGACTCATTGGAAAAGACCCTGATACTGGAAAAGATTGAGGGCAAAAGGAGAAGGGGGCGCCAGAGGATGAGACGGTTAGATATCGTCACTGACTCAATAGACATGAATGTGAGCAAACTCCAGGAAAGGTTAAGGACTGGGAAGCCCGGTGTGCCGCAGTCCATAGGATTGCAAAGAGCTGGACCTGACTTAGCGGCTGAACAATGAGAGAGGTAAACTGCATAGGTTATGTCTACTGCTTTGTAGCACGTATATCATGCTCAGTTCAGTTCAGTCGCTCAGTCGTGTCCGACTCTTTGCAGCCCCATGAATCACAGCACGCCAGGCCTCCCTGTCCATCACCAACTCCCGGAGTTCACTCACACTCACGTCCATCGAGTCCGTGATGCCATCCAGCCATCTCATCCTCTGTCGTCCCCTTCTCCTCCTGCCGCCAATCCCTCCCAGCATCAGAGTCTTTTCCAATGAGTTATTCAAAATCAAACACAAAGTTAATACAATTCTCATGAAAAGATGCATAATTTTAAATGAAGCATTTATATATATTTAGTAGGAAGGTGTGAATAGAGAAAATGATATATGTTTCTCAAATTATTGATCTTGGCAATTACTATGAAATCATTGGAAATACATAACGAGGGCTTCCCTGGGGGCTCAGTGGTAAAGAATCTGCCTGCCAATGCAGTCGTCCGAGGCTGGACCCCTGATCCACGAGGATCCCACATGCTGTGGAGCAGCAGGGCCCATGCACCTCAACTCTAAAGCCCCTGCTCTGAGCCGAGAGAGACCCATGCAGTGGGAAGCCTGTGCACCGCAGTCGGTGCAGCACAGCTGGAAAGCAGCCCCAGCTCACAGCAACCAGAGAAGGCCCTCCCGGCAACGAGGCCCAGTGCAGCCCAAACCAGACAAATAGATGAAAAAAATGCTTTTCAAAAGTCACTCATAAAATATATAGTAAAATTTGATGCCGTAGCTGTCAAAAATATTTTCCAAATGGTGATAATTTTTCAGAAATAGAGTAAATTGAAGCTATTTGAGAATTACTATTATGATCCTGTAGCTCAATGGAGTATCTAGATCATGAAGTAAGAAAGGCAATGCCAAAGAATGCTCAAACTACCGCACAACTGCACTCGTCTCACATGCTAGTAAGGAATGCTCAAAATTCTCCAAGCCAGAGTTCAGCAATACGTGAACCATGAACTCCCTGATGTTCAAGCTGGTTTTAGAAAAGGCAGAGGAACCAGAGATCAAATTGCCAACATCCGCTGGATCATGGAAAAAGCAAGAGAGTTCTAGAAAAACATCTATTTCTGCTTTATTGACTATGACAAAGCCTTTGACTGTGTGGATCACAATAAACTGGAAAATTCTGAAAGAGATGGGAATACCAGACCACCTGACCTGCCTCTTGAGAAATCTGTATGCAGGTCAGGAAGCAACAATTAGAACTGGACATGGAACAACAGACTGGTTCCAAATAGGAAAAGTTGTATGTCAAGGCTGTATATTGCCACCCTGCTTATTTAACTTCTATGCAGAGTACATCAAGAGAAACGCTGGACTGGAAGAAACACAAGCTGGAATCAAGACTGCCAGGATAAATATCAATAACCTCAGATATGCAGATGACACCACCCTTATGGCAGAAAGTGAAGAGGAGCTAAAAAGCCTCTGGATGAAAGTGAAAGAGGAGAGTGAAAAAGTTGGCTTAAAGCTCAACATTCAGAAAACGAAGATCATGGCATCTGGCCCCATCACTTCATGGGAAATAGATGGGGAAACAGTAGAAACAGTGTCAGACTTT
>SJXQ01006570.1:277501-309661 GCA_006408695.1 Aepyceros melampus
GCTGAAGAATTCATGCTTTTGAACTGTGGTGTTGGAAAAGACTCTTGAGAGTCCCTTGGACTGCAAGGAGATCCAACCAGTCCATTCTGAAGGAGATCAGCCCTGGGATTTCTTTGGAAGGAATGATGCTGAAGCTGAAACTCCAGTACTTTGGCCACCTCATGGGAAGAGCTGACTCATTGGAAAAGACTCTGATGCTGGGAGGGATTGGGGGCAGGAGGAGAAGGGGACGACCGAGGATGAGATGGCTGGATGGCATCACGGACTCGATGGACGTGAGTGTGAGTGAACTCTGGGAGTTGGTGATGGAGAGGGAGGCCTGGCGTGCTGCGATTCATGGGGTCGCAAAGAGCTGGACACGCCTGAGCGACTGAACTGAACTGAACTGAACTGAATGAAATAAACGTCTTCCTTAGGGGAGGTTAAGAGAGTAACACGAAGCATACGCACTGCTTCCCCTGTGGCTCAGCTGGTAAAGAATCCACCTGCAACGCAGGAGACCTGGCTTCGATCTCTGATCCCCTGGAGGAGGGAAAGGCTACCCACTCCAGTATTCTGGTCTAGAGAATTCCACAGTCTGTAAAGTCCGTGGGGTCACAAAGAGTCGGGGACAACTGAGAAACTTAAAAAAGCATCATATGCATAGACACTACCAGATGTAAAACAGATGGCCAACGGGAATCCGCTGTATGACCCAGGGAACTCAGCCTGAGTCTCTGTAACAACCCAGAAGGGCAGGAGAGGGCGGCAGGTAGAAGGGATGTTTAAGAGGGAAGCGGCACATGTACAACTATGGCTAACTGCTGTGGATGCATGGCAGAACTCAAACCAATATTGTAGAGCAATTATCCTTCGATTAAATAAAGTTTTTAAAAAGAGAGAGGGAGGGAGTTCCCTGGTGGTCCAGTTGCTAAGAGTCCGCCAGCCAAATCATGGGACATGGGTTCGATCCCCGGTCCAGTAAGATCTCACAGGCTGGGGGGCAGCGAAGCCCACGAGCCACAGCGACTGAAGCCCAAACGCTCTAAAGCCCACGCTCTGCAGCAAGAAAAGCTACCGCAGTGAGGGCCCACGCGCCACACCAGGAGAAAGCTAGACCACGGGCGGCAGCAGAGACCAGAAATAAATAAACAAAAAGTTTTAAAAGGAAGGGAAAGCACAGGACAAAAACTGAACAGAAAAAGGGAAGTTACAGAAGGTTTAGGGGAAATGAACCCCGAGGAAAGAAATAAAGTCTTGTGCGTGGTCAGGACTGGCTAAGATTTTCATGAAATTTCCTGGGTGAATGTTAAAAACTGGTGCAAAAACAAACAAACAAAAAATATAAATTATCTTCTTCCCAGAAAAAGTTACTTGGAAGTGCTTCGGTAATGGCCACAGTGACGCTTGCACAAGGTCTGAGTGTCCTCAGCCCTGGCCAGTCCATGGAGCTGTCCTCCACGTGGTGCCCCTGCCCAGGCTCAGCACTCTTTCCTGGGGGTCATCCTGCGCGGGGCTCGAATCTTCTGCAGAGTCAGTGGTGAAGGACCACAGATAGACAAGCCCAGCCCGTGTAAGACGGCACTTTGACCTCTTTGGTCAGTTGTGAGGGTCTGAGTTGCAGGAATGATCCGATCCCCGATGGCTGAGTCTTCACCGGTACTCTTGCTTCAGAAGGCTGCAGCTCGTGTGCCTGCGTCTTCAAGGCTAGACAGCCACGGTGCGGCGTGCTTGCTGTAAGTCACCAGAAGACGGTTGCACGGATCCTGAATTGAGGCGCAGAAATGCCCCCTCTGGTCCAGAGCCTGGTCTTTCTTTCTCATGCCTGATAAATAAGGCTCAGATGTCCAGTAGGGTTTGCATTGCAAATGCTCAGGAATTGTTTCTTCTCTGTCTTCAAACTCCTCTGCTCCAGAGGGGTTTTCCCCTTCCGCATTTGCTTATCCTGATGTTTCTCTTTGCATAGAAAGCAGTCCCATAATCCTACGATCAAAGAGCACTGGGTTTATTGACTGACTTCCTGGTGTCAGAGGTGAGGACGTGCTGCCAGACACAGGGGATATTAGGAAGTAGAAAGGGTTACAAATATGAAAGCGGGGGATAAAATGCCGCACCAAAGAGATCTTTAATGCTCTCATAATCAGCCGCACGAGATTCTGAATGCAGCTCGGGCAGCCAGTCCACTGGTCTGAATAAGAAAACACACCATCGACAGCTCTGGGAGGGGACCCTAGAGATGGCCGCTCTGCACCAGCGGCACAGGGGCCAGCCAAGGGCGAGGTGGGGTGGGGCAGAGATCCTATGTGGGCCACACAGCAGATGAAGACGGAAAGGCAGAGGAGCTGGGGGGCTGAGCCAGAGCACAGACGTGGATGGAGTCAGGGAGTCTTCCTTGCAGCTCTGCAAACAAGGAGCACCCCCGGCCCACCCCTCCCCACCCTGGGGAAAGCCAGGCTCACAGCTCTGGCAGGAAGGACCTGAAAGTCTGCCCTGGCCCCTTCACTGGGGCTTTAATTAGTCTGATTAAGCTCAATTAGCTTGCTTTGTGGAAACTGCCACCTCTCGTTACTAAGAGATCGTGATTCACAGCCAAGGTGGCAGGCAGCAGGTAGCTCCTTGCTGGGGCCCATCTCCAAACCCTCGGACTCTCTGATGCAGGAAGGTTATTAGCTTGCATTTCCGTGTCTGACTGTTGAAGCATTTTCCCCACAGCATTTTCCCCACATCCCAGTGCCAGCGCATGGAGGGCTAAGCACCATGAACCCTGCCCAGAGTGTGTGTAAGAGTGTGCAAGTACGTGAATGCATGCCTCAGTGTGTGTGTGCGTGTATAGATGTGTGTGTATACCTGTGTGTCTGTGCGTGAGTGCCTGTGCACATGTAGGTGTGAGTGTGTGTATGTAAAGATGTGCTTTCTGTGTGTGTGTAGATGTGTGTGTCTGTGCGTCTGTGCATGAGTGCCTGTGCGCATGTAGGTGTGAGTGTGTGTATGTAGGGGTGTGCTTTCTGTGTGTGGTAATGTGTGTGCACGTGTATGTCTGTCTGCACCCAAATGCATGTGCACATGTGTGAGCGCGTGTGCCTGTGAGTGGGTGCATTGTGCATGCGTGTGTGTGGTGGGGCCGTGGGGCCGCAGCAGTGCTCAGCCCTGGTTCATCCATGTGTTCAGTACAAGCACCTGCTTCCTTCAATCAAGAGACACGTTCTTCTGGACCAAAGAGGCTTTTCTGGGTCTTCAGCACTGCAGACCCACACGCACGCGTGTCACACATTCTCCAGGGGTCTAGACGGCCGGGTGGCAACCCAAGGGGGATGCCCACGCAGAGAGAGGCCCCCGCGCAGGGCTGGCCCGAGATCAGCAGCGAGCAGAGCTGGCCGCGACAGCCGCGCTTCCGCCGGAGGAAGCCCGCTCTTCCCAGGCCTCACATGGGTGTGACTGAGGCGCCCCCGGGGTCTTCTCCACTCAGCCACCCGCCTCCTGTGTGCGGGGCTCACCTGTCCTGCTTGCCCCTGGGAGCCCGGGTTCTCAGCCCACACTTGGAAAGGCCAGTCACTGCACTGCCTGGGCTTGCCCTGGAGTCCCTGAAGCCAGGACGCGCCTGTCACTGCTGTCCCCCAGAAGCCCAGGGGTCCTGGCGTGTCGCGGATGTTCAGTGCTGCCCGGAAGGGCCCTCCTCCCCCACGCTTGCTCCTTCTCCTTCTAAGTGGCCACTGACCCCCAAACTCCTTCCAGTCGATTGCGAAGTTTGCTTCCACCTACAAGGCAGCTCCTCTGAAATGTGTTTCAGGCAGTTGCCAAGACTGTTTAGGTGGGATATTGCACAGGTGTTGTGTGTGTCTATATTAGTCACTCAGTCACGTCCAGCTCTTCTGCGACCCCATGGACTGCAGCCCACCAGGCTCCTCTGTCCGTGGGGATTCTCCAGGCAAGAATACTGGAGTGGGTTGCCATGCCCTCCTCCAGGGGATCTTCCCGACCCAGGGATCGAACCCAGGTCTCTTACATCTCCTGCATTGGTGGACAGGTTCTTTACCACTAGCGCCACCTGGAAGCCCCAGATACTGCATTCATGACAACCTAAATGTCATCCTCCTTTTACCAAACCACACACGGCTCTGAAGCTTCTATCTGCAGGGAAAAGGCCAGCAGGTGGGGGTGACGGACCCTTTTAGACGTGGCCCCACTGTCCCCCGTTGGCCATCAGATGGCCCTTGGCCATTGCGGTCGCCTAAGTTTGAAACCTTAAGCTGATGAATACCAGTGTCTGTTGTTAACAGGCTATTATAGCCACCAGTAAAGCAACGGCATCACTTTGCCAACAAAGGTCCATATAATCAAAGCTATGTTTTTTCTAGTGGCCGTGTACAGATGTGAGACTTGGACCATTAAAAAGGCTGAACACTAAAGAATTTATATCTTTGAATAGTAGTGCTGGAGAAGACTCTTGAGAGTCCCTTAGATGGCAAGGGGATCAAACCAGTCAATCTTAAAGGAAATCAACCTTGAATATTCATTGGGAGGACTGGTGCTGAAGCTGAATCCCCAATGCTTTGGCCACCTGATGAGAAGAGCTGACTCACTGGAAAAGACCCTGATGCTGGGAAAGATTGAAGGCGGATGAAGAAGAGGGTGGCAGAGGATGAGATGGTTAGATAGCCTCACAGACTCGATAGGCATGAATGTGAGCAAACTCTGGGAGATAGTGAAGGACAGGGAAGCCTGGCGTGCTGCAGTCCATGGAGTGACAGAGAGCTGGACATGACTTAGCAGCTAAAAAGCATAGCCACCAGACCTAGTCCAGGGCCTGGCACGGAGCAGAGGGTGAGTCAACACTGTTTCGGCGGGTGAATGAACAGGTGAGGGAATGAATCAGTGCTAGAACTCTGTGCCTGACAAATCACCATGGAACATCAATGGAAAAACAAGTTGAAATTAGAAATGCTGTCCTATTATAGTACTCCAGTCATATTCTGCTGAAAAGGGTCATTTTGGTTAACATTTGCATAACATATGGTGGCGTCTGCTGAATTATTTACAAGACATTCAACAGAAAGGTAATTAAAATGTGTTTCTAGTTAAAAAGAAGAAGAAGAAGAAAGATTCAGAATCAGCAACTTGTTCCTCTCCCTCTCTTTCCTGTAGCATCCCTGGGGGCTGGTGTTACGCCTGGTGGCCCCTGGATGCAACCTGATCGGGGGTTGAAAAGAAAATGCAGATTCCACCGCTTGATTTCACGTGCTTTCACGGTGCAACTGCTCAGACTTGTGTAGGTGGTGGTCTGCAAGTGGGAACCCCTTCTCTGAGCCCAGTCCCCACAACTGCTTATGTGACCAACAACCTATAAGAGCTCTTACTAACCCGCTCGCCATGGAAACTGGGCCAGAGTCGGCCCTTTGCTTTATTCTGAGTAGTTCCCTACCTCCCAGATTCCTGGCTTTTGCAGTATGTTTTTCAGGATACACTTATGCTTATCAGGAGATGGTAGACTGGGAAGCAGCATAAACATCTCAGTTTCTGAGAAAACTGAGCTGCGAATTTGGTGTGTTCCTGCTGCCAAGTGTGACACGGCTCTGGGCCGGGGCTCCGAGGGGGTGATCAGATCCCTGTTTTCGGTGCAGGAGGGGGTGGGCCTGCTCGTGTTTTTATCCCTAGGTCCTAACTCTCAACAGCCCCCTGCTGCCGCTGCTGCTAAGTCACTTCAGTCGTGTCCGACTCTGTGCAACCCCATAGACGGCAGCCCACCAGGCTCTGCCGCCCCTGGGATTCTCCAGGCAAGAACACTGGAGTGGGTTGCCATCTCCTTCTCCAATGCATGAAAATGCTTAATGAACATTGGACTTCCCTGGCAGCTCAGTTGGAAAGAATCTGCCTGTGATACAGGAGACAAGGTTTTGAGACATGAGTATGATCCCTGGGTCAGGAAGGTCCCCCAGAGAAGGAAATGCCTACTCATTCCAGTATTACTGGCTGGGAAATCCCACGGACAGAGGAGCTTGGTGGGCTTCAGTCCAGGTGGGTGCAAAGAGTTGGCAGTAACAGCACAAACACACGTGAGCATCTTGGGGTGCTAGGGCTTCACTGCTTCAGGAACCCCAGTCCACAAAGGCCACTCCTGCCGCACCGTATCTTAGGCTTCCTACAACGTGGAGCTTCCTAGGAGGTCAGACAGCTATGAGCGTCTTCAGAAGACCTAGGTGAACCTTCCAACCCTCTTCACGTTTGGGCATGCGACTGTGCAGGGTCTTCTGTGCCACAAAGTACTGGTCTGGGGGCGATAAACCAGCTCAGATTCATGGGATATTATATCGACTCCATGGACATGAGTTTGAGCAAACTCTGGAAGATAGTGAAGGACAGGGAAGCCTGGTTTGCTTCAGGCCACGGGGTCACAAAGAGCTGGACATGAATGAGCAACCAAGAACAACAAATACAGACTCTACCCTCGATGGAAACAAGTGTCAAAGAATCTGCGATTCTAGTCAGTCCGCCGCACATACCTGCTACCGATAAGAAAGCAAGCCAAGATTGCGATGCCCTACTCATTCATGTGATACGTAAAGCTGAAGTTGCTCGCATCAGACAGTGCTATGGCTTTTAAGATTATCTTCCTTGTCACCAGGCTGGCGAGGCCTAGTGGGCTCCAGACTAAGAAATATTTCTTCAATCTTCTCCAGGCCTTCCTTTTGAACAACACAAATGACTCAAGGAAGAACAAGGAGATATTTAGAGGTTGATTTCTTTGTCAATGGGCTTCCCTGGTGACTCAGCTGGTAAATCCACCTGCAAGGCGGGAGGGGAGACCTGGGTTCGATCCCTAGGTTGGGAAGATCCCTTGGAGAAGGGAAAGGCTCTCCACTCCAGTGTTCTGGCCTGGATAATTCCAAGGACTGCACAGTATATGGGATCACAAAGAGCTGGACACGACTGAGCAGCTGTCACTTTCTTTGCTAACAACAAATAATCCTACTCAGTATACAGAACCAATGTTCAATTGGCTCAAATTGAAAAATGCTGTGTCTGTAAATGAGCTACTAAATATAGAGCTGAATGATAGAATTACTGCAAAGTCCTTCTTGAAAATATGTTTTATAAAAACCTTGATAGAAGTAGCCACAGTTCCTTTTAAATGTCCTGCTGGAGAGGACATGTACAAAGCATTTGACAATCAGCCCAACTTTAGCCATTTTCTTTCATACATCTGGCTTCTATTGTATGAATTCATTTCATACAAACAGCAAAGAGTCCAGACAGCATCTGCATAAAGTCATCTTTAAAAGAGTTAAATTTTGCCTTACCTGCTTGGCTATAAATCACAGTCTGGCTTTTAGGTGCTGAGGACACAAGACATAAGATGCCCCGGGTGAGAAAACCAAACATGCAGGCAGTACAACCCACAAGGTCTTCATCATCCTTTCCCAGAGGACACACAGTGGTCAGTGACGGGAAAACACACAAGAGTCAAGCCACAGCCACTTAACCAGTGAGTGGCTGAGGAAGCCCCTTGGCCGTGGGAGGGAGGGGAAGTAGAGGAACTGCTTTAGGAAAAAGGAAGTCAGCACCCCAGCAGTCACAAGCACACCCCTGCCCAAACCTTGGTTTCTAAAACTCTTCTCCAACAACAGAAACTAGGGCTACTTGGAGAAATGGCTGACTCTGGGACTGAGTCTAGACATATGTATGGTCTAGCCTGGAACAGCTGGAATATCGTAGCATCAGAAAGGAAGCCACACACGAGAAAGGAGTGGTGACACACGGGCAGGATATAGGAAACAACCCAAAACAGCCCAAAGTATCTGGCCAGGGCCGGGCTGTCTGAGCAACGAGATAAACAGCCCAGTGTCAGATTATAAACCAAAGAATAAAAGAAATATGCGTGCCCTGTACTGATGAAAGTATTTTACGGAATAAGTAAATGAGAAAATGAGAGTGGAGGGATGAAGTCACTAGTTTATGCGGTACTCTGCCCACACTGATAGCAACATCTCGCTTCTCTGCCCTGAGTTGTGGGCTGCAATTGGTGACGCTTCGAAAATGCGCAGTATGAAAATGGAGAGAAAATGACCCTTTACAGAAACCCGGCAAACACTGCTGCTGCCAGCTGGTCAAGCTAACATCATCAGCGATAAGGCGTGTCATGGGAGGACCCTGGAGAGGGTCTGATGAGAACGTCTCTTTACCCCGGCGGTCTTCCTTCCAGAAGCCCATGCATGTGTGTGCAATGGCCCAGTCATGTCTGACTTTTGCAACCCATCGACTAAAGCCCGCCAGGCTCCTCTGTTCATGGGATTCTCCAGGCAAGAATACTGGGGTGAGTTGCCGTGCCCTCCTCCAGGAGATCTTCCCGACCCAGGGATCAAACCTGCGTCTCTTATGTCTCCTGCATTGGCAGGTAGGTTCCTGACCACTAGCGCCACCTGGAAAATCCCCCGGAAGTCCATAACCCCTGTCTAGCCACGGGAAAACATTATAAAAGCCCAAATTGGGAGGCATTCTATAAAATACCTCACCAATACTCCACAAACTTCCCAACTTCATCAAAAACAAGAAGAGTCTAAGAAACTGTCCCAGACCAGAGGAGGGTAAGGGCATTAGACAAGTAAATGGACTGTGGCCTCTGAATGGGATCCTGAGAAGGAATAAGGACAGTAGAGAAAAAAGTAGTGATATCCTAGGAAAGCGCGGCGTGTGGGGCATAGTAGCACAGCGGCGCTGGTGGGTCAGTCATGTCAAACGTATGGTGATGGAAGGAGTTAACTACAGGGGAACCGAGTGGAGGGATACAGGGGCTTTACCACGTCTGCAGCTTTCCTGTGAGTCTAAATATATTCCGAGAAGTTCATTCAAAGCTTGTAAAACACAAAATCTTCCCTGCAATTCTCAGACACATCTTCCTTCTCAATCAGACTGCTGCCTGAGATGGATGCACTCTGAGCCACGACGCTGGCATTCAACGCAAGGCTGTGTCTACCAGGTTAGGACCAAGACTGCAGGATGACCTCCTGAGACATGACAGCATCTCAACACTGGCTCTCTGAGCTTCGATACAGGCTCCATCCACACTCCTGCCTGTCCCCAAGCCACACCTTCAAGGATGTTTACTTAACAGGGTGTGCAAACAGAAGGCCAGGTTCTTGTAATCCTGGACACAGAACAAAGAGCTAGTTCACATTATTGTCATCAAAGGTAAGAGGCAAGTGAGAGAAGAGGTTTCCAGAATCGTGGATCTGGGAAAACAGCTTCCATCGGCAGGTGGCAGAAAACTTCTGCAAGGTCCAAAATATTTGCTTCAATTGCAGCCATTATTGTTCACTGAAGTCTGGGGGTGGGATTACAGACTGAAGCTCAATTTTACACTGTTTGTTCTATTTGTATAAAGCTCTCCTCAGACATGTAACTGAGACCTGGGCATTTGCCAGAGTGAAGTCAAGGGAGCTTTTTATGAATAGAGTCGAGTTTTACACCAAAGAACATTCTTTCCAGGTGAGCTATAGGAGAAATCCTTTCTCTAAGCACTGAAGGATTAACAAATAATTAAATGCGCCCAAGCTCCAGTCTTGTCTGGTCTCCCTGTCGCAGTCTGAGTTTAACTGCCCCACCAACACACACACACACACACACACACACACACACACACACACACTCTAGCATGCATCCCGCTGCGGCCCTGTGGTCCCGGCCAGGTTGCTAGTACCTTCTCAGGACAGGACTGTGGAGAGATGGGGACGCGTGGGCAGATTCAGGAAGGGAAGGGGATGGGTAACCTCACCTCTTCTTCTGGGAAGCCAGGTTGTGATGAGTAACCCTCCTCTGCCCTGGTCCAGTCGGAAGACGGACCCACGTGGGTTATTCTCAGGGAGGACGTAGTGTCAGGAATGTTCCTCGGGCATGTGGGAGGATCTGAGGCAGTCCCTGCCCGGGGCTGAGGACAAACAGGAGAAGCTAAATAATTGGCCTTCAGGAACCTGGGAGGTGCCCCACAACTCTGACCTCCAAAGAGGGAAACCAGCCAATGATGCTGGAATTGGGGTCATCTTCAGGATGATTCCCTGGTCCCTGCTGGCTTAGATGGTGAAGAATCTGTCTGCAATAGAGGAGGTCCGGGTTTAAACCCTGGGTCAGAAAGATCCCCTGGAGGAGGAAATGGCAACCCACTCCAGTGTTCTTGCCTGGAGAGTCCCACGGTCAGAGGGGCCTGGCGGGCTGCAGTCCTTGGGTCACAGAGTCTGACATGACTGAGCAACTAACACGTCTACTTTTCACTTTCATTTTAAGGCTAATTCCAGAAATGGGGCTCTGAGGCCCCTAGAACAGTATGCACCCCCTCGGAGCCTAAGTGAGGCTGCAGTCACACAGACAGGAATGGGAGCCCACCCGGAAGAGACGGAGGGGTCAGCGTCCCTGCTTCTCCGGGTGCCCCTGCGCTGGGACCCTGCTGGGCAGCAGGCTGAGCCTCCCGGGAGTGTGGTCCAAGAGAGACGAGGGCAGAGCGTGGGTCACCCCTTGCCAGACTCAGAGTCTCTGGCTAGATGATTGGCAAGCCTCACCAGACCCTTGAAGAGGTGGTGCTGTGGTGATGGGTGTCGGCCCTCGCTCAGCAAACCAGGAGGCCAAGGCCGCTAGAGCCTTCAACAAAGCAGCTCTCAGACCAGAGAAACAAATGGCCTCGAATGACTTTTCCTCCTTTTTTTTTTTTTTTTTGGTGCTTCTGCGTGAACTGGCGGTGGACAGTCTGCCTGAAAGGGCTTCTTTTCGGCCTTGAGCAACATCGTCTCTGCCATGCTGATTTCATTTCCTAATCTGGATTCTGAAGTCCGGATTCTAGAGAGCGTGGTGTCAGTACTGTGGGGCCAGCTTTCGGGAGGCAGCTCCTGTCACCGTTACGAGCCACCACGAAATGCTTGCACTCAGGAAGTCAAAATTGTTTTGTGCACAGATGGGATTCACTTTTGTAACTTGCTGGGTAAGATGCCCTGAGGAAACCAGGTGGATCCGCCTGTGTCCTCGCTGAAGCCCGTCATGATTCCAGCAGCTCCCCCTGGGAAGGCCCACTGGGCAAGCACTTTCATACCCTTAAACACAGTCTGTTACACGCTCTGCTTCCTCGGACCCATGAAACAAGGCAGGAAGGGTCTTAGAAGACAAGCATCACAAGCAATGCCCCATTACAGTGGCGTTCGTCACGAGGTCCTTGGAGAGACGTGTGGGTGATGAGCTGCAAAGGAGGGTGTCCCTTCATCAGGGCTCTGAAACCCTCAGCTGCAGCCCACCCCAGGCTGAGCCCAGGCTGACGGGGCACAGAGGCCTGACTCTGTCTGACTCGGAGCCTTGGGTCTAAACGCACTTGAAGGGGGTGGATTAGCTGCTCTGGGGGGGGCCGCATATCTCAGTCGCCACGGTTACAGCTGCTTCCCAGGCAGCACTAGTGGTAATCGCAGGAGACGTAAGAGACGGGGGCTCCGTCCCGGGGTCGGGAAGACCCCCTGCAGGAGGGCATGGCAAACCCGCTCCAGTACTCTTGCCTGAGACTCCTATGGACAGAGGAGCCTGGCAGGCTGCAGTCCATGGGGTTGCAAAGAGACACCGCTGAAGCTCACGCTTATATGCGTATGTATGAGAAGAGAGGGAAGAGGACATGATCAAGCACCTCTTTGGGCAACAGCACCATGTCCCCCACCGCCGGCAAGTGTTGGGAACCACGTGACGGGGACCCTCACAGGAGGCGCTCTGAGTCCGGAATGCCCCTGCACACCGTGGAGTCCACCTCGTCGCCCCAGGAGTCCTGCCTGTGACAGTGACCCCTGTGGCAGCTGACCCCAGGGGAGGAACACAGCTGCTCAGCAGGACCCCGCGGGCGTCTCAGTCCTTCAGTCTGATGAGCACTTCCTGACTCAGGAAGTGGTTGTCCTTTTTTTTTCCCCCCTCTACATTCCTTTTTTTTTTTTTTTTCATTCAAGTCCTTCTGAAATTGGCAAGGCAAACATCGCCCCTTTTTACAGGTGAGAGAACTGAGGAAGGCAGCTCACCCAAGGTCCTGCTGATGCCAAGAGCACAGAAAGCCTGAGCTCCCCTCAAGAGGAAGGCTCAAGGCTCTGACGCTCCCACCGCTGGGCTGAGAATTACATAAATGGACTACAGCGGCATTTTATTTTCAGAGTTTCTTCAAATACGAATCTCTTGACATGAGCCTGTGCACGTATATTAACAAACACACATCCATCACGTACAAACACACGTGTGTGTGTGTCTGGGGCCCCGCACCACGGCTGAGGGCAGACCCTGAACAGGGAGGCTCGCGGGGCTGGCGGCCACATCAAAGTCAGCATCCCCAACCCGTGTGGCTGGCGTGGACCCCGCAGCAAGCCCTAACCAGCAGGACAGGACCATACGGCAGATGCTGTCTTCCTCCCAAGCTCAAAAGTTAAAAAGAGGACCCATGGTATCTTCACTTAACATTTAGAAGATGCTGTAGCAGAATTTTTGCTTTTCTTAGGAAAGAAGTGTCTGTCTTCAGCTGCAATCTTTTCTGCATCATTGCTGTTATATTTGGGGTGAAATCCTGAACACGAGGTCAGCACACTGACTTCCCATCACACGTGGAAAGGTGCAGAGGTCAAGCTCCCAGGACTCTTTCCCACCATCCTCTCCACAGCCTCAGCCCAGCATCTGAGCTGCCCCCAAAGACCAGGGAGGGGGGCATCAGCTTCTTAATTACCCAGTGATGGAGTCTTTAGTCACCCAAGAGCCTGTCCCGGAGTTTTCTCTTTGGGGATCCCTAACACTCCCCGGGTTGAATTGGTTTGACTGTGACCGCGGGGGCCTCCTGTCAGCAGTACCTTGTCAAGGAGCCATCAGCAAGAGCCGTGCTGGCTGTTTTTAGTAACATGTAATTAGTGTAACCAGAAAGCCCTCAGAAAACAACATTCAGAGCTTCAAAGAAGAGGCAGGGTGACAGGCAGAAGAAACCCCCTGTTCTAACAGATGACGCCGGGCCCAGAGTCTGTTCTCAGGGCAGATCTTCCTGCAGCTCCCCGTCCCCACTCGACACGTGTCACCGTGTCCCCAGATCGTCTGACACCATGTCCTCCACTCATCAACACACACCCCCGCAACACAAGGGCAGCGACACTCACACCTCTGCCCCCGGGGCCTCAAGGTCACCTCCCTCCTCCATGAGCACTCCCTCCGCCGGGCGCTGGCCTCAGGAGGTTAAACACCCACTTCTGTCCACGCTGGCCACAGGAGAGTGTTGGACGGCAGCACCCACTTCCCCGGGGGAAGCTTGGAGGCTTCCAGAGAGTGCGGCCCCAGACTGCACCCAGGGGCGCGGTACTTCCTGCAGACCTGGCGACGGCATGATCCAGGGCATGCAGGCCATGCAGAGGGAGGTCCAGGCCCGCAGCCGGGCCCCCGCTGGGGCTGGCACTCTCAGCATCTCAGAGTGGACCTGGTGAGGGCCTGGGTGGCCAATCCCTCCAGGGCTGGTGCTCTGGAAGCTTTTCCATCATGAGGAGATGGCCCGTGGTTTCCCAAGGCAAATCTTTTGAAGGGGAGGCTGCACCTGAGCAGACGGGGAGGCTTTCTCAGGATCCTCGGGGGAAGGGAGGGAAGACCCTCCCCCAGGGAATGACTCTCCACATGCGCGGATAAGAGCGAACACCTTGAGCTGTGACGTCACGCTGGCAGGCCGGGCTTTTGTTGGCTTAATGTGGTTTCCAGGCGAATCTCACTCCCTTTTAGCTGTTTCTCCGTGTCCTCTATTTATTTTTCAGATGGTTGAAGACAAAGGAGAGATCTGTCCTGGATGCGACATGTGCTTTTGCATAAACAAAACATTTTTAAAAATCAGTGAACTGGGATTCAGGGTGAGCTCTGAAAGGGACTTTTGTGGGCGCACAGCACGGACTAAGTCTTAATTTATTCTTTTCATCTGCACACATACATCTTGAATACATTTCATATCTTGCTTGTTTTGTTTTTAAAATGGCCTTGAAACACACTGGTGCTTCTCTTTTGCTTCTCCTCCTATAGGAGCACAGTCTTTCCTGTGGCTTTGCCATCCCTGGCTCCCTGGCTTCCCACAAGGAAGCGGCCAGGACCTCAGGAGAAGCCCCAGGGCGAGTGCCTGGCTTGCTGTTCAGAGACGATGCTATGCAGTCCTGGGTGGAGGCCAGGATGGCCTGGAGGGCCCGTCTCCCTCCAATACGCCCCCGCAGTCCACACTGCCACCGCCCCCCTGACATCTGCCTATCCCCAGCTCTCTCTGATGGTCCTCCTCTGTCTAACCATCCTCTTCTCCCTCTGATGGTCCTCTTCTCTCTGATGGTCCTCTTCTCCCTCTGATGGTCCTCGTCTCTCTCTGATGGTCCTCCTCTGTTAACGGTCCTCTTCTCCCTCTGATGGTCCTCTTCTTTCTGATGGTCCTCTTCTCCCTCTGATGGTCCTCGTCTCTCTCTGATGGTCCTCCTCTGTCTAACGGTCCTCTTCTCCCTCTGATGGTCCTCTTCTTTCTGATGGTCCTCTTCTCCCTCTGATGGTCCTCGTCTCTCTCTGATGGTCCTCCTCTGTCTAACGGTCCTCTTCTCCCTCTGATGGTCCTCTTCTTTCTGATGGTCCTCTTCTCCCTCTGATGGTCCTCGTCTCTCTCTGATGGTCCTCCTCTGTCTAACGGTCCTCTTCTCCCTCTGATGGTCCTCTTCTTTCTGATGGTCCTCTTCTCCCTCTGATGGTCCTCGTCTCTCTCTGATGGTCCTCCTCTGTCTAACGGTCCTCTTCTCCCTCTGATGGTCCTCTTCTTTCTGATGGTCCTCTTCTCCCTCTGATGGTCCTCGTCTCTCTCTGATGGTCCTCCTCTGTCTAACGGTCCTCTTCTCCCTCTGATGGTCCTCTTCTTTCTGATGGTCCTCTTCTCCCTCTGATGGTCCTCGTCTCTCTCTGATGGTCCTCCTCTGTCTAACGGTCCTCTTCTCCCTCTGATGGTCCTCTTCTTTCTGATGGTCCTCTTCTCCCTCTGATGGTCCTCGTCTCTCTCTGATGGTCCTCCTCTGTCTAACGGTCCTCTTCTCCCTCTGATGGTCCTCTTCTTTCTGATGGTCCTCTTCTCCCTCTGATGGTCCTCGTCTCTCTCTGATGGTCCTCCTCTGTCTAACGGTCCTCTTCTCCCTCTGATGGTCCTCTTCTTTCTGATGGTCCTCTTCTCCCTCTGATGGTCCTCGTCTCTCTCTGATGGTCCTCCTCTGTCTAACGGTCCTCTTCTCCCTCTGATGGTCCTCTTCTTTCTGATGGTCCTCTTCTCCCTCTGATGGTCCTCGTCTCTCTCTGATGGTCCTCCTCTGTCTAACGGTCCTCTTCTCCCTCTGATGGTCCTCTTCTTTCTGATGGTCCTCTTCTCCCTCTGATGTCCTCGTCTCTCTCTGATGGTCCTCCTCTGTCTAACGGTCCTCTTCTCCCTCTGATGGTCCTCTTCTTTCTGATGGTCCTCTTCTCCCTCTGATGGTCCTCGTCTCTCTCTGATGGTCCTCCTCTGTCTAACGGTCCTCTTCTCCCTCTGATGGTCCTCTTCTTTCTGATGGTCCTCTTCTCCCTCTGATGGTCCTCGTCTCTCTCTGATGGTCCTCCTCTGTCTAACGGTCCTCTTCTCCCTCTGATGGTCCTCTTCTCTCTGATGGTCCTCATCTATGACGGCCCTCTTTTCTCTGATGGGCCTCATCTCCCTCTGATGGTCCTCTTGTCCCTCTGATGGTCCTCTTCTCTCTCTGATCACTCTTAAGGCCTCTCTGAAAACTTCAGGTCTGCCCTTCTGTGATCTGAACTTCACACTCATCTCTTTCTTGAGCATAAACCACTGTAACACATACATGGCTGGTACACGTGTAGCGTGAACACTGCGCCCCATTCACCCAGAGCTCCAAGAGCTCACATTAATTGTGCACTAATGTTTCTGGTGTCTGTAAGGTATCAGGATCCAGAGGGCTTGGATGTTCCAGGGGCTTCCATCCCTACATTTGAAAATACTTTTGTGGGATTGTAATGGCCTTCCTTTCCTTATTTGTACATAGAAGCTTTGAAAACCAGTGGTTGTGGAGTATGCTGATATAGGGACATGCTGGATGCTAGGTACTCAATAAATGCTTGTTTTATTACAAAGTGGTCCACTTGAATCTTTAGGTATGCATTATAGAATTATAATTTGATTATGAAAAATTTAGATTTTCTTTTCTTTTTCTTTTTTTTTTTTTGGCCATGCTGTACAGCTTGTGGGATCTCAGTTCCTTGACAAGGGTTTAAACTTGGGCCCCCAGCAGTGAAAGGTCAGAATCCTAACCACTGGACCACCAGAGAAGTCCCAACTTAATTTTTTTTTAAGTTCAGTAAGTCAGGGGACAGGCAAGTCACAGCAGCATCAGGAAACATCTGTTGTCTGGTCAAGATTCCCCAGAAAAGCGGAACCACTAGGAAGCTGAGAAGTTTCGAGATCTGCAGCTACAAGCTGGTCACCCAGGAGAGCCGACTGTGTACGTCAAGCGCGGGCCCCAACATGAAGGCAGGAGATGACCAATGCCCTGGCCGTTTCACAGTGGCTCCTAGAAGGATCCTGGGTGTGCTGGGAGAGTGTGGAGGCGGAGAAAGATGCTGAGGTGATGGCAAAGGCAACTCTGAACTCAGACGAGCAGGAGTCCTCGAATCAGTCAGAAACGAGTGCGCTGCAGCGGCCCCGCCCTTCAGGCGACGTTTGGAGGAGCAGGAGGCAGTGGAGCGAGTGGCGCTCTGTGAAGCTGCCGCAGGCGGTGCTGCTCCTTCCTCTGCGTGTGGCTGCAGGGGCTGCATCCTCCTGCCCTGCTCCTGGGTTTTAGGTTTGACTCTGAGGGCCTCGCTTCCCGGCGAGCACGTTCTTGCAGGTGTCCCAGTTGCAATCGCTTCAAGACAATTGTGTACAAACAGCAAAAAGAGCAAGTGGAGCCACATAGCCTCTGCTTGTTCTCGTCTTGGAGGAAAGTGACGAGACCGAAGCGCTCGATCCCCACCCAGTCTCCCCAGGGGGCCAGGTGAGGGCTGCTTGGAAAAGAGGAGCATAAAAGAAAGAGAGAAACAGAAAAGAGGCCATAATGGAAAACATAGCAACTATAAACAAACAGACAGCAGCACTGAGGTGGCCCTCTCGGCTGAATCTATGAGTGATGGGCAAGCCAGGTGGTGACGGACCAGTAGGGGAGGTGGCCGGAGACCCGCAGAGGTGCCACAGGTGGAAGCGCCTCATTCTTCTGGAAGAGGGACTAGGGGAGTGGGGGCCCCCAAAGACAGGAAGGAATATGGAGAGTGTGGTTGGGAAGCACCTGGACCCAAGAAGCCACTCACCATGAAGGGAGTAATTCAGCCCTCCCCACCCTGGCCGAGCCTAGTAGCATGTTGTCTGGGAGGGTCCAAAGCAGGACACATCTTGGGGATCAGACAGGAGGCAGCCACACTGAGTAGAAGCCCAAATCATGGGGAGACCCCCGTGACTGCCCCCCATCAGCTACCAGAAGGCAGGCTCCCACACTCTGTGGAGGACAGTGCCCTCCTCTAACGTCCTGACATAATTGTTCTCTTCAGCCTCTTGACTCACTTCCTTGGCAGTGTCTTCCCATCTCCTGATTTAGATGCTGTCTGTACTCCAATGACCCCCATCTCTGCAGCCCCGGCCTGACATACCTCCGACTGGGGATCTACCCATCCTCCTTCACACGCAATATCCCAGCTCAGATGTTTCACAGACGTTTCAAGCTTAGCGTGTCCAAAACTGAATTCCTGAACTTCACAGCCAAACCCATGGGAATCCCAGTCTTCCCATCTCAAGCAGCATCCACCCCACCTCTCAGTTGCTCTGGCCAAAGTCTTTGGAATTGACCTTGACTCTTTTTCTTGCTCTAATGTCATAGCTCATGGGTTGGGAAACGTCCCTGGCTCAGGGTTCAAAGTCATCTGGACTATGGTCACTTCTTGTCCTTCCCGCTGCTGCCCCATGATCTGGGGGACCGTCATCTCCACCTGGACCACACTGGCAGCTCACTGCCATGGGAGAATGTAAGTCAGATCTGTCTCTCTCCATTCGCACTCCAGCCCCAGCCCTTACCATCCAGAGTGAGTACTGGGGCTCCGCAGGGGCTCCAGCCCCATCTCCTGTCTCCCCCGACCCTCCGCTCTGCTCCAGTGGCACTGCCACCTTGCTGGCGCCCTCTCTCTTCACGCCTGGCCTTTGCACCACTCTCCTCTTGACCCGGAGTTCCTCCCCCACAGGTGTCTCTGGACTGACTCCCTCACTCCACTCAGATCCTTGTGCAAATGTCACCTTCTCTGTGACACCCTAACCAGCCACCTCTTTGTCGTACCCACTCTCCATCACAAACCTGCACCTCCCTTGTCTCACTTCCTATGTTTCCATAGCACGTTCAGATGCTACAATCTACTGTTTATCACATTTCTTGGCAGGGATTTCTGTCTTTTGTTCACTGACTTATCCCCAGTGTCTAGGATACCACCTGCCACACGAGGACTCAAAAATACGTGTGGGATGAATGATGGTGTATCTTAGAGACACCTATGCACAGGCATCTTAAAACATGCTGCCTCGTTTATTGAATATGTCTGCGGGTCACATGTTTTCAAATTTGCAAATATTCTAGAGCTTCTGTTGAACTCAAATATTTCCTTCCCCTCTACCATTGTCTGTGGTCTGGAGAAAACTTCAGATGTAGCTGGCACATGGGTTACAAGCTGGTCTGTGGGGAGTCAGCACTGCAGCAGGAATGTCAGGCTTCTTAAAGGTTTAACGTACCTGCTAGCTTCCTTTTTTAAATGCTCTTCTCCTGAAGGAATTCCTGCTAGTGAGGTTAAGAGAGAAAACCATTCAATAAAAGAAAATGTACTTTATTTAATGTTCAAAAGGGCAGCAAGAAATATAGATGGGGCCCTCAAGGTTCTTTTCTCCTCTCCTTCTCACAGCTTAAATTCATACATCTCAGCCTGGTGCCTTGGCATCGCCATACCCTAAAGTGCCTTCAGGGCGCCAGAACACCCTGTCACACAGGGCAGTTGGTCGAGTACGCTGTGTAACAGACGCGGCCGGGGCGGAACTCATTTTATGTGAATCACCTATTGTCACCAGCAGAAGTTGGGAGAGTCTCCCAGTGCTAGAGACCCCAGGAAAATAGTTGCTCATGGGTGACATAAAACAGACATCTCCTCCCTGGGGGATTAGCATACAAGATAGACTATTTTTTTAATGTGTGATATGGAAATTAATTGGTTAGGAAGACAAAATGGCAGGCTCAAAAAGGAATTTTTTTTCTTCCCCAATAAGCTCAGAGTTGATGATGTAGGAAAAAAAACTTATTTTAGGGTTTGGTGCTAGGAGAAAGAAGCAAGGGGCTGATAGACCACGGAGGCATCATAGATCGGCCGAGACCCCCGGCTGCCAGATCTTCCACACTACCCTAGGGATCACTTTTCCAGGGGAACAAGATTTTCCTGCTATGACAGACGGCAGCTCTGGAGTTTTATGAAGAAAGGGATGTCAATACCCACCGCTGCGCTCATGGATTTCTTACACCATCCAAGAAAATCACTTCCAAGTAGAGGGAAAGAAGAAGAAACTGACGCATGCTACACTTCAAGCGAAAGGAAGTTAAGAATGATCACCCTGACGACGTCTATGCCCCAGTTTGCACTGGGGCTTCCCTTCACACCAGCCCACAGCCCAGAGCTGACTCCCCCTGGGTCAGATGTGCAGCAGATCCCAGGGTGCGATTCCGATGAGAAATATTTCAGGTCTGCAGTGGTCAGGGGGCCGCAGCACATGCCCACAGACACACACGCACACGCATACACACGCACACTCACACACACGCACACTCACACAGCACACTCACACACACGCATACACACGCACACTCACACACACACTCACACACACGCACACTCACACACACGCACACTCACACACACACACGCATACACACGCACACACACACACACACTCACACACTCACACACACACACATACACAGTCACAGTGGTGGTTTAGTCACTAAGCTGTGTCCGACTCTTGTGACCCCCTGGGCTGTAGCCCCCCAGGCTTCTCTGTCCGTGGGATTCTCCAGGCAAGGATACTGGAGTGAGTTGCCATTTCCCCTTCTAGCGGATGTTCCCAGCCCAGGGAGCGAGCCCGGGTCTCCTGTACAAGAGAACACAAGTGCGTTCTCTGCATCCACGTCGCTATCCTTGCCCTACAGATAGGTTCATCAGTACCGTCTTTCTAGGTTCCATATACATGCATTAATATACAATATTTGTCTTTCTCTTTCTGACTTACCTCACTCTGTAGGCCAAGCTCTAGCTCCATCATTTCTGACTTGTGGTCCAAGCCCAGGTCTTTCCAGGTTTGGAGACTGAGCCCCACAGACCTATCGATAGTTCAGCGGCCACTTCCCTCTTTAGAGACAGAGTAAGCACCGAAAACCCAGGTCGCCTCCTGATGGGCACGTTTCATGTAATGTCTCCAGAAGCAAAACAGCTTATGCATTTCTATTCTTTTTAGTACGTCCGTGAGCCTGATGCCCTGCTGGTCGCCTCAGGAGCAGCGTCCCATCAACCTCACCACCCTCTCCCTAGCAGGGGCCATCACGCTCCATTTCAGAGGAAGCTTAGAAGGGTCATCTCTTTCCCAGGAGCCCTCAGCTGCTAACTGCTTATTAACAGGGACTCCGCTCCACCTCACTGCAGCGCGTCCCCACATCTTGCCTCCACATCTGCCTGCTGATGTCCTTGCTGGTTTTAACAGGAAAGTGATGTGTTGTTTTTCATTATTTAAATGGCAATTAATTTTCTCAATTTATTCATTGGAAGGACTGATGCTGAAGCTGAAACTCCAATACTTTGGCCACCTGATGCAAAGACACAACTCAGTGAAAAAGACCCTGACTCTAGGGAAGATTGAAGGCGGGAGGAGAAGGGGACGACAGAGGATGAGATGGCTGGATGGCATCACCGACTCAGATGACACGCGTTTGAACCAACTCCGGGAGTTGGTGAAGGACAGGGAAGCCTGGCGCGCTACAGTCCATGGGGTCACAAAGAGTTGGACACAACTTAGCAACTGAACAGCAATAATTTAATTTGAAGCTTTACTGGTTAGAGGCAATTAAAATATCTAGGGCGGTCTGTGGCCACACCACCCTGAACAGCCTGACCTTATCTCAGAAGCTGAGCAGGGTTGGGCCTGGTTAGTACCTGGATGGGCTACTGCCGGGAAAGACAGGGTGCTGAAGCCTTTTTAAAAAGGTAAAATATTTAATATAAATTGAAAAACTGAAACTGTAAGAAATACTGATTCTATTAAAATATAACCACCATGGAATACAAAAGTAACATACTCCGAGGTAGAATAACATTTCCCAACAGAACACCCGAACACCTTTAGGAGACTCGTGTTCTCTGAGCTTTGAACTCTTGACTGATGTCAGAGCCACGGGAACATGTATGCCTGCATTTGAATGGTACAAGATGCAAGTTTTATCCCTCCAAATTCTGAAACATTTCTGTGATGAAACAAAAAATCAATCTACCTGGCATCCAGACTGTGCTGCTCAGAATAACCAGAGCTCCTGGAGGGGTGACTGAGTCCAGGTCTGGGGTAGGACTTCAACAAGGTGAGCCCGTGACCTCTTTCAAAGTGACAGGAAGGATGACATTCTGGAATCAGTTCCAGAGGGCCCAAGAGCCAATTTGAAGAAGCTCCCACTGGCTGCAGATGGACAGTTTTGGTTCCTGGTGACGCCAGCCATCCTTGTTAACCCCATCCTTCCCTTACCCCATGCCTCCCAGGGCTCACAGGTGTCTCTACGGTCCCCTGACCCCAGCCCATCTGAGCCTTCCTCACCTGTGCTCATTGCTGTGTTCTTTCTTCCCACCAAGAAACTCCCATTGGATAAGAATAGGATCTGATTCTTATTTGTCCTGGATCCCCTAGTTCCCAGGAGAGATGTTGTTTGTATGACGGTCTCGATGAACTTGCTTTAAACTTGGAAGCTGAAATGACACGGGGTCGTAACAACAGGATAGGCTTGCGACAATCAGCTCTCTCCTACTAAGAATTTTTTCACGTATTCAATGATTGCATTACATTGCCTTGCTGTCACCAGTTGCAAACATACTTTTAACTTTTCTGTGCCACTTACTGTCAAATACAAAGAGAAATAATACTTTAGCGAACATGAAAATTGTGTGTATCTGGGGTCCTTTGCAGGACTCTGAGTAGGCTGTCGAGCTGGCTACTCAGGGACACCGACACACAGGCGCTGGCACCAGCTTACTGCCACCAGCGCCGTGTTTGGGGCGATACTGTTGACATCTGTAAACGCATGCCATGATAATAATAACACCCTGAGGAGCATTTGCCTACCACAGACGTCAATAGGGTGCAGCCAAGAATTTAAAGAAAAGCGAGCCTGGGTGCTTTCAGTTGAAAGAGGAAGTATCAAACAAAAGCAAGTGGGAATAGCTGCGGCTGTAAAAAACTCCCCCTGGTGAGCCAAGGACTTGGCAGTGGCTGAGAAGGTATCAAGCTTGGGAGAGATGGGGACTGTGGTTGCGTTTAAGCCTCCACCGAACATTTAGTGGTTGAAAACATCACTAAACAGGCAATTTCATCTCTGTTTCCCCCAAACCTCAACCATCTGAAGTCTGTTATGCAGACCCAGCCACAGTTATTAAGTCCATCCTCAGATATATATATATATATATATTTTTTTTTTTTCCAAAGCAAAATACTTTTAAGCTTCTCTCAAGGGGATTTATGTTCAAATCTTGTATCACTTTGGGCACTCTTCTGGAACTCTCTAAGCGCTCCGTGTTCTGCTCATTTTTCCTCATTCTATTATAACTGTCAAACTCAACTCCCTCATAAGTAGTCGTGACAGTCAGAAAAGGAAAGAAAAACCCTTCAAGATTCTAGCATCAAAGCAGACGCCTCTCAGGTTATATCTTCAAGAGGCTGGCAGCAGGGCAATCTTTGTGTTAAACAACCAAAAATGTGACATTTAAGTAGGGACAGATGCTGAGCTTCATGACATAATAAATGCTGGGCAGCACCGTTCCAAATCTGCCGTGCACACAAGTAGCATACGAGGTCAATTTTCCGAGCGATCCCTAATTCCTTCATGACAATAGATCACTTTACCGATGACCCTAACAAAAGCAGTTAGCTGCCCTCCTATCACACAAACCCCAGAGGCTAACAGAATGATTTCATGCATAATACAAATAGCCATTTAGGAAAAATAAAATCAAATCATGGAAAACCGTGGTGGAGAAACGGCCAAACGGAGGCTAACAACTTCCATTTCTGGAAACATTTTTCTAATCCTGAGTCACTTGCAAGGAGTAAAAAGTCACGGGCTGATGTGGGAGCTGTAACAACCACCGGACATAATTCACATTCAGAGCTCATGATTCTCAGTACAGGTGCCCTGTGTTTGTAAAGGGGTGGTGGTATGAGAAAATGGCAACAGACGCAGGCAACGTGAGGAGGCGCACGTGGGCCTAAAGGTAGTAATCGCCTTGTCCAAGTGTCCTGGCGACGCCCTCCCGTCCAGCAGCTGCTGGCCAGTGTGGCAAGTCTACTGAAGGAAAACAATGCGCTAAAAGCCATCCTCGCCTTTGGCCCTTGGCCCTTGACTACTTAATGAATCAATGACTATAAGATGAACCCACATGCCAAACACCAACAAGCAAACGAAGAGAGGGCAAGAGGGTCTGACCTGAAACCCGAAGGTTGGCCTGCCCACACACCAGGAAGAGCCAAGTGTTTGTGTGTGTGAGTCTTTGATCCCAAGTGCCCCAAATTTGCATATTGTAAGAAGACAGACCGAGGAGCAGGGGAGAAACCGAGGCAGGAAATTCCTCTAGGCAACAACTTCTTGAGAAAAATAAGACCTTGTTGAGCCATTTTACTCACTGAGCTTTCCCTCCCTGAGTGACTGACACCAGGCGCTTTCTTCCTCTCTGCAGAAAGATCAGTACTCCATTGTTCATATAGTTCCATCAAACTAAAATGCTATCATTATTTTCAATATTCTACAAGAAATTGAGTACCCATTTCTAGAAGCAGATACCAGCTCGGGGATGTGATGGGGGCAGGGAGAGTGCGTAAAGCCACTGCTTGCTGGACCAACAACTCAGGTTACTTCTTTGAGGTGTTTCTGCCCATCCCAAGGGGCTCCTCCTAATCAATCCCTCCTTTTTCAGGATGCAGAAATTCTCATCCTTAGAAATAGCTTTGATATACCTGATATAGTCTCCAATAGGGTCCCAGTAAACAACCCATTTCCAAATTTGCTAGCATATTGAGTGCAGCACTTTAGAAGCATCATCAACTGGAATTCCATCACCTCTACTAGCTTTGTTCACAGTGATGCTTCCTAAGGCCCATTTGATTTCGCATTCTAGGATGTCTGGCTCTAGGTGAGTGATCACACCATCATGGTTATATGGGTCATGAAGATCCTTTTTGTATAGTTCTTCTGTGTATTCTTGCCACCTCTTCTTAATATCTTCTGCTTCGTTAGGTCCATACCATTTTTGTCCTTTATTGAGCCCATCTTTGCATGAAGTGTTCCCTCGGTATCTCTAATTTTCTTGAAGAGATCTCTAGTCTTTCCCATTCTGTTGTTTCCCTCTATTTCTTTGCATTGATCACTGAGGAAGGCTTTCTTATCTCTCTTCGCTATTCTTTGCAACTCTACACTCAAATGGGTATATCTTTCCTTTTCTACTTTGTCTTTCCTTCTCTTCTTTTCATAGATATTTGTAAGGCCTCCTAGGACAACCATTTTGCCTTTTTGCATTTCTTTTTCTTGGGGATGGTCTTGATCCCTGCCTCCTGTACAATGTCACGAACCTCTGTCCATAGTTCTTCAGGCACTCTGTCTATCAGATCTAATCCCTTGAATCTATTTGTCACTTCTACTGTATAATCATTTGATTTAGGTCTTAACTGAATGGTCTAGTGATTTTTTTCCTACTTTTTTCAATTTAAGTCT
The DNA here is from genome assembly GCA_006408695.1 of Aepyceros melampus. Classification (NCBI taxonomy): domain Eukaryota; kingdom Metazoa; phylum Chordata; class Mammalia; order Artiodactyla; family Bovidae; genus Aepyceros; species Aepyceros melampus. The sequence goes on from SJXQ01006570.1 coordinate 302,554, forward strand.
GAATTTGTCAATAAGGAGTTCATTATCTGAGCCACAGTCAGCTCTTGGTCTTGTTTATGCAGACTGTATAGAGCTTCTCCATCTCTGGCTGCAAAGAATATAATCAATCTGATTTTGGTATTGACCATCTGGTGATGTCCATGTGTAGAGTCTTTTCTTGCGTTGTTGAAAGAGGGTGTTTGCTATGGCCCGTGCATTCTCTTGGCAGAACTGTGTTAGCTTTTGCCCTCCTTCATTCTGTATTCCACAGCCAAACTTGCCTGTTACTCCAGGTGTTTTTTGACTTCCTACTTTTGCATTCCAGTCCCCTGTAATGAGAAGGACATCTTTTTTGGATGTTAGTTGTAGATGGTCTTGTAGGTTTTCATAGAACCTCTCAACTTCAACTTCTTCAGCATTACTGGTCGGGGCACAGACTTGGATTACTGAGATATTGAATGGTTTGCCTTGGAAACTAATAGATCATTCTGTGGCCATAGGACTGGAAAAGGTCAGTTTTCATACCAATCCCAAAGAATGGCAATGCCACAGAATGTTCAAACTCTGCACAACTGCACTCATTTCACATGCTAGCAAAGTAATGCTCAAAATTCTCCAAGTCAGGCTTAAATAGTATGTGAACCATGAACTTCCAGATGTTCAAGCTGGATTTAGAAAAGGCAGAGGAACCAGAGATCAAATTGCCAACATCTGTTGAAAAAGCGAGAAAGTTCCAGGAAAACATCTACTTCTGCTTTATTGACTATGCCAAAGCCTTTGACTGTGTGGATCACAACAAACTATGGAAAACTCTGAAAAGATGGGAATACCAGACCACCTGACCTGCCTCCTGAGAAATCTGTATGTAAGTCAAGAAGCAACAGTTAGAACTGGGCATGGAACAATAGACTGGTTCCAAATAGGAAAAGGAGTACGTCAAGGCTGTATATTGTCACCCTGCTTATTTAACTTCTATGCAGAGTACATCATCAGAAATGCCAGACTGGATGAAGCACAAGCTGGAGCCAAGATTGCCAGGAGAAATATCAATAACCTCAGATGTGCACATGACATCACCATTATGGTAGAAAGTGAAGAAGAACGAAAGAGCCTCTTGATGAAAGTCAAAGAGGAGAGTGAAAAAGTTGGCTTAAAACTCAACATTCAGAAAACTAAGATCATGGCATTTGATCCCGTCACTGCATAGCAAATAGATAGGGAAACAATAGAAACAGTGACAGACTTTATTTTGGGGCTCCAAAATCACTGCAGATGGCGACTTCAGCCATGAAATTAAAAGACGCTTGCTCCTTGGAAGAAAAGTTATGACCAACCTAGACAGCATGTTAAAAAGCAGAGACATTACTTTGTCAACAAAGGTCTGTCTAGTTGACGCTATGGTTTTTCCAGTAGTCATGTATGGATGTGAAAGTTGGACTATAAAGAAAGTTGACTGCTGAAGAGTTGAGGCTTTTGAACTGTGGTGTTGGAGAAGACTCTTGAGAGTCCCTTGGACAGCAAGGAGATCCAACCAGTCCATCCTAAAGGAAATAAATAGTCTTGAATGTTCTTTGGAAGGACTGATGTAAAGCTGAAACTCCAATCCTTTGGCCACCTGATCCGAAGAGCTGACTCCTTGGAAAAGACCCTGATGCTGGGAAAGATTGAAGGCGGAAGGAGAAGGGGACAACAGAGGGTGAGATGTTGGATGGCATCGCCAACTCAATGCACATGAGTTTGAGTAAGCTCAGGGAGTTGGTAATGGACAGGGAGGCCTGGAGCACTGCAGTCCGTGGGGTCTCAAAGTGTAGGACACGATTGAGCAACTCAACTGAGCTAAACAGCTCATTTGCTCTCAAAAAAGGTTAACTAATAAAAAATGTAGGTTTTCCCAACATTTCCAGTGCACAAGAGTGTTAATTGTTCACACAACCTCCCTTCACACGGCCTAGTACAAGAGACCGAGGGATGCCAAGGATGCTCTCTGACGCTTATATGGCTTCAGAAATCCACCCTGAACTGTGAAAGAAAAGAATTTGCTTTGCCTTGGGTCCTTTTTTTTTTTTTTTTTTACTGGTTCCTGACAATCCACAATGATGGCCAGAAAGAAATATGAGGTCTCAATGTTCTTAAAGAAAGTCACCTAGTGTGGAAAGCACTTATGTGGAGTGGAAATGCAAGGCGCAGGGGTTTCCTACTGAGAGGGGCATTTGAAGGAAGTGACACGAGCACCTTTGGCAAGAAAAGAGCCTGAATCAGCACAAAGGTGAGGGTGGGAGGGGACTGTGCCTGGAGCAGAGTGCGAGCTCAGGTGAGTCCCAAGGTGGTGCAGAGCCATCAATCAGCAACCTTATCGAGAATCTGCCAAAGGAGGATGTCGCCTGCACATGTTCCTCTGTTCACAGTCCTGGCCACTCTGGACAGAAGTGCCCACCCCACTGGACAGCAGGCACAGACAGGGAACAGGGTGACTCCACACATGCCCCAGTACCACCAGCCAGGTGATAAACGGCTGATGAATGGATGCCAGTGTTCTCAATCACTTTTTGACTTAAATCTTTTATTTATTTTTTTTTTTATTTTTTAATTTATTTATTAATTTTAATTGAGGCTAATTACTTTGCAATATTGTGGTGATTTTTGCCATACATTCACATGAATCAGCCATGGGTATACATGTGTCCCCCACCCTGAACCCCGCTCCCACCTCCCTCCCCATCCCATCCCTCAGGGTCATCCCAGTGCACAGGCCCTGAGTGCCATGTCTCATGCATCAAACGTGGACTGGTGATCTGTTTCACATATAGTAATATACATGTTTCAAATGGCATGCTCACGTAGACAGAGCATCCAAGAGGTTTTGGAAATTATTATCTGTCTCCGAGAACCTTTCAAGTCCCACAGGTAGCCTGCTGAATTGCTTTCCCAAGATGCCTTCAACTATAGATATTTCTTTCCCCACAGTTCCAGAGGCTGGAAGTCCAAGATCAAAGTGCCAACCGGGTGGCTCCTCCTGAGGGTGCTCTCCTGGTGAGTAGACGTCTGTCCTCTCCCTGGACGTGTTGCTGCCCTTTGAGTGTCTGCGTCCTCATCTCTTCTTATAAGGACATCTGTCAGACTGAGTGAAGCCTCATCCATATGACCTTGTAAAGAAGGCCGAGCACCACAGAATCAATGCTTTCAAACCGTGATGCTGCTCGCACAGCAGCCCCTGTGGCCCCACCTTTTCCTTCCACGTTTGTAAGCGTAGGTCGTGTTCAGCTGTTTGCGACCCTGTGGACTGTAGCCCGCCAGGCTCCTCTGTCCGTGGGATTCTCCTAGCAAGAACACTGGAGTGGGTCACCACAGCCTCTTCCAGGGAAACTTACTGATCCAGGGATCAAACTCGTGTCTCTTGTGCCTCCTGCATTCTCAAGGAGGTTCTCTACCGCTAGCGCCTCCTGGGAAGCCCTGAAGTGAAGTGAAGGTCACTGAGTCGTGTCCGACTCTTCGTGACCCCCTGGAATTCTTCCAGCCAGAATAGTGGAGTGGGGAACTGGTCCTGTCCCCAGGGGATCTTCCCAGTCCAGGGACTGAACCCAAGTCTCCTTCAGTGCAAGCAGATTCTTTGCTGCCTGACTTTTACCTTAATACTTCTTTAAAGATCCTATTTCCAAAGTGGGAGGGACGAAGACGTCAAGGTACAGATTTGGGGCCGGAGATACATTCAGTCCATAAGACTGCCTTCTGTTTTCTGAACGCTCAGTATTTTCTGCCCATCAGCAATAAGCTGTTTCCAAACAGAAGTCTGGGGAGTTGCGCAGTAAAGCCCCTCCCGCGGCGCCGGCAGCGGAGCAGCAGACAGAGACCTGCTCAGAGAGCGGAGCGCCCGGCCGCCGCGCCTCCCTCCACCGCGTCCTCGAGGAACAGCCCTAATGTGGCTACAAGTTCACATCTTTCACGGTACTTCTGGTTACAAATATAGGATTACTCTGAAACAGAACTTTAAAATTAATAGCGTATTTAAGGAGAAGACTTTACGGGTTTTAAAACAGAAATTTCACGTGTTTCCATGACATACAGTCGTGACTGAGAAGTGAGAAGGAGCCTGTGTGTCTCGACTCCCCTCACCGTAACTCAGGGCGACGTGTTAGCGCAACATTTAAAACATAGTTCAGAAGCTATGTTAATATTTCATCGAATCTGGAGCAAACGGGCTTTCAATCCGTATATTAAAATCCTAATAGTTGCCGTTACACTAGAGGCTACAGGCAACAATAAAGCGTGTGGAAATAAGAGCATTCACCCCCAGCCCGCGTGCTCATGTTTTCAAGAGTTATGTTGAGTTGTTGGCTCCCTGACAGCCCTGGATCCCATTACTTCTCGTGTTTATGGCCCATCTTTATGGAAAAAGTTAAAAATATGGTAAGAGTAAAACCTTAATAGACTATGACCTGGAAAATCTCTGAAAAAAGAAGAACCACTACGGCCAGTGGTTAGACGACTCAGTGAGACTGCCGCGGCGACCTGCCCTTTGACAGCAGTGAGTTACGGGTGGGAAAGGCGTCACCTCTCTGCCAAGTCAGGCTGCTCACATCAGAACCCTAGGGCAGCACGCGGTCACTACCGGTTACCCAGGGGAGGGCCCAGCCGTGCACACGCAGTTACGGAAAAATCCCCAAAGCGCCTTTTTATATTTGAAAAATAAAAGGCACACATGGTATGTTCTACATTTACTGAAGTGCCATAACTCTCTATGCTGCGGTGTTTCATCTCAGAAAGCATTCCGGAGACACACTTGACTTCAGGATAATGTGTTATTTGGAAAGTTACCTACTATATGTTGAACCTATTATATATTGAATTAAAAACCAAATCTTTTGGCAATTTGTAACAGTGCCACCAGGAACTGATCACCTCCAAAAATAAACAATAGTTCTGACAATAAAAAATTTAAAAAGAAATTTTAACTTTATGCAAAATGTGTCTCCACTCAGTCTTACACTTCCAGTCTATTTGGTTTTTATATCCGTTATAAATGGCATCCCAGGTGGCTCAGTGGTAGAGAACCCGTCTGCCATTGCAGGAGATGTAAGAGACACGAGTTAAGTCCCTGGTTTGGGAGGTCCCCTGGAGAAGGCCATGACACCCCACTCCAGCCTTCTTGCCTAGAGAAGCCCATGGACAGGGGAGCCTGGTGGGCTCCAGTCCACGGGGTCACAAGGAGTCAGACACGACTGAGTGACTTAGAGCACACACGTGTGTAACGGATAAAAAATACAGCTGTGGTTCAGACGGTCTGTGGACAAGCAGGGAGGGTCTAGTGTGATCATTTACCCAGAGATCACACTCAGCATCCTCTTTCCATTAGCGCTGGTGTTGTTCAAAACCTTTTTAGAATCTGTAACTTAGGATCGTCCCTGGAGTCTGCAACGTATCAAAAGAGAGTAAACATTTACGGAGGGCCTAACCCATGCCAGACAGTGTAAAATGCACAATGTAATCTCAATTTATTTACTCAGTACCGGAGAACTGTCATTTGTTTTCTGCTTGTTTGTTTGTCTCCATTTGGTGGTTAGGTCCTTGTTGTTGTTATATTTTTACAGATGAAAAGGCTGGGATTTGATGAGATGAGGTGCTATAAGTAACCTCAGGGGCTGGCAAACCCCATGACGGGAAGATGCGTCTTGATTTGGGAGCCGCTTGGAGCCAAGCCTGTTAACCGATGTGGTAACCTAAATGGGGAATTTCTAAACTCGATTTTATTTAAGTTGTCCTTAACTGTGAGGCTGCCTGTTCACAAGGTGGTTTTGATGCCTGCTCTGAAGGCGGCTCCCACTTGGAGACGGCGCCCTCACGGGACACCGCCTTGCTCAGAGTGCCTCTAGCTGAGCCCCGGACCCACCTGGTCCAGGCAGCACACGGGGCGGGTTGGCGCCCATCTCCCCCACCCTGTGCCCAGGTCCATCGCCAGCTCTCTCCTTGGAAGCGATCGCTGTTTCTTCCTTTGCTCCTCTACGTGCTGAAGTTCTAAGTAACTGTGTTTACTGCCCCCAGGCTCAACAAAGGCCCTTGAAAACCAAGCCCTTTATTCTCCTTTGGGTGCAGATAAGTGATGTCTTCAAAATTCTCCCCAAATTGTCCCATCGAAACCCAGCACCACTTGCAATGTGTGAGTTCTGATTTTTTTTTTTTTTTAATGACTGAAAAATATTCCCGGGCACCAGCGATCATGCAGACACATTCCCAAGTTCAAACTCAGGGTCTGAGAAGAGAAGCGGCGGACACACAGCTGCTCTGCAGCTGGAATAGAAGACGCTTCAGACGAGCCTTTGGAAGTGCGCCTCCCTCTCCTGCTTCTGCTGCCTTGAACAGAGCTCTCTCCTGCAGCCCCGCTGGGAGGCCAGGACCCCGGTCATGGGACGCGGTCTGAGCCGCTGGCAGGAAATGGGGACTGAGCACCTTCCCAAGCTCCCGAGAGGAGCTGCGCCCAGGCCCCGCGTCAGTGCTGGCCCCAAGCGGCAGGGGCTGCCCAGAGCTGAGTCCAGGCCAGTGGGCCTCTGCCTCCCACCGCCGGTCTAAGGGGACAGCGTCCTTCCCCCCAGCTTCTTTGAGTGGCTCTTTCCATTTTTCTTTTCTGGAGGGATGACTTCAGTTATTTCCTCACGACAAAAAAGATGATACATCCTTCTTCCTCAGCCTCACTCTTACTGCCCTGTCTCTCGAGAGGTCAGGAGGCTTTCAGAGACGAACTCCGTCTCTGGAATGTTCTAAGGTTCCCACCAAGCTTGCTTTACGCGGGTACCAAGCACAGACTCCAGTGAAGAGAGTATCTCCACTTAATCCTAAACCCTGATCACACCGTGGATGACAAAGATGGTCCTGAGGCGGGAAGGGCTCCCCCCAGCCTTCCTCGATCATAAATGCACACCCAGCGTGGGATGGTCTCAACACCTGGTGGGGGGAGCACTCCAGAGCTAACAATCTCAAGCCCCAAGCGCATTTCATCAGGAACATGGAGGGGACAGGGTCGTCACGAGGCAACTCAGCATCACTGTCAAGACATCCCCCCCCAGCCCACCCTGGGGCAGTCACCCACCCCCGGCATCACTCACAGACCAGAAAGAGAAGATGGAACCCTTAAGAGAAC
>SJXQ01006570.1:309856-379732 GCA_006408695.1 Aepyceros melampus
TACAAACCCAGGGCTGTTCAGTTCAGTTGCTCAGTCGTGTCCCACTCTTTGTGACCCCATGGACTGCAGCACGCCAGGCCTCTCTGTCCATCACCAACTCTCAGAGCTTACTCAGACTCATGTCCACTGAGTTGGTGATGCCATCCAACCATCTCATCCTCTGTCATCCCCATCTCCCACCTTCAAATCTTTCCCAGAATCACGGTCTTTTCCAGGGAATCAGTTTTTCACATCAGGTGGCCAAAGGATTGGAGCTTCAGCTTCACCATCAGTCCTTCCAACAGGGTGGCAGTCTCTCAACCAGGCTTGGCTTTTGTTTTGATTTGTGGAGTTTCCCACAGCACATCAGAAGCCCTCTCCAATATTCCAGATTCCCCTCCTCCCTTCAGATGAGCGTCAAGTCCAGCTTGACAAGCTCATGTCCACCTTCAAGACGGTGGGCTCAAGGGGGCCCTATTGGTCCTGCTTCTTCCCCGGTCCACGTCCCAGGCAATATGCCAGGGCCTCCAGAGGGAACCCGAGCTCATCCCGGACCATCAAATCAATGAGTGTGGTAACCGCAAAGCCCAACCTGTCCTCACGCCCCTGGGTTCCACACCTGTTCTCAGTTGGTGGAGGGGTCCACACGGGCCTCTGTGACCCTCGCGGGGCATCCCCAAGTGCCTCCCTCCCAGGCCTGTTATTCTGAGAGAAGCAGTCTCAGAGACTCACAATCGATTTAGAAACACGGTGCCTGCAGTTGTGTGAGAAGGAAGAGAAACACGAGGGACAAAGCAGGCTTTCTCTCTCCGCAGCTCAGCTCAGGAGGCATGTGGCCTGGTGCAAGGATCCCTTCTGTGGCAAGGCGGCTGGAAGGGAGTGCGTGCCCAAGCCGGGGGCTCACATCTCAACATGACTGTCTGCAAATCCCGGCACTGCTCCAAGCATGGAGGGCAGCATGCTCTGCCTGTTGACTGTGGCTCTGAAGCGAATGGCAACAGATTATGTTCCGATTCTCCTATTACACGCCTCTAAAACAGCCTCACATCCTGGGTGCTCCTCAAAGAGCTTTCCCAGTACTGAGGACCTGGATTCTTCAGAGCCAGCCTGGAAGGGAGATGTGTCCATTTTGCAGATGCAAAAACTGAGTCCTAGGGAACTCACACACCTAGGGAGTGAAGGAGCTGGAATTCCAACCTGGCAGTCTGTCTCAGGATCTCTGCTCTCAGCCCGAACCCCATGGAGCCCTGAAACAAACACCCAGGAGGCTGGCAGTGCACTTGAGTGGAGAGTGGGGCGCTCTTGAGTGGAGAGTGGGGTGCTGACTGTCAGAAGCTCGGCCCTGCTCATTGGAGGATCAGGGCACATGTCCCGTGAATCCGGCTGTCCTTGTCTCCCTGGGCAGACGACCAGGACAGCTTTGCCAAGCAGGTCCTGTGAGCTGAGGTTTACAACACGTGGTCCTCCTGCTGGGCGTGGAGTCCTGTCTTGACGTTTAGTCATTTTTTAAATGAATAGAAAAATTTGAATGTGAGATTTATGCTTTGGGGATCAGAAAACTATTTCATTTCTTCACCACTTATGGTCTAAAGTGTATAAGATAATTCTTCGGTTCGGTGTTACAGATGAGATTCACTCTAAAGGGTTAGTCTGACAAACAGACAAAACAGCTAGGATCTGTGGCATAAGCAATTTAAAATTTTATTTATGCTGTGTAGAATCAAGCCGTTCAGAAATGTATCTGTAAATCATCAAATGGCTAATGTACCGAATAAAGAGCATATATAATTTTGGGGTCTTAAAACATAAGACCCACAGTTCACACTCACGACATGGAACTGACTTCACCCAGGAAGGCGCGTCTTCTCCCGTATTTGAGCCACTAAATTATGATTCTGTCTAGTGACACGTGCTGTCCCTTTGTCTTCCTGAAATAAGCCCTCTGATCCATGCATCTACTGGACGGCACTTCTGATTCTACGAGAAGCGCTGATGAGACACTGGAGGGGAGGAAGTTGGCCCAGTGTCGTCAGGGAAGCTGGCTGACCTGCGGTCTCACCTCCACTGCCTGACGGCCCCCGGAAGTGATTCTGTGACTTGGGCCCATTCCTAAGAGGCAGGGTTTCCACCCCCAAAGCACTCCGTGGGGCTCTTGTCCTCCATTCCTGCAGAGAAGGGGAGGGATAAATGGACACAAGCGTTTGGTCACAGAACCTCCAAGGCCCTCTCTCTGCAGGGCAGCATTTAAATGTGTCAGGAGAGGCCCCACACTGAGCCATTCTGAGGGTGGACAAAAGCGTTCCATTTTAATGGCACCTTTCATTAAAATTTTCTTTAAGGGAAAAGAGATATTTCAATGCTTGAAAGATTACAGACCACCTCTCTGTCCCTTTGGACATGCATGAAGCTTGCTAATTACCTTGCAAGGTCACAGTTGTTTCAGCAGGAATGTTCACTTGGTGTTGGCTGCTTGCTTTTAGGGATGGCTTTAAAGGGATGAGAAAGGGCAGGAGGGGCCTGGAAGGAAAGTTCAGGACATCACACCTTTCTCTGATTACGCACAGTCAGCTGCACCCCACCGACGGCCTGGCATGATTTATCCCGTTTCTGTGTGTTCTCCATTCTCCCACCAGCTCCAGTAGCAAAGCAGAGGTTTACAGCCAGCCATAAATACGGGAGACCCAGCCGAGCTGGCCGGCTGAGGACGTGGGAGCATGTGAAGTCGCTTCAGTCAGTCCTGTGCGACGCCATGGACTGCAGCCCGCCAGGCTCCTCTGCCCCTGGGGTTCTCCAGGGAAGAACACTAGAGTGGGTTGCCATGCCCTCCTCCAGGGGGTCTTCCTGACCCCACATCTCTATGACTCCTGCTTTGCACGCGGGCTCTTTACCCGAGAAGCCTCCTGGCCAAGGAGATTTCAGGCTTAACGACTCTTCTCAGGATGTGAGCTTTGCAGGCCTGAGGTATCACACGTGCCTCTGCTGACCCGCTTCCGCAGAATTTGAATATTTCAGTAGTTTAAGCTACTAGCACGTGTCCAAGGCACCCTCAAGCCTGAAATCTCCGAATCAGTGCCCCTCACCAACACTTTTCGGAATCACAAAGGGAGAAAAGCCAACCATGGAGCTTCACTGAACAGACTCTAATGGAAGATGCACCCACACAGAATGCAAAAAGGGCTTGTCACAAATTAAACTTATCCTACGTTTCCAAGTCGCACACAAGACAAAAAAGTGTGCTGAGCTAAACACAGCCGTGAAAACGGGGGCACGGAGCACAGCTGGAGGAACAGGGCCCGAAGACAGAGAGTGTGTCTGCCGCCGGCTTGCAGACGAGATGTACATGGAGCTGCAGACCCAACTGCTGCGATCCACTGATCACCACGGCCCCGCTTGAGGAGGTGCTGTTAGTGCAGAGGAAAACAATCTTTTTGCCTATAAAATTCCACTGTGTACGGAAATGTTTTATAAAATTATGTTTATATGAGAATTATAACCTCTGTCCCCATTGTATTCAGGGTTCATTATTTAATATATAGAAGTGTGGTCACTGCTGTGATTCGTAAATACCCTTTCTTCATCACGTTTCCAAGTTAATATGACAATGTATTTGCTCAGAAGTGCTACTAAAAAAAAAATAAAACTACCTTCTGCATTGTATCTGATATTTTAAATGTATTTATCAGAGCTCAGTTGTAACTTCTCGGGACTGTAACTGATTCGAGCTTCCTTTTCTTCAAAGTGAATCATAGGTTCCTTTCTGAGATCCCATCCTCCACAGCTCCCCAAATTGTGTAACACACAGTAAAACAAACAAACAAAAAAAAAAACAGTAGCATCCATCTATCATCTATCTGCCACTGTAGATTTTTCCCTGTATTAGTATAAGTTCTGCTTATTTTTAGTGCCTGGGCTGCCCTCATAGCTCAGCTGGTAAAGAATCTGCCTGCAACGCAGGAGCCGGTTCGATTCTTGGGTCGGGAAAATCCACTGGAGAAGGGATAGGCTACCCCCGCCAGTATTCTGGGGCTTCCCTTGTGGCTCAGCTGGTAAAGAATTTGCCTGCAATGCAGGTGACCTGAGTTCAATCCCTGGGTTGAGAAGATCCCTTAAGAAGGAGAAGTCTACCCACACCAGAATTCTGGCCTGGAGAATTCCATGGAACAGAGTCAGACACAACTTTCACTTTCACTTGTAACGCAAAACTGATTTGCAAGATGAGTCTGAACTAGTTTCTCAGGGGGTCAGAAATTCAGGATGAAGGTGGAAAGCAGGATGGAGGGTCTGGTCCCTTCCAGGCCAGCACACAGCAGGGCCAGGGGCTGACCTGTGTACGGAGGGGTGCTCTGGCTGGGCGGAGAGGAAGATTCACTCTGCTTCATGCCTCTGTGAGAAAAAGGAGGTTCAGCTCATCATTACTTACAGGTTTTGTGACATTTTTCAATGAAGCGTATTTATTTACATCCCAGACTTTAAAATTCCAAGGGCCCCATCAACAGACTCAAAGCCTGGTTGGTTGGAAGGCTCTCTGCAGTCTCACCATTGCTTGGCCACAAGACCGCTCCCTACCATTAGGGCGGAGACTCTCAACATTTCTCAAGTCAGTGAGATGAGGCTCACCCTCTAATATTCCAAAATTTATTTCTCCCTTCTGGAACTATTTAGAGATACTTTTAAACATATCTTATCTCCACTCAATACTCTACAATGACCTAAATGGGGAAAGAACCTAAGAAGGAGTGGATCTATGTGCGTGTATCACTGACACACTCTGATGTACACATGAAACTAACTCAGCATTGTAAATCTACTCTGCTCCCATAAAAAGTTTTGAAAAGATAAGACAAATAAAATTAAATTTAAAATATGCCATGTATTTGTTTCCAATAAATAGATATATTATGAAAATTAGCAAGTCTCCCTCAACGAGTGTGAGTGTCCAGGAGAGACGTAATTCTGTTCCATATACAGCCTTCCAAAGACAGAAAAACAATATACTGCAGATATGCAATCAGTGGCAAGACCAGAGATATCGTAACTTGAAAAATGTGATAAACACAACTTGAATCAAAGGTTCTCCTGTCACAATAGAAAGGCTAGACATACAGTAAATAGTGAATTCAAAAGGCGTCAGCTGGGGTTTCATAGATTAATATACCATCACCAGGGCAGAAGGCTGGGACGGACGCACCATTTATCTGAGTGTGGGCAGACCCTGACTCCCCCCGCTTATACACACATAGATGGAAGTGGCTGCTCAAAGCACTTAATAGCATTACAGTGTTTGTTGGTTTTCTTTGCTCTTTAAACCTCTCATTTATTTTACAAAATTATAAAGCGGAAGAGAGTCAAATGTCAGTATATGACAATGAAAATAGTAACAAGCCGGCAGGTTTTGGGGAGTCGGTGTCGCCGCGTCCTCAGTCACAGAGGATTCACTGAAGAACACACGCATGATTGGAGCCTGAGCCTGGAGGAGTGCAAGAGAGTGAGAAAGCGGAAGTCATTCTCTCACGCTAGAGACACTGAACTAGACGCAGAAGACCAGGGGAGGAAAGAGAGGGAGGAAAGGAGGGGCGAAAACCGAAGCACGCGACTCCAGACTGCGGAACAGCAGAATGTTCATTGTTATCAAAACACTAATGACGAAAAAGGTAATGACTGAAATAAAGACCACCAGATTTGAGAGTGTGCAGAATATGTACAGCTTGAGAATCTCTATTTGAGCTTGAGACGTCATCAGAAGAGAAAAAATAAGTCAAAACATGAAGGAAAAAACATGAGGAAAGGAGGATAGACTTAAAGACATTTACCCCACCATAACAACATCTTCCCTGGTGGCTCAGAGGTTAAAGCGTCTGCCTCCAATGTGGGAGACCTGGGTTCGATCCCTGGGTCAAGAAGATCCCCTGGAGAAGGAAATGGCAACCCACTCCAGTATTCTTGCTTGGAGAATCTCATGGACTGAGGAGCCTGGTGGGCTGCAGTCCATGGGGTCACAAAGAGTCGGACACGACTGAGTGACTTTACTTTACTTACCCCACCATAACAGCTGTCCAAAATAGATGAAAAATAATTAAAATTTTGTTGAAAATGGAGATGAAAGGTCTTATGTTGCAGACACTCAGGGTGGACATAAGTGGTTAGATATAGCAAAGCCACACCTCAGACACATCATTAGAAAACTTGAGAAAATCAAAACACAGGAAAAATTCTAACAGCTTCAAGAGGAAAAAGGCAGATCCCCTGGAAAGGAAAAGGCCAAACACTGTCAGTCAGATTTCTCAATAGCAACACAGGATGCGAGGAAACAGGAATTAATGTTTTCAAACTAATGAAGGTGGGAGAGACCCTTGAACCTATCTTATACATTCAATCAAATTCTTATTTAAATGTGAAAGTCAATTTAAAATATCCTCAGGCACACAAAACCTTTGAAGATTGCATACAGAAAGATCCACCTTGAAGACATTCTTAGAGAAAGACCAGGTTTTTGAAAAATAATAAGTCAGAAAAGTTCTGCAAATGATGGAAAGTAAGATTGATCAAGTCATTTACTAAACATTTTAATATAAAATTGTAAGAACATAAGAAAAGGGAAGAATGAATCCACTTCAGGGTTAGAGTTACAAAATTCTTTGTTAAGTGAACACATAATAGGCAAAAAGAAAAACGATCGAAGCAATGTAAGGATCACCAAAAGTCTTTGCACGTTTGGCAGAAACATGGGCATTTCAAGTTTGTCAAGATGTCAGTGTTCCTCAGATTGATCTACTGATTCAGTGCAAACACTGTCTAAATCCCGGAAGGCTTTAAAAACAATAGAGAAGCTGATTCTAAAATCTACATGGAAATGTAAAGAATGTGGAGCGGCGAAAATGATCTTGAAAACGAAGAATAACTTGGAGGTCTAATACGACCTGAGTTTAAATCCTACTGCAAGACACCTCTGTTTGGCATAAGGAGGAATAAATGAAGGGAGCAGAATAAGAAAGAAGGAAGCCGACTGTCACATACGCTGTCCGTAGGTCTTTGTCCACAGGATCACACCCATCCAGTGGAGAAAGGAAAGTACTTTTAATAAATATTGTTGGAGCAATAGATAGAAATATAGAGGGGAAAAAATGAATGGGGATCTCATCTCACTCTATACTCAAAAATTAATCCAAAGTCCATCAAGACCTAACTGTAGAATCAAAATCCACGTTTCTGGGAGAAAACAGCAGAATATTTTCAGTCTTGAGGCAGATATAAGTTTCCAGGACAGGACATAAACCTACCAAAATAAATCTAATAAGTTCAACTTCACTAATTTAAAGATGTCTGCTAATCAGAAGAGCCTTGAGACAGTAAATCAATAGATCCCAAGCTTGAAAAAATGTTGGTGGCACATATATCCGATATGTTTATACAAAATTCTTGAAAGTTCAACAAGAATCAACCAATTTTTTTTTAATTGAACAAAAGATTTAAATAGGCACATAAGCTTTGAAGGTCTGCGAATCAGCAGCACATGAAAACCTGCTCAGCATCGCTAGTCATTAAGGAAATGAAAATTAAAATTGCCCTGAGGTCTTATCACACAGAAAGTGAGATGATTAAAAGCATCAATAGCATGTGTTGGCATAGAAGTGGAGCAACTGGAAATCTTGTCATTTGCCAGGAAAAATGTAAACTGATACGACACTTCAGAGAACTGTCAGTCAACCATGTGTACACCCTACGACCTACAATTCCACTGGTGGGTGTTACCCAAGAGAAACGAAAACATGTGACCACAAAACAGATCGTACAGGGGTGTTTACAGCCGCTCTATTTCTAGGAGCACAAACTGGAAACAACTCAAATGTCCATCAGAAAGAACTGAGTTTTAAAAAATCATGGTGTGTTCATATATTCACAGGATGGAATGCTATTTAGCAGTTAGTTCAGTTCAGTCGTTCAGTCATGTACAACTCTTTGCAACCCCATGGACTGCAGCACGCCAGGCCTCCCTGTCCATCATCAGCTCCCGGAGTTTACTCAAAGTCATGTCCACTGAGTCAGCGATGCCATCCAACCATCTCATCTTCTGCCGTGCCCTTCTCCTCCTGCCCTCAGTTTTGCTCAGCAATAGGGTCTTTTTCAGTGAGTCAGATCTCTGCATCAGGTGGCCAAAGGATTGGAGTTTTACCTTCAACATCAGTCCTTCCAAAGTGTATCAGGACTGATTTCTTTTAGGATGCACTGGTTGGATTTCCTTGTATTCCAAGGGATTCTCAAGAGTCTTCTCCAACACCTCAGTTCAAAAACATCAATTCTTCGGCATTCAGCCTTCTTTATAGTCCACATGCTTACATGACTGCTGGAAAAACCATAGCTTTGACTAGACGGAACTTTGGTGGTCAAGTAGTGTCTCTGCTTTTTGATACGCTATCTAGGTTAGTCATAGCTTTTCTTTCAAGATGCAAACGTCTTTTAATTTCATGGCTGTAGTCACCATCTGCAGTGATTTTGGAGCCCAAGAAAATAAAGTCTCTTAATGTTTCCATTGTTTCCTCATCTATTTGCCATCAAGATGCCATTATTTTAGTTTTCTGAATGTTGAGTTTTAAGTCAGCTTAGTATTTAGCAATAACAAGGGATAAAATACAGATAATTGCAAATATGAATGATCTCTAAACAACCGTTAAACAATACAAGCCAGACACTAAAGACCTGTGAATTCTCTTTTTCAGGAGTACAAGACCAAGAAAAGACCTCTATAGACATCAGAATATTGTTATCTCTGGGGGATAGGAGAAACTGACTTGAAGCAGTCTTGAAGGTTTCTGAGCAAATGGAAATGTCTGGCATTCTTATTTGCGACGGTGGTTATGAATTGCCAGAATGACTTTCCTGGTGGCCGAGATGGTAAAGAACCCCCCTGCAATGCAGGAGACGTGGTTCTGATCCCTGAATTGGGAAGATCCCTTGGAGGAGGGCACGGCGACCCACTCCTGTATTCTTGCCTGGAGAATCCCCACGGACAGAGGAGCCTGGTGGGCTGCAGTCCATGGGGTCACAAAGAGTCAGACACAACTGAGCAACTAAGCACACGGCACAGTATCAAACTAAAGGTTTAAGACACGCATTTTATTGTAAGTAAATTTTACCTCAATTCAGAAAAATTGAGGTTGAAAAAGGTAATAAACATGATTATGGGATTCTAATTCTAGGAAACCACTATAAGAATAAAAACAAATGTATAATTTTAATTTGTAATTTAAATCTCATCTGTCCAATAAAAAACATGAAAGAAGGATAAAAACACACGCACACACACACGTACGGAAAATTGGAAACATGAGTTGAGCACGGAAAAAAATCCTAATATAATCACAATGGCAGTCAACAAAAATGTGTGAAACCCAGCAACAGAAAGATCAAGAAATGCAGATTAGATTTTAAAAACATAGTTCATAACCCCAAAAGAATCAAGAAAGGTTAAACAGAAGGATGAAAAAATATCTACCAGGGGTATTGCCCCTGATAAGATGAAATGAAAATTCGACATTTGACTAAATAAATATCAAGACAGAACTATCTTAAGGAAAAAAGAGGAAAAGTATAATAATATAAATTCCTTATGACCGACATGAACATGTATACCTTAATAAATATCCTCAAAATATGCAAGCCTACTGGAAAACTGAGAAGATGAGTTGATATTTAAACAATAGTAGCTGGAGATTTAAAAAAAAACCCTCACCTGAAAGATACAAAGATAGAGATAGAGGTTATATGAATAGTGAAATTAAAAAAACTCAAGGGACTTTACTTGGAACTCTAAGCCTCACGAAGAGAGGACACATAGTCTTTCTGGATTTTTAGTATCCCTCCACTACGGTTCTTACCAGTCAGCAATTAGATAAATTTTAAAACTGAGAGCGTGTAAAAGCATGAACAATCTGTCATTGCTGACGCATCCAATCGTGGGATCATGTTCTGGCGTTTCATTTTACTGAATTCTGCAAAGTAAAGATCTGTGGCAGATTGGAAATTAACAAAAACAAATAAGAAAAAAGGAAAAAGAAAAAGAAAAATCCTGGTACTTCACCACAGAATGTTTGAGACACACTATTTCTGAGCGTCCAAGGAACAGCTGCAGACATTGGTGCTAGACTAGACCACAGAGAAACGCTCAGTAAATCCTGATAAACCAGCGCCATCAGATGAGGTGCCTCCTGCAGGAGGAAAAGCACACGTTAGCTTTAAGATGCAGGACACCTCATGCATCGTGCTTCCCTTTATCACGTTTTGCAGATTTTGTTTTTTACAAGCTGAAGGTTTGTGGCAACCTTGCACCAAGCAGGCCCATCAGCGCCGTGTTCCAACAGCTCTTGTTCCCTTCCTGTCTGTGTGTCCCGTGTTCAAAATTCTTGCACTATTTCAAACGTTTTCATTACTGTTACATTTGTCGGGGTGACCTGTGACCAGCCATCTTTGACGCTACTATTGCAAGAGGATTGACTAGCGGAACGTTCGTGGGATGCTGAGCATTTTTTAGAAGGAAAGGATTTTTTAATTAACATATGTACTTTTTTTAGACACACTTAATAGCCCACAATATTCTGTAAACACAGCTTCTGTATGCACTAGGAAACAAAAAAAAAAGGTGTGACTCATTTTATTTCAATAATCACTTTTTTGCAGTGGTGATTTGAAAACAAACCCACAGCAAATCTGAGGTCTGCCTGTATAACTCAAAAGCTCCCCCTGTTTCTAGGACCTCAACAATGTATATTTTGCTAAAAAAAAAAAAAAAAAAAAAGGAAGTAATAGAGGAAATTGTGAAACACTTAGAACTGAACAACATAAAAATATATTTTAAAATGTGCAGATACACCTAGAATAGTACATAAAGTAAAATTTATATGTTAAAATCCATTTTCATGAGGCAAGAGAGATTGAAAACAAATGATCTAATCAAAGAAAAAGTATGTTGAATTTATTACCTTAAATGGGGATTGATTTTAATGAAAAACACATGGGCCAAGTTAGCAACAGATAACAGATTGAGAGAACGTATTTGCAATATCTAAGACCAACAAGGGACCCTATTATCTAGAATATGCAAGAAATGCCTATAAATCAAAAAGAAAAAACACAATAGACAGGGAGGCAGAGAGCGCGAAGAGACACCTCACGGGAAGAGGAAACCCAGACGCTAACAAGACGTGAAGGGATGCTCCGCCTCGTTAGTAACCAGAGGACTGAAAGTTGAAGGAGCAGGACCCCACTTGGCTCCTGCAGACTGGCAAGTGTGTGAAAGCGGGCTGGACGAGCGCTGGCAGACAAGCAGGAAAGGGGAATGGCTTGTCCTGAGGGGACCAGGGATACCCAGAGCCCTTTGGACGTGACACTGGTTCTGCTGAGTGAAGCTCAGAGTGTGTGTGTCCTCCAAGCCAGACAGCTCTGTTCCCAGGAACAGAGAGAAGAGAGACCACAAGGGACAGACACAGTGTGTCCCTCGGTGTCCGGCATGCTGATAGCGCTGGAGGGAGTCTCAACATGGACACTTTGGGAAAGATAAGTGAACTACCATTGCCAACTGTGAAACCATGAGCAGAAGCGCTGAGGCCACGCGCCACGAACACGGCAGTACAGAGACAGCTTCAGAGTAGAATGAGATTCACAGCAGTTTACCACGAGTATCGTTGTTTGGCACTTCTTTTAAAGGAAGTAAAACATGTAATTTCCAATTCACCATTTTAACCAGTCTTCACCAAGTATGATTCTGTGACATTAAGCTCATTCGGGAATCTAGGCCACCGTCACCACCATCCATCTGCAAAGTCTTTGCGTCCTCCCAAACTGGATCTCTGTATTCATCAGGGCTCAGGGGGAAAGAATCTGCCTGCAAGTGCAGGAGACACAAGAGACACAGGTTCAATCCCTGGGTCAGGAAGATCCCCTGGAGTAGGAAACGGCAACCCACTCCAGTGTTCTTGCCTGGAGAATTCTATGGACAGGGGAGCCTGGGTGGCTGCAGTCCATGCTGGTGTTCTTGTTCAGTCGCTCAGTTGTGTCCAACTCTTTGTGACCCCATGGACGGCAGCACGCCAGGCTCCCCTGTCCTTCACCACCTCCCAGAGCTTTTTCAAACTCATGTCCATTGAGTCGGTGATGCCATTCAACCATCTCATCCTCTGTCATCCCCTTCTCCTGCCTTCACTCTTTCCCAGCATCAGGGTCTTTTCCAATGAGTCAGTTCTCATCAGGTGGCCAAAGTACTGGAGCTTCAGCATCAATCCTTCCAGTGAATATCAGGACTGATTTCCTTTAGGATAGACTGGTTGGATCTCTTTGCAGTCCGAAGGACTCTCAAGAGTCTTCTCCAACACCACCTTTCAAAAGCATCAAGTCTTCGGCACTCAGCATTCATGTTAGTCCAACTCTCACATCCATACACGACCACTGGGAAAACCATAGCTTTGACTATACAGACCTTTGTCAGCAGCGATGCCTCTGCTTTTGAATATGCTGTCTAGGTTGGTCATAACTTTTCTTCCAAGGAGCAAGTGTCTTTTAATTTCATGGCTGCAGTAACCATCTGCAGTGATTTTGGAGCCCAAGAAGATAAAATCTGTCTCTGTTTTCATTGTTTCCTCATCTATTTGCCATGAAGTGATGGGACCAGATGGCAGAGGGTCAGAAGAGTCCAGCATGGCAAGCGACTGAGCATGCATCCATCCATCAGATACCCATTTCACCTCCTTTCTGTCCCCAGCCCCTGGCAACCACCCTTCCATTCTGCGAATCTGAGTGTTTCAGAAAGCCCATTACTTGGAATCACACAGTGTTTATCATTTTGTGCCTGGCCTGTTTAACTTAGCACAGTGTCTTCAAGCTTCTTCCATGTTGTCAGAATTTCCTTCCTCGTCAAGGCTGAATAATATTCCATTGTGTGCAGAGAGCACATTGCATTTATCCATCATCTGTTGACAGACCTTCAGGTTGCTTCCCCCTTTTAGCCGTGGTACAAAAGCTGCTGTGAACAGGGGTTTACAAATAACTATGTGAGTCTTTCTTTCAATTCTTTTGTGTGCATACCCAGAAATGGTATTGCTGGATCGCACGGTAGCTCTAGGTTCAATTGTTGAGGGACTTCCAAACTGTCTTCCCTGGAGCTTTGCCATCTGACTTCCCACCAGCAGTGCTGGTTAGCATTGATTTAACATACAGACTCACCTACCGCAGTGCAAATCTATGCACGCTCACAGGGCAATAGAGAGGTGCACATCTCACCCACAGCCAGCGTGTGGGGTGGGGGTGCAAGTAGGAAGAGCGACAGAGGGGAAATGCAACCAGGACATGGGGAGGGTCTTCCCCAGACAGTTAGAGGTGTCGAGTGAGGAAGCAAGGAGGTGTCACACCACCACCCCTGACCTCCCCGCAGAGCTCCGAATCCAGGACTGGCTGTTTCAGCACTGCAGGAACTTTCATTCTCTCTCCTCCTCTCTCTCTGTCCACGGCAAAGTGAAAGTGAAGTCGCTCAGTCGTGTCCGACTCTTGCGACCCCATGGACTGAAGCCTACCAGGCTTCTCCGTCCATGGGATTTTCCAGGCAAGAGTACTGGAGTGAGGTGCCGTTTCCTTCTTCAGGTCCTCCCTACCCAGGGATTGAACCTGGGTCTCCTGCACTGTAGGCAGACGCTTTACCGTCTGAGCCAATATCTAATTAACAAACTATGCTGCTGGCTAACTTTCCACTTGGAGAAGGAAATGGCAACCCACTCTAGTATTCTTGCCTGGAGAATCCCAGGGACAGAGGAGCCTGGTGGGCTTCCGTCTATGGGGTCGCACAGAGTTGGACACGACTGATGCGACTTAGCAGCAGCAGCAGCAGCAACTTCCACTTCTTCATTAGCATCTCTTGATTTTAAGAAATTGGATGGAGTCTGGCTAAGCAGATCTGGGATGTTCCTAGCAGTAAGATGCTGTCTGCCCTCTAGTCACCAGGGCATGCACCTCTCCTGGAAAGATGCTCCATGCCTGGTCATCTGAATTCTGCGCATTCCCATTAGAGGCAAGAAGTGCCCTGGAGAACCCCGACTCCGGAGAGTTGCAAAGTAGCGTGTTTCATTACTCCTGCAAGAGTAAAAAGGCCCTCTAGAAAAATGATCTAAAATTATTTTTATTTACCTTTGCTTAGAAGTTTCCAAATTCCATATAGGTGATCATGTGATAAAAGTGTGGTGGCAGCCAGGGTGGGAAAGGATAGAAGCCAAAGAAGCAGCATTAACATCATGAATGAAGTAACGTATTTGGCAGCATCGCCTTCTTCTCAAGCCCTAAACTGCGTCCCTGCCCATATAACTGTGGCTTTGTGGGAGGCGGCGGGGGGGGGAGACTGGGAAAGAGTTTATAAGTAAGGCCGGTGAAACTAATAATTTGTTTATGTGGAAATTTTTTTCCAGAGCAGTGCACTGGGGAAACATCTCCAAACTGAAACTGCACAAAGGCAAAAGCAGCCCATTTGTTTTTGTTTTGTTTTCCTGTAGTAAATACATGTCAATCACAAATTGCTGCCATGTAAAAGAAAGTTCTGGAACCCACAGCACATAATGCCTGCTCCCCTACCCCCATCCCCACCAGCACAGTCGTCTCCCCAGGACGTGTGGCTGGCCTGGACATCTCACTGGCCACACCTGGCCAGGTGGGCAAGAGGGAGCACCATTCACCACCCAGAAGGGGATAAAAGTTTTTCCTGGAGCATCTCGGCAGGCTCGGGTGGGAAGGCCAGGCCAGCTGGGGCAGACCACACTGACCTGCTCTCAGGGGCTGCCCGCCTGCCTCCAGCCCAGGAGTGGACAGGCCTTCTAGGCCAGAAAGCCGTTCCCTTCCCATACATAAGCAGAGGAGCTGGAGACGCGGACGTGGGAGAGACAAGAGGAAGCCCACAAGTGATGCTCGAAGGACCCTTTCTCACTGCTTGGCTTTCAGGGCCCTGTGATGCCAGAAATCTTCCCCGTGCGTGCAGGTCAGGCCTCACAGGGCACATTGCGGGAGCTCACAGAGAACAGGGCCGACGGCCAGACTGGCCCCCAGGGCAGGCCCTGGGGCTGAGCTCTCCAGCACGGTCCAGGCCCAAAGCTGGACAGCACTCTGCAGGCCGAGTCCAGCTCGCCATCTCCCAGTCTCTGGATCTCTCAGCCAGAGAGCGAATGACACCCCGAGTGCCTCCAACCAGTCCAGTCCAGTCCAGCCGCTCAGCTGTGTCCCACTCTGCCACCCTATGGACCTCAGCACGCCAGGCCTCCCTGTCCATCTCCAACTCCTGGAGTTCACTCAGATTCATGTCCATTGAGTCAGTGATGCCATCCAGCCATCCATCCTCTGTCGTCCCCTTCTTCTGCCCCCAATACCTCCCAGCATCAGGGTCTTTTCCAATGAGTCAACTCTTCGCATCAGGTGGCCAAAGTACTAGAGCTTCAGCTTTAGCATCATTCCTTCCAAAGAAATCCCAGGGCCGATCTCCTTTAGGATGGACTGGTTGGATCTCCTTGCAGTCCAAGGGACTCTCAAGAGTCTTCTCCAACACCACAGTTCAAAAGCATCAATTCTTCGGTGCTCAGCCTTCTTCACAGTCCCACTCTCACATCCACACACGATCACTTACTCCCGCTGCTAAGGGCAAACAAAACAGGAAGAAGGCGCCACAAGCCCGGCACAGTGAATCATGGAGAAAACACACATTTTTAACCTGGAACCAAGAGACGATGAGTAGGAAATGATAAGACCTGAGAATAGAGGCAGAGTTCTTTGGACTTTTTTTTAACTCCTTTCTCTCCAGGAAACATAACAAAACCACCTCATGAGTCATTTTTCCCCCCAAGAACCAAAGTTTTTATTTTTATTTTTTTTCTTGTGATGATACCTTTTATTATTTTTTTATTACTTCAACTATTTCTTTTATTTTTTAATTAATTTTTATTTTTAGTTTGTTTTCCTTTACAATACTGTATTCGTTTTGCCATACATTGACATGAATCAGCCACGAGTGTACATGAACTCCCAATCCCGACCCCCACCTCCCCCCTCCCACCCCACACCATCTCTCTGGATTATCCCCGTGCCTCAGTCCCAAGCATCCTACATCCTGCATCGAACCTAGACTGGCGATTCATTTCACTTATGACGATACCTTTTAAATTTTTTTTGATCAGAGTATAACTGACTCACAGAGTTGTGTTAGTTTCTGCTGTACAGCAAGGTGACTCACTGATACATACATCCATTGTTTAGATTCTTTCCCATACAGATAACTATAGTACTGAGTAGATTTCCCTGTGCTATGTAGTAGGTCCATGAGGCATTTTTAATTGTGGAATGTGCTGCTTTACATGCAGTAAATTTCAATTAATAAAAATGTTAAGAACAGCAAGATTTTCTGACTAATGAATTAACTGATCAACTGAGGATTCGGTTCAGTTCAGTTCAGTCACTCAGTCATGTCCGACTCTTTGCGACCCCATGAATCACAGCACGCCAAGCTTGCCTGTCCACCACCAACTCCCAGAGTTCACTCAGACTCACATCCATAGAGTCAGTGATGCCATCCAGCCATCTCATCCTCGGTCGTCCCCTTCTCCTCCTGCCCCCAATCCCTCCCAGCATCAGAGTCTTTTCCAATGAGTCAACTCTTTGCATCAGGTGGCCAAAGTACTGGAGTTTCAGCTTTAGCATCATTCCTTCCAAAGAAATCCCAGGGTTGATCTCCTTCAGAATGGATTGGTTGGATCTCCTTGCAGTCCAAGGGACTCTCAAGAGTCTTCTCCAACACCACAGTTCAAAAGCATCAATTCTTCGGCGCTCAGCCTTTTTCACAGTCCAACTCTCACATCCATACATAACTACTGGAAAAATGATAGCCTTGACTAGACAGACCTTTGTTGGCAAAGTAATGTCTCTGCTTTTGAATATGCTATCTAGATTGGTCATAACTTTTCTTCTAAGGAGAAAGTGTCTTAATTTCATGACTGCAGTCACCATCTGCAGTGATTTTGGAGCCCCCCAAAATAAAGTCTGCCACTGTTTCCCCATTTATTTCCCATGAAGTGATGGGACCGGATGCCATGATCTTCGTTTTCTGAATGTTGAGCTTTAAGCCAACTTTTTCACTCTCCTCTTTCACTTTCATCAAAAGGCTCTTTAGTTCCCCTTCACTTTCTGCCATAAGGGTGGTTTCATCTGTATATCTGAGACTATTGATATTTATCCTGGTAATTTTGATTCCAGCTTGTGTTTCTTCCAGTCCAGTGTTTCTCATGATGTACTCTGCATATAAGTTAATAAGCAGGGAGACAATATACAGCCTTGATGTACTCCTTTTCCTATTTGAAATCAGCCTGTTGTTCCATGTCCAGTTCTAACTTTGCTTCCTGACCTGCATACAGGTTTCTCAAGAGGCAGATACATTTATTTCCTTACCTCAGGTGGTCTGGCATTCCCATCTCTTTCAGAGTTTTCCACAGTTTATTGTGATCCACACAGTCAAAGGCTTTGGCACAGTCAATAAAGCAGAAATAGATGTTTTTCTGGAATTCTGTTGCTCTTTCCATGATCCAGCAGATGTTGGCAATTTGATCTCTGGTTCCTCTGCCTTTTCTAAAACCAGCTTGAACATTTGGAAGTTCACTGTTCAGGTATTGCTAAAGCCTGGCTTGGAGAATTTTGAGCATTACTTTACTAGCATGTGAGATGTTTGATGTTTGCAATTGTGCAGTAGTTTGAGCATTCTTTGGCATTGCCTTTCTTCGGAACTGGAATGAAAACTGACATTTTCCAGTCCTGTGGCCACTGCTGAGTTTTCCAAATGTGCTGGCCTATTGAGTGCAGCACTTTCACAGCATCATCTTTCAGGATTTGAAACAGCTCAACTGGAATTCCATCACCTCCACTAGCTTTGTTCGTAGTGATGCTTTCTAAGGCCCACTTGACTTCACATTCCAAGATGTCTGGCTCTAGATGAGTGATCACACCGTCGTGATTATCTGGGTTGTGAAGATCTTTTTTGTACAGTTCTTCTGTGTATTCTTGCCATCTCTTCTTAATATCTTCTGCTTCTATTAGGTCCATACCATTTCTGTCCTTTATCGAGCCCATCTTTGCATGAAATATTCCCTTGGTATCTCTAATTTTCTTGAAGAGATCTCTAGTCTTTCCCATTCTGTTCTTTTCCTCTATTTCTTTGCATTGATTGCTGAAGAAGGCTTTCTTATCTCTTTTTGCTATTCTTTGGAACTCTGCATTCAGATGCTTATATCTTTCCTTTTCTCCTTTGCTTTTTGCTTCTCTTCTTTTCACAGCTATTTGTAAGGCCTCCTCAGACAGGCATTTTGCTTTTTTGCATTTCTTTTCCATGGGGATGGTCTTGATCCCTGTCTCCTGTACAATTCAGGAACCTCCATCCATAATTCATCAGGCACTCTATCTATCAGGTCTAGTCCCTTAAATCTATTTCTCACTTCCACTGTATAATCATAAGGGATTTGATTTAGGTCATACCTGAATGGTCTAGTGGTTTTCCCTACTTTCTTCAATTTAAGTCTGAATTTGGCAATAAGGAGTTCATGATCTGATCCGCAGTCAGCACCTGGTCTTGTTTTTGTTGACTGTATAGAGCTTCTCCATCTTTGGCTGCAAAGAATATAGTCAGTCTGATTTCAGTGTTGACCATCTGGTGATGTCCATGTGTAGAGCCTTCTCTTGTGTTGCTGGAAGAGGGTGTTTGCTATGACCAGTGCATTTTCTTGGCAAAACTCTATTAGTCTTTGCCCTGCTTCATTCCGCATTCCAAGGCCAAATTTGCCTGTTACTAAAGGTGTTTCTTGACTTCCTACTTTTACATTCCAGTCCCCTATAATGAAAAGGACATCTTTTGGGGGTGTTAGTTCTAAAAGGTCTTGTAGGTCTTCATAGAACCGTTCAACTTCAGTTTCTTCAGTGTTACTGGTTGGGGCATAGACTTGGATTACTGTGATATTGAATGGTTTGCCTTGGAGATGAACAGAGATCATTCTGTTGTTTTTGAGATTGCATCCAAGTACTGCATTTCGGACTCTTTTGTTGACCATGATGGCTACTCCATTTCTTCTAAGGGATTCCTGCCCGCAGCAGTAGATATAATGGTCATCTGAGTTAAATTCACCCATTCTAGTCCATTTTAGTTCGCTGATTCCCAGAATGTCAACATTCACTCTTGCCATCTCTTGTTTGACTACTTCCAATTTCCCTTGATTCATGGACCTGATATTCCAGGTTCCTATGCAATATTGCTCTTTACAGCATCGGATGTTGCTTCTATCACCAGTCACATCCACAGCTGGGTATTGTTTTTGATTTGACTCCATCCCTTCATTCTTTCTGGAATTATTTCTCCACTGATCTCCAGTAGCATATTGGGCACCTACTGACCTGGGGGTTCCTTTCAGTATCCTATCATTTTGCCTTTTCATACTGTTCATGGGGTTCTCAAGGGAAGAATACTGAAGTGGTTTGCCATTTCCTTCTTCACTGGACCACATTCTGTCAGATCTCTCCACCATGACCCGCCCATCTTGGGTGGCCCCATGGGCATGGCTTAGTTTCATTGAGTTAGACAAGGCTGTGGTCCTAGTGTGATCAGATTGACTAGTTTTCTGTGAGTATGGTTTCAGTGTGTCTGCCTTCTGATTCCCTCTTGCAACATCTACCGTCTTACTTGGGTTTCTCTTACCTTGGACGTGGGGTATCTTCGCAGCTGCTCCAGCAAAGCGCAGCTGCTGCTCCTTACCTTGGACGTGGGGTAGCTCCTCTCGGCCGTTCCTGTGCCGTCGCAGCCTGGCACTCTTGGCAGCTGTCCCTGACCTTGGACGCGGGGTAACTCCTCTTGGCTGCCGCTCCTCGGGCATGGGGTCCTCCCGGCTTCTGCCCCTTACCTCAGACGTGAGGCAGCTCCTCTAGGCCAAAAGAATCATTTTTTTTTTTTAATGTATCAATCTTACTGTCGGAAAACTTTCCAAAACAGATACATTTATTTCCTTATCTCTTTAAGCAATAAAGTATCCAAGAGAAACGTTCGAGATGTTTCCAGGGATTCATTTATTGATTAAAAGATGAGCTGAATATCCACTCATGGAACAATAGACTGGTTCCAAAGTACGTCAAGGCTGTATGTTGTCACCCTGCTTATTTAACTTATATGCAGAGTACATCATGAGAAACGCTGGGCTGGAGGAAACACAAGCTGGAATCAAGATTGCTGGGAAAAATATCAATAACCTCAGATATGTAGATGACACCTCCCTTATGGCAGAAAGTGAAGAGGAACTAAGGAGCCTCTTGATGAGAGTGAAAGAAGAGAGTGAAAAAGTTGACTTAAAGCTCAACATTCAGAAAACGAAGATCATGGCATCCGGTCCCATCACTTCATGGCAGATATATGGGGAAACAGTGGAAAAGTGGCTGACTTTATTTTTCGGGGCTCCAAAATCACTGCAGATGGTGATTGCAGCCATGAAATTAAAACATGCTTGCTTCTTGGAAGTAGAGTTATGACCAACCTAGATAGCATATTAAAAAGCAAAGACATTACTTTGCCAACAAAGGTCCATCTAGTCAAGGCTATGGTTTTTCCTGTGGTCATGTATGGATGTGAGAGTTGGACTATAAAGAAAGCTGAGCGCCGAAGAATTGATGCTTTTGAACTGTGGTGTTGGAGAAGACTCTTGAGAGTCCCTTGGACTGCAAGGAGATCCAACTAGTCCATCCTAAGGGAGATCAGTCCTGGGTGTTCATTGGAGGGACTGATGTTGAAGATAAAACTCCAATACTTTGGCCACCTGATGCAAAGAACTGACTCATTTGAAAAGACCCTCATGGTGGGAAAGATTGAGGGCAGGAGGAGAAGGGGACGACCGAGGATGAGGTGGCTGGATGGCATCACAGACCCAATGGACGTGAGTCTGAGTGAACTCCGGGAGTTGGTGATGGACAGGGAGGCCTGGCGTGCTGCGATTCACGGGATCGCAAAGAGTTGGACACGATTGAGCGACTGAATTGAACTGCACTGAGGATCTGCTCTGTGGTAGGTACTCTGATAAAGCACTGAAGACATGAAAATAAACAATTTCCTTAACAGCACAAAGTGACAGTTCGAATTTTAAGGTCTCCAGACAGTCTCTCCTTTCTAACCAAATAATTTCATTCCTTTCTGTTTGCTGTTAGAAGCCACATACTTGAGTATATCCCTTCAGTTTCACTTTATCATTAGTATTTATTTCATTCAGTTGCCTATGCAGCCTCTTGCATAGCTCAGTCGGTGAAGAATCTGCCTGCAACCTGAGTTCCATCCCTGCATGGGGAAGAATCCCTGGAGAAGGAAATGGCAACCCACTCCAGTATTCTTCCCTGGAGAATCCTATAAACAGAGGAGCCTGGAGGGCTACAGTCCATGGGGTCTCAAGAGTCGGACGTGACTTATAATCACACCACCACGGCCAGTTGCCCATGGGTTAGCGCAGAGTCGGACCCAGCTGAAGTAGCTTAGCACATGTGCATCAGAGGAAAAGCCTCCTAGACATGCCGTGGCGGGGGGGCTTTCTTAAATAGGTTCGATTTGAGGGCATTGCAGTAGCTGTTTAAACAGTCCTTGGTGTCCAACAGTTGAGGCTGAAAGAGGGATGGGAAGTGGGAGCTGCCCCAGCGGGCCGGCCCTCCTAGTACCCATGAGAAAAGGGCTTGAACCTGTGTTGGACTCGCCGCCAGAACCCTCAGGGGCCTCCCTCCATCCACAGGCCTCCAGCCTGGGGGCCCTGCGTTCATCCAGATGCATCCCTCTCACTGAACCTGCCCCGCTAGTCCCTCCCCGAGGTCTCCAGCATCCCTGGCTCCTTCAGCGCCCAGGGAGGACCACTGCTGGCTAACGGGCCCCCGCCACGGGGCCTGGGCCTCAGTAGCCCAGCCTGTGTACACGGTCCACTGCACACAGGGCACGTGAGGACGAGTCCCCACGTGGCGTGAGGGTCAGGGCCCAGCGCTGGTGGGCGTGGCCTCAGACCCACTGCCGCCCGGAGCGTGGGCACAGGGTGGGGGGCGCCTTCCAGCCCTTTTTCTGCCCAAGGTGTTATTCCTCTCCACATTCCAAAAGAATTTGTCCCTTTCTTGGGAAGAACTGCCTCATTTCAAGAGCGAAAATCTCACCAAACCAAACCAAACAAAAAAGTGTTCCTGCGCTATTCTGTATACCTAAGCCCCTGGATTAAAATTCAAGTGTTAGGTTGAGAGTCAGAGATCCATTTAGTCACTGGCTTCAGCAAATACAGCTTTCTTACATTATCCTGACTGTGAGAAGTGGAAGAAATGCAGGGCCTATGATTAGTGTTTACATTAAAAGCCGGGGAGCACACGGGGTAAGCCCTTCTCTCCTCACTGAGGCTCAGGCTAACCCAGGCCCAGGCCACGCTCACTTGATGGGTTTAAAGGGCTTTAAGTGAAGTGCAGTTATATTGAATTTCTTTGTTTCTTGGTTTGAAGGTCCCTGAAGACATGGCAACTACAAAGCAGCCCTGAAGAGCAGGAATGTTGGAACAGATGTTATTTAGGCATTTCCACATAATAAAGACTTCTAATAATCCCCAATGCCCAATTATCCCCACACTTATGCCAGAGTTTCCACTCCATGAATGATAAATGCAAGCAATATTGACTCAAATAAAACCGCAATTATTTAGAACACAGGTGATGCCCATCAAAGGAGACATCTAAACAATTGATGACCGCATTTTTTCGGACCCAGATTAGCCAATAGCCCAACTTTGTACTTAACATAAAACCAATTAGTCAAGTGATAATTGCATGATAAAGGCTATGCTCTCTGAGGGGGGAAAAATCTGATATTTTCTGCAGATGCATCAAACTGTACCATGATATTTTACAGGGAGCAGTGTTTGATAGTAGATCGTGTTTCCATCCTTTGCACTAATCTGAAAATAATGATATACAGTTTGGGGGGGGGATATCATCTTTGCACACGTACGTTGTTTTTTACCCTAGAGGTCAAAGGTAATTGCAGGCATGGTCAGAAACGGAAGATGCCCCGCTGGCGTTTCTTTTTTAATAGTGAAAGTGCAACTGCAATCCACAGAGGTAACTTCTGATAAATTCCAGCTTGGAAAATATGTGAAACAAAGAAAATAGATTTCTCCACTTCCTCTAATAAACTTCCAAGACTTACACTTAACTCTGGGCCTGGATGTTAGTATAAAGTCCCAATTAATCAGAACTTGGAAGACCAAGCCAAGCCTAGTTTAAGAATTCAATATTTTCATACCAAAAGCAAGCAAAAGCATCTACTGTGTATAAATTATGCATATTTTAAAAGGAGACAAATAACTTTTGGTGTCAAAAATGCAGATATGATGGTTGAAGCTACCTACATCAGAGCCATGAGTCCTTCTGGAAGACACATGGTAGAATTTAAATGAGAAGACAGAAATTAATAGCCCTTTGTCTCCACTGCCTAGATAAAGGACAGAGGAGTGAAGGAAATTGTCTCTCAGAATTTACCACCCAAGGAGGGATTGGGAGGAAGAGAGAACCAAAGGAGATGTGGACACAGCTTTGGAGGAAGATGCCACATAGGGCTGCGTCATCTTAAAGGAGTCGCAGGAGGAGCTCCCATCCCAGCCCAAGATGTTCCCCCGGGGTGTCATCAGCAACCTCAGACTCAGCCTGAGGGCCCCGCCCCAAAACTCCCAATCTATCCCTCTCCACCACACTTCCACCCTGGGAGCCATAAATTCTTTCTCTGAGTCTGTGAGTCTGTTTCTGTTTTGTAAATAAGCTCACTTGCATCATTTTTCTTATGCCTATGAGCAATATTCTATGATGTCTCTATTTCTCTCTCTGACCTGCTGCACTTAGTAGGACCATCTCCAGGTCCACCCGTGTTGCCACAAACGGCGTGATTTCACCCTCTCTATGGCTGAGTAACATTCCATTGCATGCATGTACAACGTCTTCTTCATCCATTCACCTGCCGATGGGCACTTAGCTTGCTTCCGTGTCTTGGCTGCTGTGAACAGGGCTGCTATGAACACTGGGGTACATGTATCTTTTCAGACCATGTTTTTCTCCAGATATATGCCCAGGGGTGGGACTGCTGGGTTATAGGGTAGTTCTATTTTTAGTTTTTAAGGACCCTGCATGCTGTCCTGCATAGTGGCTGCACCGATTTACATTTCCACCAGGAGTGGAGGAGCGTTTCCTTTCCTCCACACGTCTCCAGCATTTCCTGTTTGTAGACTCTTTGCTGAGGGCCATTCTGGCTGGTGTGAGGTAGTACCTCATCATAGTTTTGATCTGCATTTCTCTAATAATTAGCAATGTCAAGCATCTTTTCACGTGTCTGTGCTCACATGTATGTCTTCTTTGGAGAGATGTCTACTTAGGTCTTCTGCCCATTTTTTTGATTGGGCTGTTTATTTTTTGGATATGGAGCCACATGAGCTAAACACCTTTAATTTTTAAGAGACTTAAAATCTTGTGAACTCATTTCATGGAGCCAGGGAAGTTTCTACAAACCTCAAAGTAGCCTCATTCATTTCTGTGCCCAGTTGCTCCCTCAGACAGCAGACTCGCCAACGACCAACTCCCTTCTCTCCATCACTTTACAGCCTTTTCACCACCTCACTCCCAATGGCAGCAGCCTCTAGATTTCATCTACTAGTGAAGCGGTCAGTATCAAACACACACAAACCCAAGCAGCAGTTGCAGTGAAAAGCATCACTCTCAGGCTAAACATATTCAGTGAAATGCTGTACTTCTGGAACCCAAAAGACTGCTATGTAGGAAGAAGTTGAGTTTTACAAAAGCCTTATTTTACAGTCAACACAAAATGTTACTTACAAAAAAAAATCACAAAATAAAGCTTTCTTTCTATAGCAACCTCAGCTTTGAAAAAACAAAACTGAAATAGGTCTTGGAGACTATCCCACTTAAAAGGAAGGAATGAGTGGTTCAGAACAAGGGGCAACGTGCTCAAGAGTGCCCAGCCAGCTAGTGCATGGCCAGGGCTCAGACAGAAACGCAGCCAGGGTGCCACAGAGACACCTGGAAACAGGGAGTGTTCCGCCTTTCTACCTGGCTGAAAAATACTTCACTTTACTATCACTATATAGTAATACAAGGGCAGGAGAGAAAAAAGCATAAGCCAGTCACACTGTCCTCAGCTCTGCAGATGCTATCTGGCTAAGCCTAACTAAAACGAGGAGGCTTATCATTATAATGTGCAGTTCTTTAATCCCTCCATTAATTGTGACTTCACTCTTAATTCTGGATGAGCAAGTGGCTGTATTGTCGCAATATCTAGGTTTGAAGGCTCTCATAGATATTTATTAAATTAATGCAGCTCAAAATTCCCCTTTATGGCTTTCCTTTGCTTCCTCTGATCACAAAGTTATAGATACACATCAGTGTAGAAAATTTTTAAAGCACAGCAATGCGTGTGAATCACGAATAAACCCTGCTCACTTTTGACACAGTTTTCTTCAAGGTTTCCTTAAGTACTTTTTATCTGATATATTTAAGTCACTTGAAAGCATAATATACCTATGTCATCTCACATGTTTAAACATTCTTTAAAAACATAGTTTCAATGACTTCATAGTAATTTATCAAATGTATGTGCCCTAACTTAATCATTTTTTTCAGTTTAGTTTATTCTCAGTCTTTCTCTACTGTAAATAACACTGCAGTGAACATCTTTGTACAAAATATTGCACAACCAATACTCTTTATTTAGAAGTGTCAAGTTTTGGAAGCAAGGACTGATGGTCTGACACGGATTTGTGAGTTAAGGAAGTGTGACAAATGTAACTTGGAATCCTGGACTGGGTACTGGAGCACAAATAGGGTTTCGGTGAAAAACTGGCAAAATTTGAATAAGATCTGCAGTTTAATTAAAGGTACTGTAGCCACATTAATTTTGATGACTTTATTAATACTATGGTTGTGTGAATGCTAAAGTCAAAGGTATCTGGGTATAGGAACGATGGAACTTCTGTACTATTTTCACAACCTTTATGCAGTCTAAAATTAATTCAAAATGAACATTTTAAAGCCATTACAAAGTGGCCTTGAGTGACAGTGCACTCAGGATTGCACCTGGAGTCGTGCGTCCCTCTGGAGAAATACATCTTAAAAGCCTCACGAACTTCCACAAAGTCCTAAGGATGATGAGTTCACAATTCAAAAAATAAAAATAAAAATCAGAAGACATATGAGGAAACAAGGTGCTATGAGCAGACTCAGCAAAAAAAGAGAAAAGAACCAACATCTGATCCACAAAGTCTTCAAATGATTAAATGACCAGCAATGATGTGTAATAAGGAAAAAAGAGAGCATATTAAAAGTGTGAAAGGGACTTCCCTGGCAGTCCAGGGGTTAAGACTTTGTCTTCCAATGCAGGGGGTACAGGTCCCATCCCTGACTGGGGAGCTAGGATCTCAGAAGCTTCATAGAAAACCTCAAAACATAGAAAAGATATAATGATACTAATAAGGTAAGGCGAAATAGATGTTAAGGAGAAAGGGATCCTAGTGCATAATTCACCCATAATTGATAAAACATTTAATTCACTAGGAAGATACAGAAATTCTAATCTTGCATAAACTTAACTTTAGAGCTCCAAAATAAGGCCAAAAAAGTTGAATAAGTCAAATTGAAGTTTCTACCATTATAGTGAGAGATTATAATATACCTTTCCTAGCACTTGAAAAATCAAATTAAATCTGACCCCAAAAGTTCAATATGGATACAACTTGAACAGGAAATTAAATTTGAGCAGCATAACCCATTAGTCATGGGCTACCCAGCAAATACAAAGCATTTCTAAGAGCAATGCTGAACAAAGGCTAGAGCTGAAGATTATCTTGGTGTCCAGCAAGCAGCTCTTAGCCTCAGTGATAAAAAGCTTGTGGAACTGGCAGTGGGTTCCAGTAGACCTTTGGGATAGAATAGAGAGTCCAGAAAGTGTTCTGCACACATACGGGGAAGAAATATGATCGATGTACCTTTAATTATCAGTAGATTAATTAACTATTTAATCAGATGTTGCCAAAACAGTTACTGATGTAGAGTAACTAATCACTAATCACATACAAAAATCAATTACGGATGACGTAAAGTTGAAACTGAAAAAATTTAGGGGCAAAATAGACAGAATATCTTCATGACCTTAGTGTAGGAAATGATGTTTTAATAAAGAGAAAGAAAAAAAAAACTGACATTTTAGAAGAAAAAAAAGATCAATTAGGTTATGTTAAAATAGACAACTTCTGCAAAGCTCTATGCAAAATGTAAGGGAATGGTCCCAGAAACTGACTGAAGATATTTACAACACATACAACTAAAGGTCAGTGCCTGAATTGTGTAAGACTAGATACTGAATATAAACTTATTAAATGAAACAAAGAGATGAAAGAAAAATAAGCAAAAGATGTGAACGGGCACATCTTCCCAAAGAAATTTTTTTTAATGAATATACGAAAAAGTAGTCAACACTAGGGAAATACAAAATAAACCTTCCAAGAGAACTATTTACACAATCATCAGCGGGAACAACTAACATAGCAGCTAATAGCAAGTACTGGCAAAGATCGTGTAGCGATGGACACACTCCATGGAGAGTGAACACAGACACCTTCATAACACCAGGTGGGATCCAGCCGTTCGGTCCATCCACTCCTGGTCATATAATCCCTAGAGAAACTCTTATATCCACTTTAGGGGACGTGCACAAGGAGCTCTCTAGAAGATTGTTTGTGGTAAGAAAAACGAAAACACGTGCAACGTCAGAGGACAAGAGAATGGATAAACTGCAGCTTTGCACACAGAGTGAAAAGCCCGGCCTGCAGCCCAGACCAGCAGAGCTCAGCATCTGAAACATAATGGTGAATGAGAAAGGAGGCCAAGAGACTAGATAAAACGGACTGTTATTTGCACAGAGTAAAAATATGCAGAAGTAAACAGGATGTGGTTAAGGTGCCATCCACATGGGATAGGCCTATAGGGAACACCGAGAATTGTACCACAAAGCTCAAGCAGGAAGCTGGGCTGTGGGCAAAGTAGGAGAAGGAATCCGGGAACCATCAATCGTGTTGGTTTTCCTATTTCTTAAACTGCAATATGGGCCCAAAGGTGTTTACTTTACTCCCATTTTTTTTGCATTATATTTACTCTTTTGAGTATATGCTACATTTCAGTAAAGAAGTTAACAAAAAAGATATCCACCTATTACAGGTATGGAGCTCAATGCTGTGAGAGGAACAGAAAAACAGAAGTAAAATAATCATGAACTATGGTTCCTCTCGAGATGCTGTAAAGAAGTGAAAAAAAAAAGTGAAAGTGTTAGACCCTCGGCCAAGTCAGGCTCTTTGAGACCATGGACTGTATAGCCACCAGGCTCCTCTGTCCATGGGATTCTCCAAGCAAGAGTACTGGAGTGGATTGCCATTCCCTTCTCCATGGGATCTTCCTGACTGAGGGGTCTAACCTGTGTCTCCCGTGTTGCAAGCAGATTCTTTACCATCTGAGCCACCGGGGAAGCCTGATCAAGTCAGAAAAGGGAAACTAGCCAGCTGAAAGAGTTTAAAAATGAATTTCTCAGTAGCAGTCCAGGTTAAAGAGGGGTCCATGCAACCTGGATAGAGCCCGGCATGATACGAGGGGCTGAGCATAGCAGGGGTGCGGACATGGGGCTGTGATCTTGAACAAACACTGTCCCAGCCCAGGGCTGTTAATAGAGAAAGAGGCTCTTGGGCTCCCAGTGCCTGAAGTCCCCAGGGCAGAGGTGGCCGGGTTTCTTCCAGGGCTTTTGAGGAGACAGGTCTCTCCAGATGCTCTGCTCCTAACCCAGACTGAGCCTGGCTCAGCGGTATGCAAGGGATCCCTTCCCAGCTGGAAAGAGGGATGAAGCCATTTGACAGATGAGAACTAGATCTGAGAAGAAGAGGAGACATTTTTTCCAGGACTGTTGACGGTTTGTCAGCCTCCTGACATTTTGTAAGCACAGGTTTCTCCAAGCACCTTGCGCAGAGCTGATGGTTGGCTTTTCAAAAGTCTCAAGGTTGCACAGGGCTGACTATTTATAGGGTGGCTATAACCGGCTCCCACAAAGCTAAATGAGAGCATTGGCCTAATCTTTCTGCCCTGTATTTCCTCCTGTGACCTGAGGTCCACTGGTGAAAATCTATTAAAAGGTTTCCTGATAATAAAAAAAAAAAAAAAGGAGACATTTCAACTTGGTCAGAATTGAAGCCCGGAGGGATAGCTTCAATTTCCGATGAGCCAGGATTGACAGAGCATCGCCTTGCAGCTGAGCTGCCCGGACTCCAGCCTTACTGCACCGCAGGCCTGGTGAGAGCACTCAGCAGGCATCTCAAGGGGGCAAGCCCTAGACAGACGTGCATCCGAGACAGGTGTAGGGTTAGCACAGAGGGCGCCCAGATGAGCAAGTCAGCCACATCTGGATGCCGGATCCTCTTCCTCCTTCCAGGCCCACACCACAGGCAGACCTCACGTGTGAGCTGGGGTGATGAGGACACAGAACAGCACCATCAAGGCTGAAGCACCGTCAGACTCTGTCCTCAGTCTTGGGAAAATCTGACTGTGCAAACCTCTCCGTTCATTTCAGGTAACAGCTACCTGGAAAGCAGGGGAAGTTTCACACAATAAAAACTCTGACGTCTGAGGCTGACTTCTGTGAGCAACAGATCTAGGTTACAGCATGCGTGTTAGTCGCTCATTCCGTCGTGTCCGACTCTTTGCAACCCCAGGACTATAGCCCACCAGGCTCCTCTGTCCATGGGATTCTCCGGGCAAGAATACTGGAGTGGTTAGCCACTCTCTTCTCCAGGGCATCTTCTTGAACCAGGGATGGGTCTCCCACACTGCACATGGATTCTTTACCCTCTGAGCCATGACCTGCATTAACGTAGTGCTTTTTAACGTGTTAAATTGCAGTTACAAATCAAGTCTTCACGCTCCTGCAGCTGAGGGGAGGGTCTCCACTTTTCAGCTGAGGAAGACCTGTGGGCTTCCTCTCTCCTTCCTTTCTTCCTTTCTCCCAGAGGAGTAGAGTGCTGACTCACTCATCCTAGACAGAGGAGAAGCTGTTGGAGTTGATGGGTTGATTTCGTGTTCATGGGGGCCTCAGCAGGCACAGAGATGCCTGAATGATAACCTGCAGGCTTGCTCTGGGCATCAGAAAAGCTGCACACAGCACACTGGACCTGGCCCTGTGCAGGAGAGGTGTATGTGGATATAGGCAGATAATAGAATTCATCTTGGGTTTTAAAAGCAGAAGAATCCATCTAATGCAATCATAAGTATTTTTAACACATTTTATGCTTTTGTGCAGTCGCTAAGTCGTGTCCGACTCCTTGCGACCCCATGGGCTGCAGCATGCCTGGCTTTCCTGTCCTTCAGCATCCCCCAGTGTTTGCTCAAACTCATGTCCATCGAGTCAGTGATGCCATCCAACCATCTCATCCTCTGTCGTCCCTTTCTCCTCCTGCCTTCAATCTTTCCCACCATTAGGGACTTTTCCAATGAGTCAGCTCTTCGCATCAGGTGGCCAAAGTATTGGAGTTTCAGCTTCAGCATCAGTCCTTTCAATGATATCCAGGACTTATTTCCTTTAGGATGGACTGGTTGGATCTTTTTGCAGTCCAAGGGACTCTCAAGAGTCTTCTCCAACACCACAGTTCAAAAGCATCAATTCTCCAGTGCTCAACCTTCTTTATGGCCCAATTGTCACATCTGTACATGACTGCTGGAAACAACAGCTTTGACTATGTGGACCTTTGTCGGCAAAGGGCTGTCTCTGTTTTTTCAATATGCTGTCTAGGTTTGGGTTAGCTTTCTACCAAGGATAAAGCAACACCAGCTTCAGGTCTTCGAGACTTGACATGATTTCTAGTAAAATCAGAAGCCTGGCTCCAGTGCTGCCTGACTCAAGGACACCATATTCAGGATGATCCTTCCTTCTCGGCAGACTTCCACCTGCCTCCAACCACCCAAGCAAACCAGTACAGCTGAGAGAGAGTCCTAGAGTGAGACAGAGGCAGACAGAGAGAGAGGCCCACAAAGGTAAACCAACCAAAGACCACCTATGACTTCAAACACCCGCTGTGCGTGCCATGGGCCAGGCTCCAGCTCCTGGGTGATCCGTACATCACCCGCTTTGCTCTCACAGTAGCCTGTGTGGTGACCATCAGTCCAATTTACAGACAAGGAAACTCGTAAGCTGGGAGCAAAGGTTATGCGCCCCACAGTCACCCAGCCAGCAAGTGACAACTATGATTAAAATGTTGACTGGATGACTCGAGAACTACCTGTGATCAGACGTGAATTCCCTGCAACACAGCCTCAATTAAAAGGCCTCCCTCTCGCACATGAGAATGACTTCTGGCTAGTCAAAACAAGAATCACATTAGGCACCATTGTTCCAGACGTTACAAGTCATCTTGAATCAATTCTCCACGATACAAAATTAAAACAAGTGTCATTTATCAACCAAAGTGAGACTAAAACAACTCTTGTCCTGCCAACATTAACTTGGGAAAAAAAAAATCTTACTGTTATAAAGATTCTAAGACCGTTTCTTGAGCTTAGAACAGGAAAGGAAAATAAAATTAAGAGGAAAACTAACAAGAGTTCCCTGGGATCATTAAAATGCAAAATAATTCTCTTGCCCTCTGCCCCCTGCAAACGGGACTGCTGTTGACTCTCCCATTATGTCAACAGACTTGAGGCTCAATTAAAAAACCATCAGCCAACCTCCCAGGGAGCAACCAGAGTCCCCCGGCAAGGCCAGGACCCTCTACCGCCTGGGCCTAGAGAGGACCCAGAGGGCAGGGAGCCCAGAAGTGTCAGGAGAGGAGACAGAACGTGGTTGTCCCAAACAAGCTCTTGACCTGGTGGCATCCCTGAGGCCCTCCTGGTCACTGATGCCCACGACACTGAGGCTTCATGCCAGAAGGGCTCTCTGCATTCATGGGCAGTGAATCGCAAGCCCGACCCCAGCTAGGGGTGTACAGGGGACAGCGCCCTGCCCAACGAGTGGTGCGGACCACCATGTTGTTCGGTCGCTCAGTCGGCTCCAGCTCTTTGTGGCCCCATGGACTGCAGCACACCAGGCTTCCCTGTCCCTCACTATCTCCTGGAGCTGGCTCACACTCAAGTCCATTGAGTCAGTGATGCCCTCCAACCATCTCATCCTCTGTCGTCCCTTTGTTCTCTTGTCCTCAGTCTTTCCCAGCATCTGGGTCTTTTCCAGCGAGTCAGCTCTTTTCATCCACTGGCCAAAGGACTGGGACCTCAGCTTCAGCATCAGTCTTTCCAATGAATATTCGGGGTTGATTTACTTTTGGATTGACTGGTCTGATCTCCTTGCAGTCCAAGGGACTCTCAAGAGTCTTCTCCAGAACCACAGTTTGAGCATCTCAAATGCTTCCCAGATAAATGCTCAAGGCATTAACACCTCAGTAAGTAAGCTGCCCACCATGTGGATGAGGCCTTCAGTGCGCTAGACTCGTTCCAAATATTCCTTGTGCCTGATGCATGCAAGGAGGCTTTTAAGACACTCATTCTGAGCCAGGCACCTTGACAAAACCATTTGCAAGAGTTCTCACCCATCCTCACAACATCCACTATGGTGTGTTTCATGTACCACTCCATTTTACAGATAAAAACACTGAGGTTTGCAGGAGTTCAGAACCTGCCTCCAGCTACTGAATGGTAAAGTCTGTGCATACAACCAGAATCCAACTGCATCTTCATCCCCCAGACAGTTCATAGGCTGATAAAAGCTGAGCCACCACAATTGGTTTAAATACTTTTCAAAGTTTTCTGAATGCAAGTTGCTTTAGTGGTGCGTTTTAGCCTCGGCTGGTTTTCATTTCACATTCTCCCCTTGAAGACAAGAGACCCACAAAAAGCCAGACTGTTCTCATATCTGGAAACACTTGAAAGGAAGAGATGGGTGATGTCACCGGGCCTCTCTCTGATGGATTAAGTGACCAGGAGAGAGAGCAGCCCCGGGGGTGGGGATCCGGGAGCTGCTCTGAACAGCATCCCGTCTGAGATTTGGGGCGAACGCCCCTGTGTCCGTCAAAGACCCCTGCCCCTATGGGTCTCAGACCGATGGCACCAGGACCCAGAAGTCCTGTGCACTGGCCCCTCTGCAGCTGAAGTCGAGGAAGTTGCATCTGCGCCCCTGTCCAGTGAAAGTCAGGAGACAGTGCTCACCACGCCAGGCTGCTGGGTCAGACGAAACCCCAGCTGTGGACTCTCTTGCTCTTCTCATGTTCCTGTGTGATTTGGTGGCTCCATCATGTCCGACTCTTTGAGACCCTGTGGACTGTAGCCCACCGCTCCTCTGTCCACGGAATTCTCTAGGTAAGAATACTGGAGTGGGCTGCTGTTTCCTCCTCCAGGGGGTCTTCCCAATCCACGTCTCCGGTGTCGGCAGGTGGATTCTTTACCCCTGAGCCACCGGGTAGCCAGTCTTCATATCCCTAAAGCATCATTTTTCACAAGGAACAAACTGGATAAAGAACTTCAAATGTAAAGCAGTCAACTAACTCTATGAAAAGGAATAAATCTTTTTTTTTTCCCCTAAGACCATCAGTTTGGAAGTAAAATTTCCATTTGTGTCTCTAATAATTCATAGACGTAGATTACGAAATAGAGGAAAATATGTTCAGTAGAGGTTAGTGGGCAGTGATTGAGAGAGAAAAAAAAAGAAAAAAACTGAACAATCTTCCATCTCACCCGAAGAGAAAGTGTGAATTGAGTGGGTATCTTGAAACTTTGCCCCATGTAACATAATGTGACATCAAATAAAACTGATCATTTTGGGGCACGTGTCTGCCTTGCTTCCTGGAGCCATTTTTGGTGAGTAAACTAAGGACCATAAGGTAAAGGGATATTTAAATTGATTGATTGACTGAGTGAAAGGCTGTGGGTGGAAAATAGAAACTCGGAAGTAAAGAACAGAGGAGGCAGGGAGGGACGAGGGAGGGTACTAATAACTCCCAGATAATCATATGGTCGCTGGTTACTTGCTAAGTCGTGTCCGACTCCTACGACCCCACAGACTGTAGCCCACCAGGCTCCTCAGTTCATGGGATT
The DNA here is from genome assembly GCA_006408695.1 of Aepyceros melampus. Lineage (NCBI taxonomy): Eukaryota > Metazoa > Chordata > Mammalia > Artiodactyla > Bovidae > Aepyceros > Aepyceros melampus. Next base: position 344,033 of record SJXQ01006570.1, read on the forward strand.
TCTCAGGCAAGAATACTGGACTGAGTTGCTATTTCCTTCCTTAGGGGACCTTCCCCACCCAGGGATCAAACCCGCGTCTCCTCCTACATTGTAGGCAGATTCTTTACCACTGAGTCACCGGGAAATCCCCAAGATAATCACATGCATCAATACAGGAAAAGCAGTGTTCAGACTGAAGACCGCAAGCAGCCTCGTGCGACAGCTCCAGTGGTCCTCTTCATCAAAACGCACGTGATCACGGTGGAAACAGATCAAGATGGTGGAGGGGGGAGGCTGGGTGTGCTCCCCTCAGGAGCACAGAGAGCTGCTCTCTCTGAAATCGACCTGGGAGCTGGCAGAAGGGCTCTTCTATAACCAAGCTGTAAAAAGAGATCCACACGGCATCAGGCAGGAGCGAGGAGAAGCCATCTGCTCGGGCACTGTGCCCCCGCGGGGACACAGCCCAGGAGGGGGCTGTCACAGGTGTGGGGTCCTCCCTGGGGAGTGAGGGGCATGTTGAGCACTAAGCCCAGGGCCCAACAGCAGGAGGACAAGCCCCTCCCTTCGCTGGTTTGCAGGCCAGAGGGGCGTGGCCCCGAGAGCCACTCAGGGCCGCCCGCCCCAGTCACAGAAGGCTGCAGGCCGCGGGGGCTGGGCAGGCCTGCAGGGCCTGGCGGTCTGCGCTTCTCCCAGCTCTGACACTGCGGCCCAGACCCTTGGAAGACGGCTGGGCGTGCGGCTGCCCTCGGGACTCAGGAGCAGGGTATACGACGAGGGACGGCAGGGCTTCTCTGCGCCCTTGGAAACACCAAATCAGAACACAGTTAGGGACCTGGCCCCCGGGGGCCCGTGGGGGGCGTGGGCCAAGTCCAATGAGGAGAACGTGTTTCTCAGCTCCGCAATCCACTTCCTGCTTCTCCAGCACAGCGGAGGGGCTGGGCTCGCACTGAAGTGTAGGGACACAGACACACTTACTCGGTGAGTATTATGTTCAAGAGGAGACAGAACCTCGGTGTGGGGCCCAGCACCCTCTCAGAGGGGTGGAGCAGCCAGCGCAGGGTGCGCTGACGCTCTGGGTTCAAAGCCCCCAGGCCTCTCACTAGCTGCCCAACCAGGAGAGCGTCCCTCAGCTTCTCTGAGCCTCCCCTTTCTCATCTGAGAGTTATTATAATCCTTCCCTCCAAGCTTGCCTTGAGGCTCGCCTAAGAAGAAGTATAAAAATGCCTGTGACAGGGCAGACGTTACTTTCTTAGAGTGCAAGGTCACTCTGGACAGCGACTGCAGCCAGGCTTCCCTGGTGGCTCAGCTGGTGGAGAATCTGCCTGTAAAGCAAGAGACCCCAGTTCAATTCCTGGGTCAGGAAGAGCCACTGGAGAAGGCATAGGCTACCCACTCCAGGATTCTTGGGCTTCTCTGGTGCCTCAGTTGGTAAAGAATCTGCCTGCAATGCAGGATACCTGGGTTCAATCCCTGCATTGGGAAGATCCCCTGGAGAAGGGAAAGGCTACCCACTCCAGTGTTCTGGTTGGAGAATTCCATGGACACATAGTCCATGGCGTCACAGTCTGACACAACTGAGTGACTTCCACTTTCATTTTCAATGACTGCCACCATGAACTAAAAGATACCTGCTTCTTGAAAGAAAAGCTATGACGAACCTGGATAGTGTATTAGAAACCAAAGACATCACTTGTTGAAAAACATCCATATAGTCAGTTCAGTTGCTCAGTCCTTTCCAACTCCTTGCAACCCCATGGACTGCAGCACTCCAGGCCTCCTTGTCCATCACCAACTCCCTGAGTTTACTCAAACTCATGTCCATGGAGTCAGTGATACCATCCAACCATCTCATCCTCTTTCATCCCCTTCTCCTCCTGGCTTTGATCTTTCCCAGCATCGAGGTCTTTTCCAATGAGTCAGTTCTTCACATCAGGTGGCCAAAGGATTGGAATCTCAGCTTCAGCATCAGTCCTTCCAATGAATATTCAGGGTTGATTTCCTATAGGATGGACTAGTTGGATCTCCTTGCAGTCCAAGGGACTCTCAAGAGTCTTCTCCAACACCACAGTTCAAAAGCATCAATTCTTTGGCGCTCAGCCTTCTTTATGGTCCAGCTCTCACATCCATGCATGACCACAGGAAAAACCATAGCTTTGATTAGATGGACCTTTGTCAGCAAAATAACGTCTCTGCTTTTTAATATGCTGTCTAGGTTGGTCTTAACTTTTCTTCCAAGGAGCAACCATCTTTTAATTTCATGGCTTCAGTCACCATCTGCAGTGATTTTGGAGCCCAAGTAAATAAAGTCTGTCACTGTTTCCACTGTTTCCCCATCTATCTGCCATGAAGTGATGGGACTGAGTGCCATGATCTTCGTTTTCTGAATGTTGAGCTATAAACCAACTTTTTCACTCTCCTCTTTCACTTTCATCAAGAAGCTTTTTAGTTCCTCTTCACTTTCTGCCATAAGGGTGGTGTCATTTGCATAGCTGAGGTTATTGACTGACATTTCTCCCGGCAATCTTAATTGCAGCTTGTTCTTCATCCAGCCTGGCACTTGCATGATGTATTCTGCATATAAGTTTGACCATCTAGTCAAAGCTATGGTTTTTCCAGTAGTAGTGTATGGATGTGAGATTAGACAGTAAAGAAAGCTGAGCGCCAAAGAATTGATGCTTTTGAACTGTGGTGTTGGAGAAGACTCTTGAGAGTCCCTTGGACTGCAAGGAAATCAAATGAGTCCGTCCTAAATGAAATCAACTCTAAATATTTATTGGAAGAACTGAAGCTGAAGCTCCAATACTTTGACCACCTGATGTGAAGAGCCAGCTCATTGGAAAAGACCCTGATATGGGAAAGATTGAAGGCAGGAGGAGAAGAGGGTGACAGAGGATGAGATGGTTGGATTGCATCATTGACTCAATGGATTTGAGTTTGAGAAAATGTTGGGAAAAAGAGAAGGAGAGGAAAGCCTGGCTTGCTGCAGTCCACCATGGGATCACAAAGAGTCAGACACGCGGAGCAATTGAACAGCAGCTTGTCAGCGTCCAGCATTTGATAGCTAGCCACACCTAGTCCTTCTCTCTGCTTCTGGGAGCAGAGCACACAGTGGTTTAGAGTGAAGCCCTTTTCATCTCTGGGTCTTAAGTTCAGACCTTGTCTGCTGAACAGCGCTGGGTCCTGAATCTGCACTGGCCTCTTTGAGAGCCTTTGTTTCCTATCTTTAAATATCAGTACTTAATAATAACGTACAAGTTCAATTATTGTTATGAGAATTAAATGAGATGTATATAAAAAAAACTTAGCATTTAAGAAATGACAGTTATGGGTAATTTTTCTCAGAGGAAATTTTCATCAAAGAAGAATGTCAAACAAGTTGGAATTTCTCTATCCAGTTCTAACAAGGCAAGAATTCATGGACACAGTGAGAACTTCTGGTCGGGAATACCCGACCAAACAGATTGTACCCTCTATTACAAATAGCTCCTAAGGACCAGTGAGGTCCACGGCCCCTGCTCTTTGTAAAGATTATCAGAGACATCTTTCTTCTTGCCTAAAGTAATAGGTTCACAAGGCAAGTTTTAAGACTTCCGCATAAATACTTTTCTAAGATCATTATAAGTTTTTTATGATTAATTTCCTAATGATTTTTCTAATAAGCTAACCTCAAATTAAGTATATATCCCACGACTTAATAGGAAGTACATTTCACCATAAATTGGCCTTGCACAAACAAGAGAATAATAAAGATGAATGTGAACCTTGATTTCATTCCATGGAGAATTTCCTTTCAGGGTGACCATCGCAAGTCCAGCTCTGGCAGGCAGGATCCCCATTGAACAGGGCTTAGCAGATTTCATCTAATCAGAGGCTAATTAATTTCCTATGGAAATGGTGCTTTCTGAAAATATGTTGTTACTGAAAATAACAGCAGCAGACCAACAGGACCAATAAAAAGGAATATCCAGCTTTAATCCCATCCTGATTGGCAGCCCCCAAAAGCTCTAAATAATTTAACAAAGACTCAACTTCTAACAGCTCAGGAGTGACACGCGCAGAATTGGCTTTCAAGCAGGGTGCCCCACACACAATGGGAGGAGCGCCTTCTCGGGCACACTGTCTCCCCTGCCTTCCGCAGCCTGCCTTCCGCAGTCTCCCTTCCGCTCGAAAAGCACGGTCCTCCTGGTTTTAGGCTCTCTCCATATTCAGGTTGAAAGGCAGCTAGGCGGAAGGCGGGCCAGAGTCCTGGGCGTGTCCTGTCATCTCTCCCATGGGAAGGTGGTCTCTGAGCTCTGGGAGGCCTGCCTGAGCTCCCGGGCCTTCGTCAGGGCATGCAGGCGGCTGCCCCAGAAACCCGCTCAGCTGTGTGCTCCTTCACTTGGCAAAGGTGTTCGTTCTGGGTCCCCATGATCCATGGGGACAAGGTGGATGGAGAACCCCTGCTCCCTCTCTCCTAGGAGGGAAGGGATCTTGTGTTAGTCGTGTGTTAGTCGCTCAGTCGTGCCCGACTCTTTGCGACCCCATGGACTGCCATCCACCAGGTTCTTCTATCCATGAGATTTTCCAGGCAAGGATACTGGAGTGGGTTGCCATTTCCTTCTCCAGGGGATCTTCCCAACCCAGGGATCGAACCTGGGTCTCCTGCACTGCAGGCAAATTCTTCACCGATTGAGCTACAAGGAAGCATTAGAAGAAGGAAACATACAAATAAGCAAATCCTCTCCAAGCCGAGAAAAAAATACAAGAGAAGCAGAGACTGAAGGGATCAGTGAACAAACTAGGTGGGAGGAGTGTGGTCTAGGAAGGCTTCCTGGAGAAGGTGGCATTTGGAGAAGGCCCCAAGGGAGAGAGGGAGCAGGGAAAGAGGGGTGAGCCCTGCAGGGAGGTGGGGGAGGGGCAGCCGGCACAGACACCCCAGGTGGAGGTACTGGGGGTGCCTGAAACCCCAAGAGGCAGAAACTGGGAACTCTTGCTGAATTTGACTCAAACCAGCAATAAAGAAAGTGAGACAAAGAGCACACTGAAGCCAGTGAGCAATGGTCAAGAAGGGCGGGTGTTAAATGGACCAGAGAGGTGCGGTTGCAGGAGCAAGACAGAGGGTGCTGTGCCTCTTCCCCATGCCACATACGCGTCCCCAGGGAGCCACCCCGGACTTCAGACAGCGGTTAGAACAGCCTTTTCAGGACTCCCTCTGGCCTCCTTGTGTGAAGGTCCAGAGTCCAGCTGAACAACTGAGTATCTGAGACACATGAACGGGAGGCGTATTCAAAGTCCTTTGCTAATCACTGCTTCCCCCAGTTCCAGGTAGAGTTCATTCATCAATCCCAAATCCACATCAAGTCATCTTTAGGACTATTCTGAGAATATCCCAAATGGTCATGGGATGAGCATCAGAATTGTCACCCGAGATGAAAGGTGTTAAATTGCACAGTTTTTGTTCGTGAACATCTGGGCCCTGTATCAACTTGAGGGTCTCCCCTGTGGCTCAGGAGTAAAGAACTTGCCAGCCAAAGCAGGAGATGCGGGTACATTCCCTGGGTCAGGAAGATTCCTTGGAGAAGGAAATGGCAACCCACTCCAGTATTTTTGCCTGGAGTATTCCATGGACAGAGCAGCCTGGCAGGCTTCACTCCGTGGGGTCACAAAGAGTCACAAAGAGTCTCTGAGCGACAGCATGCGCATATCACCTTGAGGGCTGTAAATACAAGAGAGAAATTTAAACGGGGCAGAGCAGTGCAGAGCTGATCACTGTGTGTGTAAAGTGCTGGCGCCGGACTGTGCGTAGCACAAATGCCCCGGAAAACACACAAGCCAAGTTGTTGGGCGAGGAGTCCTGTCTAGGCTGTGGGAGTGGAGAGGGAATTTTTTTTTTTTCCTCCATGACACTTTTTACTTATCTTGTTAAATTTTGACCCGTAATGGAGCACTATATATTCAAAAAAGTCAATGGAGCATGCTGAGGATGGTAAAATTTCTTTTCCTGGTAGATTAAGAGCAGCTGCACTTGGGGGAGAATGGCTGCGTGTATACGTGCGGCTCAGGGCCTTTGCTGTCTGCTTGGAACTGTCACAACATTGTGCTTTTGCTATGCTCGAACACTGAATTGTTTTAAAAAGTGGCATTTATTTGTGAGGAGATGCCTGGTGATGAATAATCCTCTTCTCAGTCCCTGACACAGCTCTGTGGCTGCGTCTCATGCCTGTGATTTTCCAACAAGGAAAGCCCCCAGCGAGAGGAGACTGGGAATCTTACTGCGGTGGATACGTCACCACATAAGATTCTTAAGCTACTTCCTTATAAATGTAACAAAATATGTTCGCACAAGGACATCTAAACCGATTCAAGTCCACATCTGCATACTGTGAAGGGAAGTTGGTCTTTAGATGCTAAGACCAAACACTCTAGAATCAGTTGATTGTTTCTCTATAAGCACGTCCTGCAGACTGGGAGGGGTCCATGGACTAGACACCCTCGGAAACCCATGCATCTTTCCTTTATAAGATGGTTTTAATTCTGCACTTGAGTTTCTGTCATAACTAAGCATGTAAGGACCTATAAGAGCTTGGTTTTATAGATAAACTAGACTTGGTTGTGACCTGCTAATAAGAAAGGAGAACTGGAATTTACTACCCCTTTGTACAAGCAAGGTCCCTTCAGCATCCAGGTGACTGGAAGGATATTCTCTATAGTTCAAGGGGAGGAGAGTGATGAGGACTCTCATCACCCCCAGCAGCGTGTTTAACCAAAAGAAACACTAGAAGTCTGAGCAGCATTTATAGGGAAAGCAACAACTGAAACCCAGCCATGACACTGACGTTATTAAGTATCACTGATAGTAAAGCTTTACTTGCATGCAATTTTCAATTTAATGTGCAAATGGCAAGCATAAAGCGTTTATATTAGCTGTGTTTCGGTACACCTTTGAGTAATAGAAATTAAAATAATTTACGCTAACACTAGGGATTGTTGAGAAAATGTATCCGTGGACAGAGAGCCCACGTAGCGTTCATGCTGCAGAAACACTGCCTGATGGAGAGCTGCTGCTGCTGCCGCTGCTAAGTCACCTCAGTTGCGTCCAACTCTGTGCGACCCCATAGACGGCAGCCCACCAGGCTCCGCCGTCCCTGGGATTCTCCAGGCAAGAACACTGGAGTGGGTTGCCATTTCCTTCTCCAATGCATGCAAGTGAAACTCTATAAACTAAAAGAAAACCAGGTTCCTTTGTGAATTACGAAGGCCTCCTTCCAGAAGAAAGTGGTGCCAAGCCACCCCGTCGTGTTGTTCTCAGCTGCACTGGTGCTGACGCTCAGAGGTCAGCGTTGCCTTGAGAACACACCTGGAAGGCTCATCCTTTCCCCTCCCACTCACCTGTCCAGGTACAAGTGTCCAGGTGGGCTGGGGATGCCCTGGGGTGTCTCCACTTCCCTGATCTGAAGCACAGCCGTGCTATTGCACAGTAATTCCTGATCCTTCTGCTTGTTCCCTGTCTTGTCCCAGCAGGTAGTCATTCGGCCATCAGCACAGTGCATTCAGCTGCAGGTAGAGCAGCTGTAACAGCGAGAGGCTTCGCTCTCCTTGTGTGACGGAATCTCACAAGTGGGTGGCCTGGAAGCATGAAGCTTCTGGGTTCGCATCTCTGCAAATCTCTTGGTCTCTGTCTCCTTGCAGGAAATCAGTACTCCTCCCGGTCTCAAGATAGCAGTGTGGGGGTTGGGGGCTGCTCCAGGGCACAAGCCTGCCCTGTGGATGCGACAGGGGCTTTGGCGGTGGACGGTTTCTGTTCCCAGACCCAGGGCATGTGCAGACCAGCCAGCATTCGCCCCCTGCCCCTTGGCCCTGCCCAGCCTGTGCCTGTGCCAGGGACCAGAGCAGGGCAGACGGGAGGAGGGGCCACCCTGCCACAAACCAGCCTTTCAGTTTCACTTTCAAAAACACCGTCACACTGGCTGATAATTGCGAGAAACCCAAGAATTGTAGGAAAGTCCACAATTTATGAAAACAAACTAAGGTTTTATAAAAATGTGCTCGGAATATCAGCCCGTTCGATGTAATAACAAAAACACTCGTTTGGTGTATCCAATATTGTTTGGACAAGATTCAATTCTATTTTTAGGAGATTTCAATTTCCTTTCCCATAAACTCCATGAAATACAGTATGTGGCATATTTATAGTGACCCTTTAGAAGAGTGTTACACTTTTGGACGCTTTAATAAGTCTAAATGAGATGGTCTCCCCCTCACCTTCCTGAGCAAATAAATGCACGGTCATGACAGCCACTGGAATCAGGCCTGTGTCCTCCCCTCCCGGGCTTCCCCATCGGAAGCTTCCCGTTCCTATCACGGGAGCTCTCTAAAGACGGTTCTAGGCAATAAAGACAATATTTAGGGCCATCTGGTGATTCCATCCAAATTATTTCTTTGACAAGACTTATAAATAAGAAAGCATAATTTCCAAAAGCAATCATGAAATTTACTAGGCAAACCACACACCGCAGACCCCTCTGCACACTTCTCCTTCTTGCGCACGGGAGCGGCCTCTTATATCGGGGCCTTTTACTGTGCTTTGCATTTCCAAAGCACTCTGCAGAATTAACCAATTCGTTCTCAGAGAGCAGAGGGTGCTGGTACCCGAGCTGCGATGGAGTAAGTGGGCAGGGCCACTCCACACCTGGAGAAAGTTATCCTGGACTGGCACCCCACAGATATGGACCGCACCCCAATTCCCCAGACACCTGCCGTTTCACACAGGTGACCCCCGCAGGAAAGACTCCTGCATGCTCTGCAAGGAACAGGGCGTCCCGGCCTCCCTGTGCCGACAGAAACAGCAAAAGCCACTGCCCTTTCCTGGGGTAGCCCAGAGCACCCCGCGAGGAGCATCGGCCCCCAGAGATCCCCAGGAACCCGGGTGGCCAGCAGGTAGAGCAGTGCCCACTCCTCCCGGCGCCCCCTGGTCACTGAGCTGCAATTCAGGCTGAGTTTCGCCGTGTCCTCTTTGCCTCTCCAAGAAGCCCTCCAACATGCATGCAGCCCCAGGAGGAAGGCCTCTTGCACTGGTGCAGACTTATCCCCAAGGCCCTGAAATCACTCAAGGTGTGTTGGGAGTCAGTCCCTTGGGTCTTTTCCCAGGGACTGTGATAACGAGAAATGCATTTCAAAAAGTGCCTTGCCCATCCGTTCCATGAAATGTTACTCAGAAATAGCCAGGAGCGGAGCTGTTGACGCACACCACAGCCTGGGCAAATCCCGAGGGGTCTATGCCTACTGAAAAGAACCCAGACCCCAGAGCTTGCCTGCCCCATGCTTCCATTTAGGCCCCGTCCTTGAGAGAACAGGATTCTGGAAGCAGGGAGCAGATTCTTGGTTTCCAGGGGTGCAGGAGGCTGGAGCGGGAGGAGATGGTGTGGCTGGGAGAGGTCAGAGCATCTTCAGGAGGAGTCCTAGGGGTGATGCGGGGCCTGCATCCGGATCGGGCCGCCCTGGGCATCTGCACGAAGATCACCACGTGGAACAAGACACACACCCAGGCGCGCAGACGCAGCAGCTCATCGGGCAGGACACGCGCTGTCTGCTGAGATCGTGTCCTGTATTTCGTGAGATGCTTTCCCTCCAGAGAAACTGGACATGGGGCCTGGCTCTGTGTCATTTCACACAGGCGCCGGGCATCTGCAGCCGCCTCCAGAGTAAACACTGGAAGACACAAGGGCGTGGGTCCCAGGACAGCGGGGAGCAGACCTTCCATCCCACGAGTGTGCCCTCCCGTGTCCAGAGCAGACTCTGCGGTCCCACTGGGATCTGCCCCTGTGGAGTCCGCAGAAAGAAAAGAGAAAGTGAGTTTGCTCCGTCGTGTCCGACTCTTCACAACCCCATGGACTGTAGCCCACCAGGCTCCTCCTTCCCTGAGGTTTTCCAGGCAAGAGTCCTGGAGTGGTGCCATTTCCTTCTCCAGGTGAATTCTGCAGAGGCCCCGGCACGTGGGGGTGAGGGGGTTTGGCACAGGGGGGCGCATAAAGGCCACCTTCTTCCTTCATTTTGAAAGGTCTCACTCGAATCTGACCTTACAGTCCCGGAGAACAGCTTTAGAACTCATTCTCTCGTCATGATGAAATATCTTCTAGATCCCCCAGGGGCAAGAGCAGGGGTCCCAAGAGCATCAGGCACTTTGGGGAGCAACCCATGGATAAGCCTGAGAGCAAGTCGCAAGGCAGCAGCCAGAATTGTTCCAGAAAGCATGGACGGGGACAGGCCACTTCTCTGACCCGGTTCCCCCGACAATCTCCATTTCTCTCTTCCTAAAAGCTCACATCATGACGAGAGCCTCCAGGACCCCCAGGCTGCACCCCCAGACCCCATTCGCTCCTGCCTGCCTTCCCTCCAGGCGCGGGGCCTCCTCACCTCAGTCCAAGCTCTCCTGCTTGCTTCTCTCTCTCTCTGGAGAGTTCACCCCATCAACACCTCCAAGCAGGGACAGATCCAGGTGTGAGCGAGAGAAGTTTATCCAAGGATGGGGTGAGGAAAGCGGCAGAGGCTTTTTGAGGAAAAGAATTAGGCACAAAAGTAGACGTTTACGGAGAATGAGAACATGAAGTTACAAATTGAAAAGTTTAATGAAGACCATATACACCACAAAATCCAAAACGATAACACATTAATCAACTGCCAGACACGCCTAGAACCCTTTTCCATGTTTTTATCGCTTCTCCTTATGACCATGATTTACGAATACCATCTTCACACAGAGAAGGGACCGGTGATGGAGTGCGGCTGACCAACAGGGAGGCTGGTTTTTATCTCCAGTGTTTGGCATGCAGGACCAGCGCCTCGCACACAGGGGTGCTTGCCATTTGTAGTGACTCAACAAGTCACTACAAAGAGATTCTGGTAAATTCCATGTCGGTCTATTTTCAGTTTGAGAAAGACAACAAAGGATCCCGTGTCTACAGTGGAACATGCCACTAAAGAAAGAATGTTCTGGAAGGGCAAGAGTTCTGACTCAGACCTGAATCCTCCTCACTTACAACTGTGCAGACAGGGTGACCAGGAAAAGGCCCGGCATCCCTCACTTCAGAACTGGCTTCCGCGGGACCCTGAGACACACCGGCTGGACACTGATCCAGAGAAGACTGGACGCCTGGAGTCTTCATGCCCAGACCCCCAGGGGTGGTCTCATGAGTGACAGGCACAACCCTACTAACACCCGAGTCTCTACAGAAAACCATGTCTGCAAACTATCTGCCTATTCACCACACCCACCAGGGGAGTCCAGCTCATCCTGACCCAGATCTCCAAAATGCCCACGGCTCCCACCCTGAGGCTGCCCCACCCTGGGTCAGTTCATTGGAGGGGGTTTCAGGCTCCCACTGGAACGACCTGGGCGTGGGGCTCCATCCCTTTTCTCTGCAGTACCTGCAGGGCTGATATCCCCTGTATCTCACGTGAATGTACAGCTGGTCTCCCACCCCCAGAAGAGCAGACACCCTCAGGTCCGTGTGGGGTCCCTGAGCCTAGAGGGATTCTGGCACAGTAAACATTCGCTGGATAAATGGATAGAAAGCTCTCGAGTCCCTAACTGTCCGTCCGTGAGTCTGTGGCTGGGCACCTGGGATGCGCGTCCACACTGCGGCCACGCCCCTCTGGGACATGCCTGGCAGTGGGCATCGCCCGTGGGGAGGACTCCACCTTCCGGCTCTTTCAGGATCACAGGAAGCCGTAGAAACTCAATCTGAAGGACCTGGGGCAGGGCTGGAGTCCTGCGGGCGAGACGGTCTCGACAAGCGCTGGGGATACAGAAGCCTGAAGGCCAGAGGATGTGAAGGCCCGTCTCCCCCAACCCTGGGGCCCTGCAGGGCTGCGCGATGCTGAGTCTCCCTGGTGGCTGGATGCTGCACTGGGGGTTCCCTAAGGAAGCTAAGAGACCTAATAGCTTTGCCAGGAGAGAGGAGACCTGAGGGCAGGCTGGTGGGATGTGCAGACCCCCAGCTCCAGAGTGACGGCAGCTCACACACTGCAGACCCGGGGGGGACGCAGACCACCGCAGAGAAGCGGATGGAGGGACCCGGGTCTCCAGGTGGGCACCAAAGCAGGGCCCTAGGAGGTGGAGCCAGGCGCCTGAGGCCAAGCTGAACAAACTGCCTGTCACAGCCCCACAGAAACGCAGCGTGTCCGATCCCTGGGAAGTTCTGCAGGAAAGACACACTTGCCAAACTTAACCCAGCGTTTCCCAAACTCCTAGAATTTCCTTGTGCTCGGCGCTTTGAGAAACTGGTTCTGAAGTCAGGGAGCATCTGGGAAGCCCTGTTGGTGTTACATGTCAGATGAATTACAGAAAAGCTGTTATTAAGTTAATGGTGCATATTACAGTTGTCAGCACCTTAGAATTAGAGAAACATGATATTTAATTATCCACTGTTCTACCAAATTTCCCCTTGAACGCTGAGAATGGCGTTTAGGAAAAGCCGCTGTGTGAGGAGGGCTGAGTGGCACGGAACCCCGAGTCTGAGATGATGGAAGCACCGAGCACAGCCTGGGGGACAGCCTGGCCCTGCCTCCGGGACCCCCCTCTGCCCCCCAGCGTGGTCTCCACTGGGAGCAGCCCCTCACGTTGCCTGTGGGTACCCTGACCGGTGGCCTTGCCCTTAGCACTGAGTCACCGCGCTCAGCACCCTTGGAAGGGGGACCCAGCTATGGGAACCCCCAGCACATCATCGGGACCCCCCGGCCCTGTCCTGCCCTTGGTCCTGCTGGACTGGGTTCCTGGGAGACTTTACCCAATTCCATGAAGACCGGCCCTGGCCCCAGCGGATGAGTCCTCACTGGACCCATCACCCCAAGATCCTGCCCTGTCTGCTGGGAACCTTAAGGACTCTGGGTCCCCAAAGTGCCAGGAATGAGGGAGCCACTCGGCTGGTCCAGGCTGGACTCCAGGGTCCGATTTCACGGGGGCTGAACATCTGAGTCCAGGACACACAGGGACTCTCTCCTCACGACCCCAAGGGGAGCCTCGTGGTTCATCTGGAACCTGGAATAGTGTCTGCATGGAAGCTTGGAGCTCACATCCTGCAAGGTTGCTGCAACAAGAAATCCGACCAAGAGCAGGACCCCTTTGGGGCTTTTTGTTTTGAGACAAATTTCCTCCAACTTGTTAATTTGGAAACAGGTCAAACCTATGAGAAGTTAAAAAACAAAAACAGCACAGAGAGCATCCCTGTACTTATCACTGGACTTTACAAGCTGATGTGACAGCGGACTGGGAGCAGCGCAGGCGGCCCCCCAGTGAGGGACGACCACGGGTGACCGAGCCAGCCAGGGCAGGAGGGCGCCGGGGAGCCTCCGTCCAGCCTGTTGGCTGGGGCGCTGACGGACGTTCTCATTTCTCTGTCAGGACGTCCCTCATGGGGCGACATGGTGTTCACCTGACCGCACTTGTCCTGTTGGGCAGGATGTGGGGCTTTGTCTCAGAGAAAATGCATCGCCTGGAACCCAGCTAGCCTCGCGTGTCCGGGATCTCCCAGGTCCAGGGGCGGCCAGCGGCTCTGCACCCACGGGCAGCAGGCGACTCTGCCTCTGGCTCTAGATGCCGGGGAGGACCACTCCGAGGGCTCAGGCGGCTCCAGGCTTCACTTTGGCCCAACACACCCACGTTCTGAAACAACTGCGCAGCCACAAGGCGGCCACATGTCCCGGGAATGCCATTTCATCTCAGCAGATGTGGCTTAGAAGCATCTAAGTGACTCCCACTGGGAACAGTAATGCACTTATTTCCTGGGCTTTAAATCTTGACGCAGCGTTTACTACCCGGATTCAGATGAAGACCGTGAAACACGGACAAATTCAGACGGCTCCGTCCAGGCCAGAAAAGGCGTGTGTTGAATAGCTTTTCAACTTTGCAGCATCCTGCTCCCTACGCTGAGAATTTAGCGACACTGTTATAACTGGCTGGGTGGTGGGAGAGCTGATGACTGTTATCACCGAGTTCTCACTGGGGCTTAATGAAGAGTGAGACAGGGGCACGTGGCGCACAAAGCCCCCTGTATTTTTATAATTACAGGCAATGCTTCACAGTGGGTTACACGAGCATCTCGTCAGGTGTGTAACGCAATGGAAAAAAGGCAATTTCCAGCCTCCAACACACCTGGGTGCATTTCTCAGCCTGCCACAGGCTTAGCAGTGCCTAGACCTGGAGTGAGAAGCCTGGATTCCTGAAGCTCGGCTGTCTCTTCCCTAGATGGGTTATTCCTTTCTTGACCTCATGAGGGTGTGTGGAGGTTGGATCCAATGATAAAGGGGTAATGGATGTCTGCCACCTAAGAAGCACTTACAGTTTAATAATTGTCCATTGTTACCTTGTATTTCCTAACCTAGTCCTGCTTTTAAGGAAGGAAGCAAGGTAACACAGACAGAAATAGTTTCTAAATTAAAATTTATGAAGCTGTAAAGTTGGAGAAGACTCTTGAGAGTCCCATGGACTGCAAGGAGATCCAACCAGTCCATTTTGAAGGAGATCAGCCGTGGGATTTCTTTGGAAGGAATGATGCTAAAGCTGAAACTCCAGTACTTTGGCCACCTCATGCAAAGAGTTGACTCATTGGAAAAGACTCTGATGCTTGGAGGGATTGGGGGCAGGAGAAGGGGACGACAGAGGATGAGATGGCTGGATGGCATCACTGACTCGATGGATGTGAGTCTGAATGAACTCCGGGAGGTGGTGATGGACAGGGAGGCCTGGTGTTCTGCGATTCATGGGGTTGAAAGAGTCGGACACGACTGAGCGACTGAACTGAACTGAACTAAACTGAAAGATACCTTGAAGTGAAGTGAAGTCGCTCAGTCGTGTCCAACTTTTTGCAACCCTGTGGACTGTAGCCCACCAGGCTCCTCCGTCCATGGGATTCTCCAGGCAAGAATCTGCAGTGGGTTGCCATTTCCTTCTCCAGGGGATCTTCCCAACCCAGGGATCGAGCCCAGGTCTCCCACATTGCAGGCAGATGCTTTAACCTCTGAGCCACCAGTGTCTGATCTAAGTTCATGAAAAGAGTGTCTCAAACGGTACTTGGTTCCCCAAGTACGATGTTTCCTCCTTCTAACCCAGTCATTTGGATGTAGTTTTTTCCCATTATAAAATTTAATTAATGGCACAGACTCCGTGAACCTGAATGCCTTGTATTGGTGCAAAGTAAGCCTGTGTTGGGGTCTTCCCTGCTAGCTGAGCTGGTAAAGAACCCGCCTGCAATGCAGGAGACTCCTGTTCGATTCCTGGGTGGGGAAGCTCCCCTGGAGAAGGGACAGGCTACCCACTCATGTTCCTGGGCTTCCCTGGTGGCTCAGGCAGTGAAGAATCCACCCGCAGTGCGAGAGACCTGGGTTCAACCAGGAAGATCCACTGAAGGAAAAAATGGCTACCCACTCCAGTATTCCTTCCTGGAGAATCCCCATGGAGAGAGGAGCCTGGCGGGCTACAGTCCATGGGGCTGCAAAGAGTAGGACACGGCTGAGTGACTAAGCACAGCACAGCAAGCCTTTGTTGGAGGTCCAGTCTGGGTATCCTATAGCTCTGAGTCACTGTGGCGTGCCCCCTATTTATCTGAAAGAATGTGTGGACACTCAGGCTTCATTGTTCAGAAGTGGGAGATTTTAATCTGTGGCATCATCATGTGAACGGGCCCACCCTAAACTCCTCCCCATGTCACTTGGTTGAAAAGGCCTCAGCGTCTTTTTTCTGCGGCTTCCATAAGGACCAGTTTTCACAAGAAAATAATCCTAAGATTATACATTTCAGGAAACCTTACATTAAGGTGAAAGTCCTTGAAGCTTAGGGTCCAGGAGCTCTCAGGATGCCTGACGTTGACAGACACATGGCTGAGAGTCCAGAGGGAGGCCGTGGCTGGGTTTGTCCCTTGGGGATTCCTTCCAGCTGCCAATCCCTGAACCCCCACACTCGAGTCATTTCAGGGCTAACAACCCCACATGAGAAAGCAGGAAAAGAGTGGCACCTAATTTGGCAGGCACGATAATAAAACCTCAGCAGGGAGCGCACGAGATAATAATGTCGGCAGTGGACGGCACTGTTGCTATTGTTCAGCCGCCCTTTCGCGTCTGACTCTGCGACTGCAGCACCCCAGGCTTCCCTGTCCTTCACCATCTCCCAGAGCTGGCTCAGATTCGTGTCCATCGAGTCGGGGATGCCATCCAGCCATCTCATCCTCTCTCGTCCCCTTCTCCCGCCTTCAATCTTTCCCAGCATCAAGGTCCTTTCCAGTGAATCGGCTCTTTGCACCAGGTGGCCAAAGTACTGGAGCTTCAGCATCCATCTTGCCAGTGAATATGCAGAGGATGGTGTTACTACGCCTTCTCAAGGACGTTCTGAATACCAAGATGCTGGATTCTATTGTTCCTGCAGGTCGTGAAAATGGCCATAGAGAAAGCAAAATGATGGCAAAAGAAACACTTAACCCTACTCGCCTGCTTGCTTTCTGAAAAGAGTTCCGTTTACCATTTGAAGCCCAAGGCCACCTAAGGAGTGAGGCTGGATTCAAATCAGGACCACAGCACACATGTTCTGACGTCTGCCTCCACCCCCAGGAATCGGGAACAGCTGCGCAGCCGGGAGCAAACGGACAGGTCTGGGAGGCAGCACAGATGCGCCTGGGATGGCACTGGAAGGGCACCTTGTTTGGCCCTCAGAGCCCAGTAGCCTTGTCTAAGAAGACTGCAGTGATGCTGAGATGGAACCCATGGCCCCTGAGAATGCCGTCTGCTCAAACGCCTTGTCACCGTGGTGGGGGCGGCGAGGGCCTCATGGGCGTGTCCCTGTCCCTTGCTAGCTGCTGGGCCTGGGACAAGCCCCTCAGCCCCTGCCCCTCAGCCTGCTCATCTATAAAAATGGCTTCATGCCATCTGCAGGCTTGCTGTCAGTACTCAGCTCTTGTCTGTGATGGGCTGGACGGGCCACTGGAGCAGGGCCCTCCCTGAGTGAGCTAGCTCCGGAGCTGATCTCAAGGGGCGTCTTGTTTGTCCACCAGCCTGTCATCCAGGAGGTCTTCCCAACATCTCCAAGGAATGATCCCACCCAGCCATTGCTCAGGTAAGGGGTGGGGAGGGGAATGTCACATGGCTGTCGGACAGGATGGACGCACGAGAGCCGATGAGCAGAGAACCAGCTGGTCTTGACCCAAGAGTGGAAGCTGTGGTGGGGCCTCCAGGGAGGCTTGATGTCAGCACCCACGGCTGAACCGGAAAAGCAAGGCTGGTCCTGCGAAACAAACCGCGGGAAGGACTACAGGGTGGGCGGGTGCCCCAGGCCCGGAACCAGCTCGGACAGATTGGGCCCGCACCCGCACCCAGGCCTGAAAGGAGAGGCATTGTTAACAGCAGAAGGACCCAGAGTTTCCACACACACAGAGGGGGGAAAATCCAGCGGAAAGTTCTGCCGTTCCAAAAACTATGCTTGTAAAATACTTCTGAGCAAATGACTCTGCTTTTAACAGTTATTTACTGGATTTTATACCCAAATGTGAACCAAAGTCATAAAAACGTAATGACTTAGTGCTGTGCTTTTCAATTTCCAGTCCCAGAACAGCAACGCGTGGTTTTAATGTTTAGCTGGAATTGTTTGAATGTCCCAAAAATATGGTAAGAGTTGCTGTCGGAATTACAATCAGTTCCACAGAAAAGTACAAGCCACCACTTCCCTCCCTGCCCTCCTTCCCATCCTCAACCCCACAACCTGTCTCCAAGTGCCAGCCCAGCTGGGAGGCTGACTCCAGGGGTCCCTGGGCGGGGGGCGGGCAAACCTTCTGGTCTTAGCCTGATGTTGCCAACCGCCCAAAACAGCCGGCTCTGAGAGACTCCTCCATGGGCGAGGTTTCTGTTGTCAGAAGCCTAGCAGGAAGGACCGTCAGTGCTGGAAGCGACGTAATAGAAGGGTATTCTCAAGGCAGGAAGGAGTCAGATCCTGAAGGCAAAAAAAAAAAAAAAAAGCATCCGGAAGACTGGTGGCCTGTGACACCTGAGACAGGAAGCCAGAAGTGATGCTCCCGCCAGACAGGAGGAGGAGACACTCGGGAACCCAGCGAGGGTGCCCTGGACCAAACGCCAGGACTTAGCCTCCACCGCTCCTTTCCATTACCCCAAGCCCCGCCTCTCGTCCTTCCATTCCTTCTTAAGGTGCATCAGGAGTTTCCATGGGTTTCTGAGTTCGAGAGCCGTCCACGGTAAGCCCCTGTCGGGGCCCCTGGGACAGAGCAGAACTTGCCCTGTGCAGCCTCCATCTGCTGAGCGACTAGGGCTCAAGGGAACCACAGCCCTGGCCCGGAGCCAGGGTGGCGGGACCTGCCTCCTGCCTGCGGGCCTGACCAGCCTGAGCCCCTGGCTTTCCAGAACCCCTGCAGGCCTGGCACACAGTGACCGATGGTCTCAAAGACCCTGCCTCCAAAAAGACAGGCTGGAGAGGAGAAGGGAGCACCACAGAGGGGAGACGGGTTCCTGAAGACAAGGTGAGGGTCAGCTAGCATCCTCCTTAGGGCGCCAAACCCTGGGGAAAGGGTTCAGAGAACAGCTGAGATGTTTGCAAAGGCCCCCGCGATGTGCCAGAATGAGAGTCGTCCTCAGGAAGCCGCGGTTAGGACCTCTCGCTTCACCCTGAGAACGGCAGGAGGCAGCAGGCAGCCAGCCTCGGCCAGGCCCCCTCGACGCCCTGGGGACTGTGGAGCTGCCCCGCGGCTCCTGCTGTCTCATCAGACCTCTGGTCCTGGGCTCGGGTGCACTGGACAGGAGTGCTGGGCGCTCAGAAATGCTGAGGGAACTTGGCTCCCAAGGCCTCGAGGTGACAGAGGACGGCTAGGTTCCACGCACGTGGGTCGTGGGCCGGGTCCCTCCTGCAGCGTGGCGAGAGCTCGCCCCCTCCTGAAGCTGCATGCCCTGTGATGCTGGCCTTCGTGTGGGGGGAGCGGGAGGGAGCAGCCCCGCATCTAAAACTCAGCCCCATCTCTGGTCCCAGATCCTGATGCAGTTAAATGGTAGATGGAGGAGCAGTTGGCCCCGTGGGAATCTTGCCCATTTCCCCAGGACATGAAAGAAATAGCCTGTCCAGGGACTGCCCCCATCCTTCACCGCCGCACGTCTCCACTCACGTTTCTCTTTCACGACAGTGTCTTTCATTATAGTGCAGCAGGTTCACGTTGCATTTCCTGGGTCGAGAGCTCTCTGAACTTCACCGGTGAACTAAAGGCTGCAAAAAAGCTTCTGTCCGTCTCAGCCGAAACAGTACCCACTGCAATGCCCTGTCCCAGCCCTCCTGACTCAGGGTGCAGAAGAGAACCAACCTGCTGGAGATGACCCCAGGCATCACCCCGGAGCCCCCTTAGCCTTGGTGGACGCAGGACGTGGCAGAGAGAGGCCCCAGTGAAGCTGCCCCGAGGACCTGGGCGCCGGCCCGCGCTGCAGAGGGAACGGTGCTCCTGGGAGCACAGGCCTGGACCTTTGGAAGCGGCTGTGCCACCCTGATGAGGCGGCAGACAGCTCTGTTGAAATCTGGATTCTACTGTAAGGTGATGGAGGCAGACACTGGAGCACGGCCATCTTCTTCCACGGTGGCCCGTTCACCTAGGAAAGGCAGAAACCGCCTCGGAGGAAAGCTGTCCTGACATCAGAGAGCAGGTCCCTAGACGTGCAGCCTCACCAGCTGAGGCGTTTCTCAAATCTGCCGGAAGGTCTATGCACACCCCGTAGAAGGCTCCTGGCTTGCCCCTGGGTGCCCAGCTCTGGGCCTCGGCTTCCCGAAGGCAGAGACCACGTGTTCAGCCCCGGGTGGACACGTCATGAGGAGCCGCTGAAGTGCTGGACAGGCAGATGATGGATGGGTTGCCCCAGCAGAGAGGTGCGTTGGAACCCGTGCGCCACGCAGACAACCCTGCCTCTCCCGGGTCCATTTCTGCAGATAAGATGTCACCGTGGGGCTTGTGGGGCTTGCGGAGCGAGGCGTGGACTAGCGCTGTGCTTGGGTGGGAGGGTGGATGCTCAAATGCCTCCCTCAGGGCTGCTGTGGCGCCTCCAAGCCGAGGCACCTTCTAGAACCACAAAGACTTTCTGAGGACAGTTCTGAACTCAGCTTCCAACTCAAACAGAAGTTAGCCCAGCAGCCTCGAAGAAGTGGCCCCCAGCCCCAACCAGGAACAGACCTGAGCCTCCGAGGGGCCCAGAGGACCTCGGGGGCCTCCAGGGGCCTCCAGGGGCACCTTCTGCATCCTCCCTGGAGACCCTCCTCCCGTCCCCTTTCTTGCCCAGGCCTGCGGAGTGCCTCTGGGGTTGGCTCTGTGAGGTCCTCAGAAGAGACTGTACTGAGGAGGGCATGGGGTCTCTGTAGGGAAACCAGCGCGATGGAGCCATCTGGGTCTCCAGGAGCCTGGGAGAAGGTCCTCGCTCCCGACAGCCTGTACTACCCACGTGGCGGGTTCCCCGGGGACGCCCAGGACCACAGTTCGGCTGGAGGGGCAGGAGGTTGCAGGAGTCCTACGGGAGGGCGTGAGCCTTTGCTGGGCATCAAGGACCCAGGGGAGCCCCCGGGGATGTGGAGCCAGAAGCAGCAAAGCAGAGTTGTGCATGCTTGTGTTCTGTCCAGAGGAAACTGGTTATTTGCTTAATTTGAAGGAAATGGAGCCTCGGGAAGCTGACTGGCTTGGCTGACCTTTGGGTTGACGGTGAGGGTACGCAGGGCACACAGCCCAGGGTGTGGGGCTGTCCGACCCCCGGGGCAGCGTCCCAGGAGGAGTCTAGCGTCTGCCTGGTGTGGGTGGAGGCCGCAGGATAGCAAATCTCTGGGAGCCATGAACTTCTCCGGTGGTCCTACCTCCAGGGCCATGTGGCGGACCATGGCTGGGGGCTGGCTGGACCCCTGAAGTGCAGCCTGCCAGAGGGAAGTGCAGCAGACACATGTGGGTGTGACAGGGAGGTTGTGACTCAGAGTAGCCAGTGTCCTGGGGGCCCCGGGGGTCTCGGGACTCAGGAGGGAAATGAAACCGCACTCCCCAGGAGCGGAGTGTCTCAGCATCCTCAGCGTCCCCTGCTGCCACAAACAGCCCCGCCCTGGACCCCAGCCGTGTCTGGGCGCTGTTTCCCGAGGTTGCTGTTCAGCCTCTTAAGTCATGTCTGACTCTTTGCAACCGCATGGACTGTACACGCCAGGCTTCCCTGTCCTTCACCATCCCTTGTGGTTTCCTCAAACTCGTGTCCACTGAGTCGGTGATGCCAGCCCACCATGGTAAAGAGGAGGACCGGGTCTGCAGAGAAAACCCACCGAGCGCCCAAGGGGAGCTTGGAGGGCAAGGTCCGGAGGTCTTGACCACAGCAGCTCAGCAGGCGGGCTTCTGGTGAGTCCTCTCCATCCTCGGTGAGTCCTGTGCCTGCTCGGGGGACTGGCCCCCTCCGCACTGGGCGGCCCCCACACGGCGGTGGTGGCTCTCTCTACATGAGGGCATCCTGGGAGTCCTGGGGTTGCGGCGAGGGCAGCCTGAGGGGTTACCAGGCACTGGCATGCTACGCGGGACCATCCTCTTGTCTGGGAACTTGCTCTGGGACCACCAGAGATGCAGACACAGGGGAACACCTGCTGGGTTTCTAAAGAAGGCTCCCAAGTGCAGTGGGTTGAGTTGTATCCCCCTAAAAGATACATTCAAGACCCAGCTTCCAGAGCTTGAGGACGCGCTCCTTTGGGAAGTGTCTCTGGAGACGTAATTAAGCTCAAGTCCCTGAATGAGATGACCCTGCACTTAGGTTATCCCTGAATCCAAGGACAAGTGTCCTTGCGAGAGTGACTCAGCAGGAGATGGAAGCGCCAGACACACGGGGAGAAGCGGAGTAAAGACAGAGGCGGAGCAGGGAGGGATGTGGCCGGGAGAGCTGGAGGAGCCAGGGAGGACCGTCCTGGGAGCTGGACGGACAGCCGTCCTGAGCTGGCTCCTTGATTTGGGGCTTCTGGCCTCCGAGCTGAGAGAAGAGACGGCCGTTGTTGTCGGCCACCACATCTGTGGTGCTTTGTCACCGCCGCCCGGGACACCCGCGCAGAGAAGCAAGGGGCCCGTGACCCCTCACCCCCAGTCACCGCTGCCCCCGCAAACCGGCAGGAGGAAGACTGGGGCCTGCAGCTGCCTCGCGTCCTGACGGCGGCTGGTCCCACGGGAGTGCGGGGCGGTGCGTCTCTCCGGGTATCCCTCCTCTCTCTACCTGCATCTCAGCTTCCTCTCGTAGACGGAAGATGTGTCAGGATAAAGGCCCCACTGGCTCACTGTCTATGGCACCGAATCAGTGACGCTCGTGAACCATCAGGAAAGCCCTTGAGATGGACCCACGAGAGGAACGGGGGCATTTATGAAATCCAAATGTGTAAGAACGTGTCTGATTTGCTCAGATTAAACAAAGGGGAATTTGTAAACAAATACGCCAGAGGTTCAGACGGTGATGAGCTGTGATCATTAGTGTCGACAGTCGGGCAACAGGTCACTTCGGGACCACCGAATCCTGCCAAGAGGCAGTTTCAAAATCCAAAACCCGCGGTGGGATCTGACGGCAGGGAACCAGAAAGTTTTAACTTGAGGACCTGATTCTCCCCATCACAGCCCTTCTGAGATGACTACAGGAGACCCCTGTGAATGTCTTTATAATGAGCTTCCATCTTAATTTTAAGAAATCAGTGTGATGTGCGGTTTGCCGATTATAATATAATTCTGCAATACAAATTAGACCAGGCTTCAGGGCCTTTGAAATGTAGTGTCTTAAAAAATGGTACGTACAGGTTAAAAGATACAGTTTCGGAACACCAGGATTTACATGAAATTATCACACAAGCTTTGATAGAGTCCAGGACTGATTCAAAAGAGCAAGTTTCCTACGAAGCTGTCTCCTTCTCTTTGAAGGCACCTTGGTCTCTGCACAGTCATCTATTAATTATATTACAGATAAGGTAAATAAAAGTGCGGCGATATGGAGATCACAGCCTTCTTTCTTCTTGTGGAGAGG
Source organism: Aepyceros melampus (assembly GCA_006408695.1). Taxonomy (NCBI): domain Eukaryota; kingdom Metazoa; phylum Chordata; class Mammalia; order Artiodactyla; family Bovidae; genus Aepyceros; species Aepyceros melampus. The sequence continues at coordinate 367,016 of SJXQ01006570.1, forward strand.
AAAGGCATGGGCTCCTGTGAAGTCTGCGGGCAATGAGGGATGATGAAGGTGTTCCGTGACAGACAGGATGTATTATTGTGACATGTGATGGAAGGATCTGAGGTTCAGGATCCGGGAGCAGAACTGACGGGGTAGCAAAGAGCCGGGCAGGGGAAGGGGGCCACCGAGGATCAGATCCCGACTTCAGACCATAGCTCTCAGTGGGGGACAACTCAGTGTTAGAAACAGTGTTGCTCACGTGAACTTATGCAGGAGACAGACACAGACCCATAGACACAGGAAACAAGGGGAAAGGAGTGAGGGATAGACAGGCACACAAGGCCTCCCCTGGGGGCTCAGCCAGTAAAGAACCCGCCTGCAAGGCACCAGACCCCGGTTCAGTCCCTGGGTCAGGAAGATCCCCTGGAGGAGGAAATGGAAGCCCATTCCAGCGTTCTGGCCTGGAGAATCTCATGGACAGAGAAGCCCAGCTGGCTGCAGTTCATGGGGTCACAAAGAGTCGGACACAACTGAGTGATTTCACTTTCAGTGTCATATATAAAATAGACAACCAACAAGGACCTATTGTATGGCACAGGGAACCCTGCTCAGTATCTTGTAATAACCTATAAGGGATTAAAAACCTAAAAAAAAGAATATAATATATATGCACACCCGCATGCACACACACATACATATACAGGCACACACATACATACGCGCACATATGTGTATACGTGTGTATGTGTGTGTGTGTAATGCATGTGTGTGTATGTATATGTGTGTTTATATACTGCTGTTACTGCTACTGCTACTAAGTCGCTTCAATAGTATCCGACTCTGTGTGACCCCACAGACGGCAGCCCACCAGGCTCCCCCATCCCTGGGATCCTCCAGGCAAGAACACTGGAGTGGGTTACCATTTCCTTCTCCAAAGCATGAAAGTGAAAAGTGAAAGTGAAGTCGCTCAGTCGTGTCCGACTCTTAGCGACCCCGTGGACTACAGCCCACCAGGCTCCTCCATCCATAGGGTTTCCCAGGCAAGAGTACTGGAGTGGGTGCCAGTGCCTTCTCCGGTGTATACATATATACACACATATGTGTACACACACATAATGGGTTTCCCAGGTGGCACTAGTGTTAAAGGACCCACCAGCCAGTGCAGAAGGCATGGCTTTGATTGCTGGATCGGGAAGATCCCCTGGAGAAGGAAATGGCGACCCACTCCAGCATTCTGGCCTGGAGAATCCCATGGACAGAGGAGCTTCCAGGGCTATAATCCATAGCATCACAGAGTCGGACATGATGGAAGTGACCCAGCGCACACAGGCATCCGTGTAACTGAATCGCTTTGTCGTAACGCAGCATTGTAAATCAATCATACTCCAATAAGAAAAAGGCAGTGTCGCCACTGCTGTTTATTTGAGAACAGACTTCATATCAAGTATGCTAGAGCCATCTGAGGTTCACAGCAGACCTGAGTGGCCGTGCAGGGAGCCTGCATTTATCCCGGCCCCCTCAGGCACAGCCTCCCACCATCCACATCCTGACAGAGGGGTGTGTGCATTACAACCCAGGGGTCTATATGGACAAGTGTAATCACCCAGAGTTCACACTTTACATTAGGTCTTTCACAATTAATTATGCAAATCATGGCATGTGTCCTAAACAGAGTGCTCTCACACGTCTGTGTGCCCATTCCAGCAAGCAGAGGGATACACCCCAGGCATCCGTCACTCATAGCCACACGCTCCGGGGTGCTCTCCTGGGCTTTCCAAGGCCGAGTGCTGAGGATTACCTGTTCCAAAATGTTAGAGGAGAAACACCTTCCCTGACTGACAGGGTAGGATTCTGGGGTCTCCACAATAACCATGTGTTTAAGTAAAACTGAATTTGCCTTCGGGGCAAACAGGCAGGGTTGAGGACAAATCCCAGACAACGGAGGCTTTGTGACATTCCATTCCCATCGCCAGGCCTGGAGTCTGGGTAGAGGACAGAATTTAAACGTTAGTTGAATGTGTAGGTTTCCACATCAGGTTTCTTTCCTTTCTCGATTCTGGGTTCAGTCACCTGTGCATGCGTGCATGCTAAGCCACTTAAGTCGTGTCCAACTCTGTGACCCTATGGACGGGGGCCCTCAGGCTCCTCTGTCCAAGGGATTGTCCAGGCAAGAATACCGGGGCAGGTCGCCATGCCCTCCTCCAGGGGATCTTTCTGACCCAGGGATCGAAACTGCGCCTCCTATATCTGCTGCGCTGGGGCGCGTCTATGTGAAAACTCGGTGCTGACACGCGCTGGCTTGCACTTCCCATGCTCCTTGTTTATTTACATGACGTATCAGCCTTTCAGGGCACACCTTCACTGTAGGCATCTCGGGCCACTCGTAGAAATAGATGGGAATTAAGGTAAAGCAGAGCGAATGCACGTCTTGGATGGTGACTTTAGGCTGGATACACTGCCTCTCGGCAGAGGCCAAGTTCGCAGCTGATTTTCAACTCTGACTGATGGTTCTCTGATCGCTCCCACTTGGTGCAGCTTACAGACCTTTTCAGAAACGCGTACTCCTCTCAGGCTCTGAGAAGCTCTGATGAGTGAGATCCCGGGGGCCCCTGCACCGTCGTTCTGCGGGCGTACCTCCGGCATCTTCTCGTTGCAGGCGCTGCAGGTGAGGACTTGCCCCGAGGACAGTCTCTCCCCAAGGAGACGGAGTGAGTTACAAAGGCGCGGGGCGGGGAGGTGGGGCGTGGGAATCTGAGCGAACGTGTTGGTACAGTCAGGGTGGAATCATCTCCAGAAAAGAAACTTTATCAGAAATATGACTGAAGGCTACTTTTTTGGCAATATTAAGGCACATTTCAGGGAAGACATTGAGAAGTGGTTCAGCGTCCTAAGATATCATTTCGAGGAAACCGACAAAGTGAAAGTGGATGAGGGGAGAAGAAAAGGGAGGCGGCGGCCCCCAAGGCCAGCCCTGTCCCTCCTGAGAGGGACAGCGGAGGGCCTTGGTGGTCAAGCCACTTGGAGTCCAAAGGAGTCTCGTCGTGGCAATTATATTTCAATAAAACCAAGAAAGGATAAAGGAGGCTGGTCCTCATACATCTGGGGAGCGGACAATGAGATAGAGAGAGGGTTGCAAGCTCCTCACACCAAGTTTTCCAGGAATGTTAAGGGGAGCCCGGGAGAAGGATGGGAAGGGTCCCTGGAGGTGACCTCTCTGAACTTGTACCCACAGAACCTCTGGAGCTTGGACAAGCCCATCTCCAGGGCAGCAGCGAGGACCAGAGGGAGAGAGGTTTAGGCTCTCAAATCTTCATCTACTTCCCTGAATAAAAATAAATAGAGCAGCATTCTAGCCATGGAAACAGAGCTCCAAGATGCAACCCCAAGTTCTCCTCCTACCCAGAGGGCCTCCCTGAGCCCCAGCCTGGGAATTCGGGAATTCGGGAATAATCCGACTGGACCACCATAAGAGCCTGAGAACCAGAAGTTCCAGAGAAACTTCCATCACCCCTGAGTATCAGCGTCATCATCACAAAGGCGATGGGCCTTTACGAACCCACCGGTCACACGGCTGTCTCCATTCAAAACTGCTCTGCAAGCTCTAAATTCCCATTTATTTATGTTTGGTTTATGCCAAGGCTGTAACGGCAAGCTGCTACAGTTACTCGTTTGTAGCTGCAGAGAATCCAATTTCATAAAAATTTGTTTAGCTAGCTAATTAATCCTGATCTTTTCATTAGAAAAGAAGCTAAACAATTTCCGGTTGGCCGCAGTGGACACAGCGTGTGAGCCTTTAGAATCTTACTGCCACGGTCTGTTATCAATGAACAATGACATTTTGGATGGAAAAATCAATTTTTCCCTCCACTCCTTTTAACCTCTTCAGCCATCTTCTTCGCTTCCCCGGACTCAGATAACATAACTCACCATGAAAGCCAGACAGAAACGGCCTTGGGCATGTCCACAGGAGACCCAAATCCATCTCATCAGCAGAAAGACCGGTGTCCTCGGGCAAAGCCTGCTTTACCCAGCGACCCAGGCACACCTTTCAACTCTGCTTATTAATCCTTACATTTCCCCAGGAAAGAAAAAAAAAAAAAAAAAACGGGACTTGTTTCTGTTAATAATGCAAGATGATGTGAGTGCCAGGTGGGCAGCTCTGGAGAAATGGGCTATGGCTCATTAGATGCCCAGCCTGTGCAGAGTGGGGCTTCCCAAGTGGCGCTAGCAGTAAAGAGCCCATCTGCCAGTGCAGGAGACGTAAGAGACGCGGGTTCCATCCCTGGGTAGGAAGATCCCCTGGAGGAGGGCGTGGCACCCACTCCAGTATTCTCGTCTGGAGAACCCCGTGGTCAGAGGAGCCTGGTGGGCTACAGTCCATAGCACGGCACGCGAGCGCTGTGCAGAGTGACTCGGGGGTGGGCGGCCCCGTTGCCCCTGGAGAGGGGTCGGTCTGGCCGAGGGCATTTTCTCTGCTGACATTGAAATACAAGGAGCCAGTGTGCTCAGTGCACGGTCAGGAAGGCTTGGCAGCCCAAACCCTGGGGTCCGCAGTGCTCGTAGGGACACTGCTCTGATGCCCGGTGAGGACCAGCCAGCCGCTCCCGGTTCCCGAGTCCTGCAGGCGGTCTCGGCCGCCACCCCTCTGATGCCCGGTGAGGACCAGCTGGCCGCTCCCGGTTTCCGAGTCCTGCAGGCGGTCTCGGCTGCCACCCCTTCGGGCATCTCCTGGCAGGAGAGCACCCAGGTCACATTCCCTTCTGGCTGAGTGAGGGGACAAAGGAGAGCACCCCCGCCACTCCCTGCCAGCATCCTTCCAGCCCCCGGAGGCTAGCCGCCCCTTCCACTCCACAGAGCACGATCCGCAAGCCCCTCTCCATCTCATTGTCCGCTCCCCGGGAACACTGACCTGCAGCGGGTTCAGCACTGAATCCCAGCATCTCTAAACTGACCACTCGTCTTCTCCCAGTTGCCTCACGCTCGTCTGTGGAGCCAGTGTCTGCGATGGTGGCGACGCAGGCAGAGCGGGCGTCGGGTCACCGCCTGCCGCCGGGAGTCGAGCTGCTCAGACCTGCTGTTTGTCGTTCAGTCGCTCGGTCACGCCCGACTCTCTGCGACCCCGTGGACTGCAGCACCCAGGCTGCCCTGTCCTTCACCAACTCCCGGGGTTTGCTCAAACCCATGTGCACTGAGTCAGTGATGCCTCCAACCATCTCATCCTCTGCCATCCCTTCTCCTCCTGCCTTCAATCCTTCCCAGCATCAGGGTCTTTTCCAATGAGTCAGTTCTTCGAATCAGGGGGCCAAAGGATTGGAGCTCCAGCTTCAGCATCAGTCCTTCCAATGAATCCTTTAGGATTGACTGGTTTGATCTCCTTGATGTCCAAGAAACTCCCAAAATGCATCCGTTATTTTTAACCCCTGCATACACAACCGGGTGATGGCTGGAGCGGCTCGTGCTGGGAAGGGTCGACTTCTCCCCGTTATGAACTGAGCTTTTCATGCTGTCTTGTAAACCCGGATACAAAGTGTGTGTGCGCTTGTGTGTGTTGTTTTGTTTAGGTTTCACCAAGTGATGGCCGTGGGGAGCTCAAGATGATGGGATAAGGTGATGTGACCTCACATTTTTAAAAGCCCTCCCGGCAGCTTTTACCATGCAACAGCTAGACGGGAGGTCAAATGGCTTGTCCAGTGACCCAGGCAAGAGCAGATGGCGGATGGGACCAGGGTGGTCAATGAGCAGAGGGCCAGACACGGCATTAGGCAGACAGGCTGGGCCTGCTGGGCCTGCTGGGCCAGGGCCAGGACGTGCTGATGGACAGCCTACAGGGTGCGGGAAAGAAGCAGCCTCTTGGCTTTTAGCTGAGCACTGGGGAGACGGTGCCCTGTTCATTTCAGAGGGGAGGCAAGATGGGGGGCGTTTTGAGAAGGAGGCGCTCAGCGATTCCCCTGGACGCTCTGGGTTTGGAATGTCAGTCAGACACCCCGAGGAGACATGGCAGACGCAAGTGAGTGAGGCTGGGCCGCGGAGTGATACTCAGAGTCGTCTGTGCGCTGATGCCACTTGCAGTCATCAGGTGGACCAGGCCGCCTGGAGAGCTGTGGCTAGACAGGAAGATGACCCGGGGATCACCCCAGTTGGGAGGAGCCAGTGGAATCGACTGGAAGAGATGGCCAGTGAGCGGGAAGGGCCGACAGGAAAGGAAGCTGCTTCAGAACCCAAAGGCGAGCGCTCCCAGCTCCAAGCATGTTGGATGTTGGCTGGGCCCGCGGGCGGAGGCTGAAAAAGGGGGACGGAGGGAGCACCCGTGTGTGGGTCTGCAGAAGTGGGGGCCTCGGTGGGCTCAGCAGGACCAGGCCACGGGGAGAGGGGAGGGACGCAGCCCCATCCTGGGGAACTCAGACTGGAGAGCAGAAGTGGAAAGCAAACCCTGGGTAGCGGCGGTTTTGAAGATGTTTTGAATGAAGACACAGTAGATCTGAGACAGCAAGGTATTTATTTAAGTTTCAGAAGGGAGACATTAGAGGACGTCTGCACGCAGATGAAAATCATCCAGGAGAGAGAGGAAACTAAACAAACCAGGTAACACAGGAAAAGAAATAACAAGCCATTCACAGAAGAGCTGCCGTGAGACAGCGGGCGAGCACAGGCGCCCTGGCAGGACGGGAGCCTCCATCCGGCCTCGGCACAGGGCCACAGGCCACAGGACGGCTCCCAGGCTCGGGGTTCAGGGGCTGGGCTTAGCGCTCGGGGTTAGGGGCCAGCGGGGCGGGCGGGTGCTGAGCTTCGGGAGGGAGGAGGTTGAAGTGGCCGCGTCCGTGGAGTGTGGATCCATGAGGAGGAACACTCAGTGCGCTGCACTTCCACGTCGGCGGGGGCGCACGGCAGCGGCCCCAGGCTCTGGGGACCCCCGCAGCAGCCTCAACCCCAAGCACATTCTTCCTTGCTTCTCACATGTCCCTGGTCGGGCGGCTAGATTTCCAGATGCATGCGGGATCCCTGTAGGTCCGAAATCTTGCTGAGAGTCCCGAAGACATCTGGTCCCACCAGCCTCACGGGGTCCTGTGGACGACGGGCGTGAAGAGAAGACACTGAGGGTCGCCGTCTCCCCAGGCCCTCCACCGGCCCCCACCCCACCGACGACTCACTGGCTACGCGCAGAGAGCCCTGGTGTCACCCCAGGAGCTCAGAACAAGAGGCTTGCCTGTGGGCTCTGCGACAGCCGCACAGACATGGGGTCCGCTCTGGCCAGCCTGGACCAACCTGTCCTTGGGCTTGCTCGTCAAAACTCCAGATGTCAGGAGGGCACCTCCATTGTCCATGCAGGGTGACGTCCCAGGCGTGTGGTCCCTGAAAATTCTGAGGCTTTCCGTGACCCTGGAGGGACGCGTCCTCTGTACCTACCCACCCAGGAGGCAGAGCCGACAGGTGGAGGGCCCCGGGTCTTGGCAGCACCAAGCCCAGAAGCCCTGCCCTAGAGCATGATTCCAGGGAGAGGAAATGCCCCCAGCATCTCAGCTCATCTTCTGCTTGAACGTCTTCCTGTGGTAGAAAAAACATGCCAACTGGCGTGATGACTGAGGCTCCTGTTCTGGCCCCGCTTTACCTGTTGGGAGGTAAGGTCATCGTTGTTTGCCAGGATACGGATCATGGCACAGCCTGAGTCGGTGGAAGTCAGCATCTAACACAGAAGAGGGTGGAAAATAGTGTGCTGCCCAGGCGACGGGAAGCGCCTTTTCGTAAAATCTTTTTGGGTCATACATGTTCGTGTGAGCATGAGTGTGTGTGCGCACTTCATGCATTTGAATTTTGCGCCACAGGGTTAGCCCGTGCTTTGTACTTGTAAGAAAGAAAAGACAAGTGCAAGTCCATGGTTCTAAATGATGCCTGTCGTTTTGTCCTAATCTACGACATCACGGAGGCAGTGAGCAGGCAAAAGTCACAACCCAAGCTGGGCTCTGAAACCCACAGCAACGCACTTTCAATCTCTCTCTCACGGTTTGTCGTGACTGTCGAGTGAACAATTACCACAAGGGCCGATGAGGAGAAAACTCACAGAGAAGGGCTTTCAGAACGAATGCAGTGAGGGAGAGCAGTGGGAAAGACAGATATGTTAAAGGAGATCATGATTACCTTGGCATCAAACATGACGTCCTAAAGCAGTCAGCCCTGGCGTGCCTGGTGCGCTGTGGGTTCACTGCCCAGCCCAGGACTATCGGCCACCTCTCTGCACCCACCCTGATGTCTGCATTGGTCCTAGTGGCCGCCTGTGCTTGTCCTGAAGGGAACGGGGCCCCATCAAGGGGCAAGAAGACGTTCTCCAAGCTGCCCGGTGACCCCATGCCACTTAATCTTTTGCAAAAGCTCTCTTTTAAAAAATTCATTTCAGAGCCAAAACGTTGACTTGTATCACTTCAATTTAGAAGCTGAGGGATGCCACTGGGGGCTTTTATCTGAGACGTGAGCCTGCTGACACGTTTCAGGTTTGGGGACAGAGGGGGCCTGGCCACACTCACTGGGAGAATCCCACTACAGGTGGACAGAGACCCCCTCAGGACATGCCTCCAGTGGGGTCCAGGTACGGTGGCCCCTGAGGAAGCACACCCTCGGGTCTAAGCGTGTTCCCTGGAGGTCGCTTTTCACCTCCAAGGAGCACATGGAGTGGGAAGCCCTTTACTTCTCCTTTCCCAAAACCTCACCAGAGGTGCTGCCCGTCCTGGCCCCATCCCCGCGTGATGTGCATGTGATTTCCGTGTGTCCTTCCCGCTGGTCCGCGCTCCTGTCCATGGTGAACACGTGATGACACGTTTTGCACCTTCCTGGGACTGCAGGGTAGCCGTCTGCCTCCCGCGAAGCCGGGCAGCTTCCAGACTCCCCACCCAGCTGGGGGATTGGCGTGTCTCCGTCTGAGGTGGGGACAGAGGGTCCCCTCACTGCCTTCCTGGGGAGGTGCAGGCATCTATATGCTTCTCCCTCTTAGGACCATAGATGATTCTGTGCAAGTGTCTGGCCTCGGTGGTAACAGACACGGCTCCCGGCAGGGGCCGGGCCCAGTAGCTCTCGGCATAGCAGCCGCCCTAACTCCGGGCGTCGCGATGGGCCCTAACTCCTCACGGATGGGCCCCTCTGACCTGAGAAAGTCTGGGCCTCCGCCCCCCAAGACTCCCATTTCTGCTCCCCAACCCATCTTAGGCACGCACCCCACTCCCACGCTGGCTGTCTTCTTCCCACATTTGTTCTCAAGAGAATAAAAACCCACTTCAGTCTTCAGCCGTCCCAGAGCTGACTCTGATCATGCTAAGATGAAGGAGGCTGCTGACACCTTTGAGGGTGGGTGGTTGGCTCGAGGGCTTTGCTCCCTACAGCAGGAGGGGACCCTGGGCTGTGCACAGGTCCGTCACAGAGGGGAAGCCCCTGAGCAGAAGACTCGGGGTTGTTAGATTCGATGGGAAGGTCTCTGCTCCTCTCTCAGCTCTAACACCTGGGCGTCACTGAATACTCAGCCAGCGTGCTCATTTGGTGACAGTCAGCATCTTTCTCTCTCAACGAGGATACAGCAGTGGAGCCCTGCTCCACAAATCAGCACCTTTCACAGAACCACAGACTCCCTCGTCCCCCTGTGGTCCTCAGAGCCAAAAGGACAGCAGCCTGGGAGATGTTGAGTTTGGTTTGAGGTGGAGAGTTCATTCTCTACTAAGGACGTTTGGAAATTTGGCAGTGAACTGCCATCTGGAATACAGACAGCAACACACCATCTAAGACAGATGTCCCCCTGGAGCTCCTGGGGATGGTTATCTGCCTGCAGTCGAGGACTGGTGGGGGCCAGGCTCACAGTGAGAAGTGGCAGGTAAACCAGATCCCAGGCACAGATGAACCCAGGGGAAAAATTCACTGGCAGGACCCACCGAGCTTTGGAGGAAACACTGAATTCTCCCTTATGGGTGAAAGCTGTTTGCCACTGACAAGAGCTGAAGCTGGAGTCAGGGAGCGTTAGTCATCCCCAAACTTGGGTCCTTGGGGATCCTCCTGTGACAGGAAGCTGGTCACCGACACGCCCTTCTCTGTAAGATCAGAGAATCATACACTCCTCGGGGATGACATCCTTGGGATCCCATGCTGGCTCAGATAGTACAGAATGTGCCTGCAATGTGCGAGGCTTGGGTTCTATCCCGTGGGTCAGGAAGAGCCCCTGGAGAAGGAAATGGTAGCCCACTCCAGTGTTCTTACCTGGGAAACCTCATGGACAGAGGAGCCTGGCTGGCTGCAGTCTACCGGGTCACAAAGAGTCAGACACAGCTTAGCAACTGAACACACCAGATGCTACCCTTAGGGTCAAAGACACATTGTCACGATAGTACCATCGGCCTGCCCCAAATAGGATTACCTAAGCCTCACTATTTGATTTGACAGGGAACATTCATTGATAGGAAGGATCAATTAATCTCTCTGAATAGAGGAATGGCTCATCTTTCATTTGCTATGGTGTATTATTTAAAAACAAAAAATTCGTAAAGCTTCAATATTCAGTTCCTATTCTGTTTTGAGGACACCCATGTTGGACACATCCCTAGAGATGAGAAAGAAAGAAATAGCTGTTCCTTATTCTGTAGGGACCTGAGTTTAGCATCAGATGTGAAAATCATGACGCGCAGTTTCTGCTGGAGAGATAAAAGCCGGACCACATGCCGAATGGTATTTATGGCAGATGTGATCTTCAGAGGGGCTGTGGCATTTCCTGCGAACTTGGGGATGTGCTTCCCTGACGTGGAATTCAGTGTGATGAGCAAAGAAACCATGCTTTGCTCCCCTGCCTTCACATGGTCCCAACATCGGCGGTTATCGGCCACTTGGATTCTTCAAACCAAGCATTACCCTGCTCCATGTACAGACACTGCCCCAACGCCTGGAGAGTCTGCCCATACAGACGGCCGTTCACAAGTCCCCAGACCTCTGTGCTAAATATAAGTGCACGGGGTATAGCCTTTCCTCTGGACTTCGCCCAACTGTGTACACACACTTACCTACATTCCTCTGTGTGCATAAATAACTGATGTTCTCTGCTGGCTCCTCTGGTTTTCAGCCCTGGGACGACTTTTCTTCCCGCCAACGCCCCCCTGCACATAGCTGTCTGCCCCCAGACACCCGTTAATTGACTGCAAACACAACTTTATTGCAAAATGACTGCAGCTTTATTAAGCAACTGGATTTACAGGCAATAACATAATCAATATAACATTAATATAGCACATAATTAAATAAGATTTCCACAAGGTCCTGCCTGTATCCTGAAATATACAAAAGTTAATTGTTTTCACTGAAGGCATGAACCAGAAGGGTGGAAATCGCACTTGGAGGAACAGAGTCCCCAGTTGTTCCTGTTCTTAGAGCATCTCATCTGATACACAGAGGGAGCAATACGAAAGCCACAGGAATGCTGTATCTCCGAGAATTCCCCGAAGACCCCCCTCCTGGGCACTGGGGGCGGGGAACAGCCCTCATGCCATCAATTAATGCTCTCTTGATGACCAAGACGCTAAAGGCAAGTAGCAAATTGCATTTACTGTGTTCTCGCCACCGGCAGAAAGAGGGCCTACCACCGCAGGCTCTTGGAAAGTTACCTTAGAATGTGCCGTGTCTGCTGAAAATGGCGGGGACTGGGTCCTCCAGGAAGGAGACCAGCCAACGTGTCCCCAGGGTCCTGTGATGGTGTTTAAAATGCAGGGACACCCCCGCCTGCTCCTGCCCCCCAACTCCCGACCCAGAAAGCCAAGTACTAGGGAGGCAGACGCGATGGGGGCGCCCTGGGCAGCTGCAGCCGAGGACCTTCAGAAGAGAAACCTTGCGGATGAGGAAACGTCCCAGGAAGGAGCTCGCTAACTGGCTGGCTGAGCACACCCCTCCCTGAGCTCAGCCTCCCCAGGGAGCCCTGCCTCCTGCTCTCCTTCCAGTACCTTGGAACTGGCTGCTGGAACATTCCGATCCCTGTGTGACCCCGAGCCCCTTCACCAGAACGGAGTGTCTGATTTCAAGCGAAGTGGCCGAAGTCGTGGGTAGCTCCAGGACGTCCTTAAGCCACTGGGCAATAGGAGCTGCTCCACGGCCTCACAGTCAGGATGCCCCTCTTACAGGGGCAGCTGGCCCCACGGGCAGGGCCCTCCGCGGAGATGGTCTTGGTCCAGATGGAACACGAGGCCCCCAGGGCCGGCACGGGCTGTCTCACAGGGAATGGGGCACTCGGGGAACGCTTAGATCAGAAGCCCAAGATCCAGCTGGAAACAGAGTCGTCGCTCCTAGGGGCGAATTTCAGCAGGTCCTGGTAAATCTCCCTGAGGGTCTCCCTGTTTCAGGGCAGAGGACGGGCTGTCTGTTTGGGGGCGACCTGGAAGCTGGGGTGAGCGGGCCGGGCCCTGCAGTGGGGAGGCGCCCACACCCCGGTCAGCGCGCCCCCTCCTCTCTGTCCCTGCAGGACCCCCACTTCTTGTCCCGAAACACTCGCTGGCCACTGCAGCCCCCTCGCTGGGAACGTCTCCCTTTTCTCCATCCACAGGACTTGTGGGTCCTTAGAAAGCTCACTGCAACCTGGCGGGCTCACGTGTGTTTCTACTGCAGATGAAGATCTTTGTGCCCGAGGGAGTCTATAAGTCTCACGAATGTGAGACAAACCCAGCTGGGGCCGTGAAGCAGGAGAAAGAGGGAGAAGGGAGGAGGGGGATAGGAGGAGGGAGAAGGGAGACGGAA
>SJXQ01006570.1:405390-424101 GCA_006408695.1 Aepyceros melampus
GTGTGGTGGTGGTGGGGGTGGGGTGGGGGGTGGATCCTGTAGGATGGAAGGAGCCTGTCCTGGATCACTTCCTGTGACTCTCGTCATCCTCCTGGGCACTCTTCACCCCGGTGGCAGTGGTTCCTTCCTGTAGCATCGGCTGAGTCCAGTGTTCGGTTTCTAGTCACAGAACCAGACGGTTGTGTCTCCTTGACAGCCAGAGCCGGTGACCAGCGTCTCCAATCCAGAGGTCCGAGGTCCCGCTGATGAGGCTCTTTGCACTTGACTATCTCTACCTTCTTTCTCCTGTTTCCTGTTTCCTACATCTGCCTCTGAGGAGCCCTCCTGTTTTCTTTTCACCTTTTCCATTAACTACTTGGAAAAGTTTTGGTACTGTGTTTGCTAGGTAGGCGGTAACAAATGTTCCAGACTGGGAGGCTTACACGACAGAAACGGGTTCTCTCCCAGTCTGGAGATTGAAGGCCAAGGTCGAGGCCTGGCGGGCCTGGCTCCCGCTGAGCTGGTAAGGGAGAACCGCCCCAGGCCCCTCTCCTACCCTTGGGGGGCCCCGAGTCATCTCTGGGGGCCATTGGCTTGAGAAGCATCACCCTTCTTTCCACCTTCATCTTCACGTGGGTTTCACTCCATCTGCATTTCTGGGTCCAAACCCCCCTTCTCACAGGGACACCAGTCATACTGGATTAGGGTTCATACACACTCAGGTGTGACCTCATTTCAGCTCACTACAGCTGTGAGGACGCTGTTTCCAAATCGGGTCTCATCCTGTGGTGATGAGGGTCAGGAACTCTGCATGGGAATCTGGACGTCAAGTGAAGGGAGAACAGTCCCGCTGGCTGCGGCTGCTCATGAGTTGCTAAGTCGTGTCTGCCTCTTTTGCGACCCCACGGACCACAACCCACGGGGCTCCTCAGTCTGTGAGACTGTCCAGGCAAGAATGCTGGAAGGTGGTAACACTGCCTTCCCCATGGGACCTTCCCCATCCAGGGAGGAACCCGCATTTCTGGCATCGTAGGTGGAGGATTCTTTATGGCTGGGCCACCAGGAAAGCCCCAATCCAACTCATACCAATATCCAACTGAGAATTTGTCACGTTAACTTTCCTCTCTCCAAATAACTAGATCATGTCTGCTCCCACAGTAGGCCTGGGCTCATGCCAGGGACCCAGACATAGGAATCGAAGGAAGAGGTTATTGACTCTGTCAGTGAGGAAAGGGTGCAGCGACCTGCCACTGGAACCAGGTCTGAAAGATGACCTGGTTTGAGATGGGTAAAGCATGTGAGCAGAGGGTGTTCCCAAGGGCACACAGCAGGTCTCAGAAGCTGTGAGCACACTGGCCAGGCTGCAGCTGGCACCGTCAGGGACACGCTGGGAAGTGGGGCTGCAGCAGAGTGAGTTTCAGAAGCACATGATGAGTTTGGACTCTGTTCTGGGCCGTGAAAAGCTATGACAAACCTAGGCAATGTATTAAAAAACAAAGACATCACTTTGCCAACAAAGGTACCGACAGTTGAAGCTATGATTTTTCCAGTAGTCATGTATGGATGTGAGGCCTAGACCATAAAGAAAGCTGAGCACCTAGGAACTGATGCTCTGAATTGTGGTGCTGGAGAAGGCTTTTGAGAGTCCCTTGTACAGCAAAGAGATCAAACCAGTTGATCCTAAAGGAAATCAACCATGAATATTCATTGGAAGGACTGATACTGAAGCTAAGGCTCCAATCGTTTGGCAACTTGATGCGAAGAATTGACTCATTGGAAAAGAGCCTGATGCTGGGAAAGATTGAAGGTGGATGAGATGGTTGGATTGCATCACCAGTGCAATGAACATGAGTTTGAGTAAGCTGTGGGAGTTGGTGATGGACAGGGAGGCCTGGCATGCTGCAGTCCATGGGGTCACAAAGAGCTGGACATGTCTCAGGGACTGAACAACAACTGGGCTCTGAGGAGGTATGGCGGGTCTCAAGGGAAGAAGGAGACCCTTAAATGTGTAGAACCCAAGAACCTGTGTAGACAGAGATATAGAGCTGAGAACCTCTCAGCCAAGGTGGCTGCCGTACTGGTACCTACCCTAGGAGCAAAGCGCCTGAGTGCTCCTGTGGGTAGATAAGGAGACACTCCACCTCCCACCGCCCCACTGTCCATGAGGAGTCCACTCGGTAAAGTGACGGGGGATGCCTGGTCCTCCTTCCTGCTCACGCCTCTAGGCAGAACAGCTCCGCTCCTTCATCTTACATCTTAGATTTCCAGAGAAGATTTAGCCTGAACAAAGAGGTTTTTTGCCTTAATGCGAACATCAGGAATCACCGAAATGCGTGATCCTCAGGTTTTGGATTCTCTTATCTTCAAGGGACCTGAAGATGCATGAATCTCTGATTGGTTATGAAACCTGGTGTATTCACTCAGCTCCTTGCTCTGTCTGGACTCACTAAGTTTTCTCTCCATATCCAGAATCTGCAATCATACCTTTTATGACAGGGTATTGAAGAATTTGATTGATTTCTCATGACGTATGAAATGTTAAGTTAAAACAGAAATCTGGAGTGACACGAATGTAAGGGGAAAATAATGCAGTCCAATAAAGGCAATTACCATTATTATCATTATTAATGATATTATTGATATTTCCTCACTGACAGATGGAAACAATTGACTTGCAAGCCTTCCGTTGGCATGAAAACTTTCAGGCCATTACCCAAAGACTGAGTTAACAGTTTCATCACTGGGGCAGATAAATAGAGGGGTTATAAAGTGGGATAACAATCCCTCCATGTGTGTGTTGTATCACAAAACTGCTGATTGACACAAGGTGGCATCCCTCCATGTCACAGGGAAACAGCGATGCTGTCTAGATGGTCTCCTTCCTGACTCCATGATGCCATATACTACATGCAACATGTAGCGCTGATTAGCATCCGCATGGAGCAAACTCAGTGTCCATTAGTCCATCTTATCGGTGCCCCTGATGTCTGCACTGGGGGATAAACCCCTCCAGGCTTCCAGGAGTTAACTTGGTTTTATCTGGATAGAGCAACGAGCAGAAAAGCTATCATTGCAGTTTCGTTAACAGTTGGGTAGTTTACAAGCTCATCAAGTCTGTTGCCAGTTTCCAGGCTGCTCACACCTAACTTCATTATATCACAATGTAACCAGGTTATGTAAGAAGTTAAATAAAAGAAGCTCCGCTGGAACCCTGGCGTGAACCCTCATCCACACAGGAAGATTTCCTCTTATCAGAAGAGATGGGATTTTGTAGAACAGTGTGTGTGTGTTAAGTCTCCCCGTCCAAGCCTGGAGATTCGTACTCTCGTGTAAGGATGAAAGCTTCCGCTTCTCAGGTCTCATTCTGCGCCATGTTGGAGTACTGTGAGACCACAGTGGATTTACTTCAAGAATTTGATGGTTGCTGACTTTCTGCAGATTCTTCCCTGCCCCTTGAATTCCCTATTTAATTTTATCATCAAGCCAAGCCATCGGAGGAGAAACCACCTCTCTGAGCCTTACTCCCGCCCACCTGAAATACAAACCTCTGAACTTCCCAGAACTTTATTAAAATAGATATTGACTTTCTTGCCCGCAAGAGTCATCCTTTACTCGTCAGCCCCCTCCCACTCATTAGTCTGTCCACCTCCAAACGTGTTCCTTCTTCTGATAACTCACTCTCCTTTTTCCCATGGCTGCCTGAATCCATGTGCTGTGACTTCTGTCTCCTGAAAGTCTTTGAGAACCAGCCACATCCCGCCACAGTTCAAGCCCGTAGCTTGTCCAAGGGCCATCTTTCCGTGGTGCTGGGGTGATTTCACCCGCAGTGACCTTCATTTTACTGCCCTGCTGAAGTCTCCTTGGTCCACTCGTGACTACAGAGTGAAGGGGCTCACCTCCTTAGCACACTGTATGTCAGCCTTCAGGCTTGGAATGTCTTTACTGGGGCTGGAAGGAGCTGAGCAGCTGCGGCTCTTCTCCTATCTCCTGGAAGGTCTATTTTAATGCAGTCGAGTGTTTCCTCTGGAGGAGAGAGGATTCCTGGTGCAGCGCAAGCTTTGGCTTTTGTCTGCACTATCATTTATTACTCCGATTGCTTCCACTTTCCAACCCACAGTCTGAGCCCAGACTTGTCTTCTCCTTTCCAAGCTCACCTTTCATTCCTTGGTATTAAACATCCAGCTGGAAAACCCATATATTACCTTGTGATTCCAAAACTTCAGAATTCCTTGGAAAGCATGTTAAAATGTGTGGCTCTTGCCTAGGAACCTTCTGATTTATTAGATATGGAGGTGGGTCCACAATTGAATTCTAAATAGATCTGTTTGGGATTTGGTTGAAAACACACATTTAAAAAAATTGTTTATGTTTAATGGAAGAATAATTGCTTTACTATATTGGGTTGATTTCCACCATGCAGCAACTTGAATTAGCCATAGGTATACATATGTCCTCTCCCTCTTGAATCTCCCTCCCACCTGCCACCTTTTCCACCCCTCTAGGCTGGAAAACACACATTTTATGAAAACACATTCATGAAAAAGTGTCCTAGAGGCACAGTTTGGCCCTTCACTTCCGTGAACTTCACTGCAATATCCTGCAGACCCTGAAGTCTGTGTGGATGGCTGGTCCTGACACCCGCTGTCACTGATACTAGCCCCCAGGTTCTTCTCTTTCTGTTGCTCCCTGTCTGTTCACTTTGCCCTTAATCTCTTCTTCTGCCCACCTCGGTGCCCTCATGAGCTCTGTCCTGCCCCTTCCCTCAGTCTAGGCACCCTCAGTGGAAACCCTCCCCCAGAGCCTGGGCTTTCACCACTGGCCTCCCAGACCTGCGTCTCTCATCCAGGTCTCAGCCAAGCTGCAGACCCCGATACCCAGCTGCAGGGGCCTCATCCTTACTGGGCAACCTGCAGGGTACCTGCTGCTCTTCCTGTCTCTGCGATGCTAGCAGAGAGTCCCATCCTGCCGGATGTAGTTCATATCTTGGCAGCCAGCCTGACGCCTCCTTAAGCTGTGCACCTTCAGTTCGGTCTTGTTCATCATCAACCCTTTCTTCATTGCTGCTGTTGCTGTTTAGTCCTCGGTCGTGTCTGACTTTTGTGACCCCATGGACTGCAGCACGCCAGACTTCCCTGTCCTTCGCCATCTCTCAGAGTTTACTCAAACTCATGTCCTTTGAGTTGGTGATGGCATCCAACCATCTCATCCTCTGCTACCCCCTTATCTTCCTGCCTTCAATCTTTCCCAGCATCAGGGTCTTTTTCAATGAAACAGCTCTTTGCATCAAGTGGCCAAGGTATTGGAGCTTTAGCTTCAGCATCAGTCCTTCCAATTAATGTTCAGGGCTGATTTCCTTTAGGATGGACTGGTTGGATCTCCTTGCAGTCCATGGGACTCTCAAGAGGCTTCTCCAACACCACAGTGTGAAAGCATCAGTTCTTCGGTGCTTAGCATTCTTTATGATTCAACTCTCACATCCGTATATAACTACTGGAAAAACCATAGTTTTGACTATACAGACCTTTGTCAGCAAAGTGATGTTTTTGATTTTATTCTTTGACTAACTTTTTTTTTTTTTCTATATATAAAGGCAGGCTGAGAACACGGCTGGGGAACCATTCCAGGAGGGCCTTGTAGGGTCCTGCTCAGTTACAGGTGGAGTAGCATACACATATTATTGTCAGTAAAGGTTTTTTGTATAAAATAAAGTACTCCTTGGCAACCCCATCAGCTGCCTTCCTCTGTCGAGTCTGCTCCTCTCAGAGGCGCCTGCTTTCCAGCCCTGGGTTGCCCTTCCTGGCCCTCTGCTCTCCCAGCCCTGGGTTGCCCTTCCTGGCCCTCTGCTCTCCAGCCCTGGGTTGCCCCTCCTGCCCCTCTGCTCTCTAGCCCTGGGTTGCCCTTCCTGGCCCTCTGCTCTCCAGCCCTGGGTTGCCCTTCCTGGCCCTCTGCTCTCCCAGCCCTGGGTTGCCCTTCCTGCCCCTCTGCACACTCATAGACATGCACGTGCACACCTGCCCCGTGCCTGTGTGTGCCTGTGTGTGGCTGTGTCCACGTGACGCAGGCCCACTTTGACAATCGTCTGTAACTCAGGTTCATCTTAGACGTCTTCCTTATCGTTCCATGGCAGCATGCACAGATCCTCACTGCGGCTCAGACACCATTGCTCAGGATCCCAGAGCTGATGGAATTCCCTCCCAATTAAGGGGCATTTCCATGATGTTTAGTCAGTTATTAGCCACGTCGGGCTGTGGGGTTTTTCCAGTAGTCTTGTGCGGATATGAGAGTTGGACCATAAAGAAGGCTGAGTGCCAAAGAATTGATGCTTTTGAACTGTTGTGCTGGAGAAGACTCTTGAGAGGCCCTTGAACAGCAAGGACATCCAACCAGTCCATCGTAAAGGAGATCAGTCCTGAATATTCATTGGAAGGACTGATGCTGAAGCTGAAGCTCCATCCTTTGGCCACCCATTGCGAAGAACTGACTCACTGGAAAAGATCTTGATGCTGAGGAAGATTGAAGGCAGGAGGAGAAGGGGACGACAGAGGATGAGATGGTTGGATGGCATCACTGACTCAATGAGCATGAGTTTGAGCAAGTTCCAGGAGACAGTGAAGGACAGGGAAGTCTGGAGTGCTGCCGCCCGTGGGGTCGCAAAGAGTCGGACACGACTGGGCGACTGCACCAGCCCACCTCAGGGGCTGCAGCGCGGTCTGGCGCGGGCAGCTCCCGCCGGGCCCGGGTCTCTCCAGGCTCGATGTGTTTGCACTTCCGCTGGGGCTGCTGTTGCGAAAGTGCCCAGGTCTCCTCCACAGTGATGATGGGGGAGCCCCCTGAGCACTGCGGGTGACTCCTCATGGGGAAGCCAGGGCCCTTGGTAAGCTGGGAGCCCCCCCACACCCTCCAGGGGGATGACTGTCCCCTACTGCTGTCGGCCCTGGGGCGGGCCGGGTGAAAGGGCAAAGGGCACTGAGGACAGAAGGACCCTGGAGCCCTCACTCCAGGGCAGGGACAGGCAGAGAGCACTGGCCACAGGGGCCACCCTCAGAAGCACGGGGCCCTGGGGTCCTGGGCCCGCCCCCGAGGCCGCCTGCGGCCCCCAGGAGCGCGGGGTCCCACGTAGAGTGGGCACTGGCACGCTGAGGCGTGGCCCAGATGCACTTCTGCTTTGGGCCCTGCGGGTGGAGAGGCCCGGGCCGTAAGGAAGAGACTGGTCCTGGGTGAGCGGGCGGCGGGTACGCCTGCGGGGACACTGAGGGCTGGCTGCTGGAGGCAGCCGGGCCCAGCACAGGGGCCAGTGGCCCAGGGACCAGGGCCCGCCTCGGGCCGCTCTCCCTGCAGGGGCCAGAGCAGGGCAGCTCCCAGAGCCCTGAGGGCAGAGGGCGGCAGGGCGCCCCGGGCCCGGGCCTCGGCATCCCTGCGGCCCACACGGGGTCCACGTGGCAGGCGCCCCGACGCGCCCGTGTGGACGGAGCGCCCGGGTCACCGGTCACGTGAGAGGAGGTTAGCCAGCAGCCCGCTCATTTAGGAAAGATGCTGTATTATTACTATTCCTTCCAACCATGGGCCGTGTGTTTTAAAGTCTAATTCAAGCCTTAACAGTCCTCACAGACTTTTGCCCGAGTCGCCGTCTGAAATGCAAATGGCGTGATTTGCATCGCGCCTCTGCCGTTATTTCTTTGTTTCAGTTTCTCGGGCTGTTATCATTCCTTCCGCCCTCCTGTTTATTCTGAGCCATCAGGTCTGTCGTCCTCTCGCAGACTGACTTGGGTGTCTGTAGCTGAGGGGTATATTTTGATGATAAATTCACAAAAGCCGTTCCAGGAGAATTCTACTTCTGTCTTCAGGGCAGGCTGTGTGCCTTTCCACACCTGAGGGGTACCCAGCTCCTGTATGGGAGGCACAGGACAGAATCAATGACCTTCATAAGTGCCTTAATCACCTGCAGCCACACCCTTCAAGGGTCAGTTTTAGGGTCATACAATGTGACCTCAATGCAGTTGACTTGAGAAAACATAGCTATGGCTCCAGGGCACCTTGACCCCGTGATATATATACACCTCAACACTAAGGGGCTCAAAGAGGATGAGACATGTGTTTCTGAGTTTCTTTGTGGTTACCATATTGTCCTCCAGAATCTTATTTGCGGATGCATGGAACATTCTGAATTCTTCTCTTGGAACGGGTAGTCACCTCATATTTTTATTTTGTCTGTTCACTGAACATCACCGATGAACCACAAGCAGGAAAGATGGACTGGTTTCTGGGTAGCATCTCCCACTTGCTGTGAGTCTGGGGTCAGGAATAGGACACCTGGAGAGTAAGCAGGTTCCTGGCCGGGTCCACAGGGAAACCCTCCCACAGCCGTGAATTCGGTAACTCAGGACCCAAGTGGAGCGTGTCCTGCCCACGTTAGAATCCTGAATGGAGACTTGCACTCAGCCAGTCCTTCCAAACCTGACCAGGGGCTTCATGAACGCTTACTAGCCCGTGAGGAATGGGGCTTTATGCCGCCTTGTTGAAAGCTCAGGCCTCCGAGACTCACCACTGTGGGCCTCTGGCCCAGTGTTAGGCACGAGGTGACGCGGGCATGTGCCATCTTTCCCGAAGCAGGTTTTGGGGCAGACAGAGAGGCCATGGTGTCACAGAGAGGTTAACGGAGCCCCAGCCTGAGTTCTGGGGAACCTAGCCAGGGCTCGGGGTCCAGAAGACGCAGCAGTTCAACGTGGGCAGGGTCATCGGGGGCCCTGGGGGGGACGTGGCCTGTCTGGGGCCGGCACGCAGGGGTCACGTGGAGAAGGGACTGGTCTAGGCGACCTGGAGGGATGGTCAGTGGTCCATCTCAGCTCGGTCCACACCTGAGACCCAGGAAGGCGGGGTGTCTGGGATTGAGGGGACTGGCAGGGGACTCTTGTGCCCCCAACAGTCCACCCTCAGAGAGCCGCTCAGCAGGAGCCCAGGGGCCCAGGACCCGGAGAGGGTCCCTGCAGTGCCACATAGCGCCACAAACTTGAGGGGCTCGAAACAGCAGACCTCTGTTCCCCCACAGGCTGGGGCGAAGCCTGAGGTCACAGTGTCTCGGGGTCACGCTCCCTCCGCAGGCTCCGGGCGCCGACCCTTCCTGCCCCACCCGGCTCCGGGTACTCCTGGGCTTCTGCCCCTGCGCCACGGGGTCTCCTCCTCCGTGCTGTGTCTCTCTTCTGCTTCTCCTGAGGACACTTGCTGCTGGATGTAGGCACCAACCAGATAGCCCAGAATGCTGGCTTCCCATGGGTGTCCGTAAGTCGATTAAATTGACGTTCTCAAATCTGCCAAGACCCTTTTCCTGAATGAGCCCACCGTCCCGATTCCCGAGGCTAGGATGAGGGCACATCTATCTGCTGGTGGCCGCCACCCAGCCCGTGACAGGACTTCGTGCCTGCTTCTCCTCCGCTTGGTGGAGTCTTGGGCAAACCCCCAGGGACTGGGCCACGTGGACCCCGCGTCCTGGGGGCGTGGTGTGGGAGGGGAGATGACTCCTGGCAGCTCCCAGGTTTCTGCACGGTGACACAGACAGTCTCTGAGACAAGGACCAGGCCCACCCATGAGGTGAGCACTGGGACAGCCCCCCACCCCTGCACCCCCGCGCCCTGAGCCCAGACCTCAAAGCATCTGCTCCCTGCTGCCACCCACCAGGTACGCAAGGACTTCGTCTTATTTTTATGAGCATCCAAATCAGACTGAGGACTCGGAGGAAAGTTTTATTTTAACTCTTTTCATGCCCGTCACGATTTTATGGAGCTTCATCGAATGTCCTCTTTCCCAAGCTAAAAATCGACGTGTCTGTCTTACCTATCATCCTAGACTTCAGCGCTCAGGCTGGCAAACTAGAGAGACATCCTTTGAGAACTGGCACCAAAGCTGTCTGAATTACAACTGATCAAATTCGAGAGGATAAAGCTGCCAGATTTTAATGTCGTGTAATTAAAGCTCCCCTCATTAAGGACACGAGAGGAAAGGGGAGCCCTTTCAAAGCTGCTTCAATTGCCGTTGCCAAGCGCGGACCTTCCTAACTTCTCCACAGCTAATTACCCTCTGAGTTTCTGCAGCTGTTTTCATCCGGGAATTTGGAAGTGCCTCTGAGTCGCTTACAGCATCTGACAAGCCCCTGACAAGACAGGGGCTCTGGGCTGCACTGAAGTAGGAGATGGTGCCCTCGGTGACCGAATGCGTGAGCAGCGGCAGCTGTTGGGACCTGGGGCCGGGGATCCTCACCGTCCCTGACGCGCTGCGTCCGTGAGGCTTTCCCAAGGTGGCGGGGACGCCAGGGCCACCCAAAGGCATGTCACAGTCTGCCACCATCCACCATCGCTCTGGGCAGAGAGCTTGCCCGCTCCCTTCAGCTTTATCCTTGTGTAACGCTTCATGCACAATAGCTAGTTCTTATGTTGATCTGCTTTTAATTAGTGGTAAAGAGCCACCTGCCAACGCAGGAGGCATAAGAGACTCGAGTTCGATCCCTGGGTTGGGAAGATTCCTTGGAGACGGACATGGCAACCTACTCCAGTCTTCTTACCTGGAGAATCCCATGGACAGAGGAGCCTGGCGGGCCCCAGTCCTCGGGGCTGCAAAGAGTTGGAAGCGACTGAAGCAACTCTCATGCATCCTTTTAATTAACATCCTCTCTTTTCCTTTGCCCATCACTGTTTCAAGGGGATAAGGACAAAGATTAAAAATGAATCAAGCACCAAGAGCGACAGAGCATTCAGCACCAATCTGGGCTTCGGGGATGTACCGTGTTCTCCAAAACAGACAGTCTTCCTCCAGCCCCTCCCACCTTGACCCATTAATTCTGCCCGCAGAGGATACCATATTATGGGTGTGCTTGCCTCTGTGGAGTAGAGATTTCAATTTGAAAAGAAAATGTGTGTGTCTGTAATGTAAATGAATTAATTTAAAATACATATGGAAGCTTAATATTTAAATGAGGGCAATCATGAATATATTTGAAAAATAAATAATTACCTACAACTTATCCTGAAGACACTAATGCAGGTACTTAAAAGAGTCAGAGTCGGGACGGTGAGAGGTACCAACAGCCTCCGAACGCTAGCATTCAAGATCTGGGCGGATTGCCGGGATCACGGCCCACACGAAGTGGTTCAAAACCCAGGTCCACACTCTGCAACTAGCTCCTGCTGTCCCTGCGTTTTCATCTGGAATTATCCTCTCTCTGTGAGGTAAAAGTGCCCGGAAATAGAGCCAGTGGGATCTGCTTTTGACTTTTAAAGATGTTTATTTCATACTGGAGTGTGATTGATTTACAGTCTTTGTCAGAGTCAGATGCACAACGAAGTGATTCACCTAGGCACGTACACGCGTGCGTGCGTGCAAGTCGCTTCAGTCGTGTCTGACTCTTTGTGACCCTATGGACCATAACCTGCCAGGCTCCTCTGTCCATGGGATTCTCCAGTCAAGAATACTGGCGTGGGCTGCCATTTCCTTCTCTGGGGGATCTTCCCCACCCAGGAATGGAACTCCTGTCTCTAGGGGTCTCTTCTTCCCCACCCAGGGATGGAACGCCCGTCTCTAGGGGTCTCTTCTTCCCTACCCAGGGATGGAGCTCCCGTCTCTCGGGGTCTCCTCTTCCCCACCCAGGGATGGAATGCCCGTCTCTCGGGGTCTCTTCTTCCCTACCCAGGGATGGAGCTCCCGTCTCTCGGGGTCTCTTCTTCCCTACCCAGGGATGGAGCTCCCGTCTCTCGGGGTCTCTTCTTCCCTACCCAGGGATGGAGCTCCCGTCTCTCGGGGTCTCTTCTTCCCTACCCAGGGATGGAGCTCCCGTCTCTCGGGGTCTCTTCTTCCCTACCCAGGGATGGAGCTCCCGTCTCTCGGGGTCTCTTCTTCCCTACCCAGGGATGGAGCTCCCGTCTCTCGGGGTCTCTTCTTCCCTACCCAGGGATGGAGCTCCCGTCTCTCGGGGTCTCTTCTTCCCTACCCAGGGATGGAGCTCCCGTCTCTCGGGGTCTCTTCTTCCCTACCCAGGGATGGAGCTCCCGTCTCTCGGGGTCTCTTCTTCCCTACCCAGGGATGGAGCTCCCGTCTCTCGGGGTCTCTTCTTCCCTACCCAGGGATGGAGCTCCCGTCTCTCGGGGTCTCTTCTTCCCTACCCAGGGATGGAGCTCCCGTCTCTCGGGGTCTCTTCTTCCCTACCCAGGGATGGAGCTCCCGTCTCTCGGGGTCTCTTCTTCCCTACCCAGGGATGGAGCTCCCGCTCTCGGGGTCTCTTCTTCCCTACCCAGGGATGGAGCTCCCGTCTCTCGGGGTCTCTTCTTCCCTACCCAGGGATGGAGCTCCCGTCTCTCGGGGTCTCTTCTTCCCTACCCAGGGATGGAACTCCCGTCTCTTGGGGTCTCTTCTTCCCTACCCAGGGATGGAACTCCCGTCTCTTGGGGTCTCTTCTTCCTCACCCAGGGATGGAACTCCCGTCTCTCGGGGTCTCTTCTTCCCCACTCAGGGATGGAACTCCCGTCTCTCGGGTCTCTTGCCCTGGCAGGCAGATTCTTTACCACTGTGCCACCTGGGCTAACATCTTACAGAATCTTTAATATGGGGACACCACAGACTTACTGAATATCCATCTCTTCAGGTTAGACTCTGCAATAGGACAGGTTCTGACTCTGGTGTGAAATCTGCTTCCAAACATGGATGCGCAGAGCTGAGTTCACCATCTGGGTGTGGACCCTGTGACGGAATGGAAGTCAGCGGGGTCAGGGGAGCCCCAGGGTTTATTTCTGACTGGCAACCTGACTCTGTCCACAGATGGAGTGTACTGCATGACTCATCCTTCGTTTATTTTTAAAACTGGCACCTTCCTCCACAAGTAGTTCAGGAGAGGGAGGGAGGGGGGGAACGTAGTCTGTGATTTAGGCTTTACTTGGCTGATAATTTCGACTTGGTGGGTTTCTAAAAATAACAGATACTCGTTGTGTCAAAACAAGAATGTCAAGGTGAGATCAGAGGGTCACTACTTCTTTTAAAGTCCTTTCCATTGATTATTGACTGGGAGGCTGTTTACTCTCCACTGGGAGTGGTGGCTGATGGAGCGGAGAGAGAAGATACTTTCTGCCATCAGGGGGGAGCCGGCAGGTTTTGACAAGGGAGAGGGGGACCACTCCTGGGTGAAGCCACGTCATCTTGACACCTGTCTTGGCAG
The DNA here is from genome assembly GCA_006408695.1 of Aepyceros melampus. Classification (NCBI taxonomy): domain Eukaryota; kingdom Metazoa; phylum Chordata; class Mammalia; order Artiodactyla; family Bovidae; genus Aepyceros; species Aepyceros melampus. The sequence continues at coordinate 418,562 of SJXQ01006570.1, forward strand.
GCGAGGCTGTGGCAAGACAGGCGGATGCCTGGGGCGTGATGTCAGTTGGGCATCTCCTGCCCTGCAATTATCCAGGAGCTATAAAGAAATAAAATAAAATCAAGTCTGAAATTCGACGTGATTCACTAAGTTAGTCATCACCAGTTTGCATAAAGTTCAGTTCTGGAGGTGTTGCCTGGCCCTCTCCGGGGCGAGGAGTTAAGACTGTGCTGTCTCTCCCAGCCACCCGGCTCGTCTCACACTGCAGGCCCAATCAGACCAAAAGCTCTGGAAGGACCCAGATCCACCAGGGAGCGCTTACCTCCTCCTCCCAGAGCTCCCGAGTGAGCCTTGCAGAGGCACGGAAGGCGTCAGGCAGCTCCTGCTCAAAGTCCATCAGCACCTGTCACAGGGCTTTTTCGATTGTTTCACAGCTATTATTGTTTTAAATAGTTGAGTCTTCCGCAGCTTCGGGGTCTTCGCCATCTCCCTCTTGGGAACAGAGTTTCCAGGGAGCACTGTGCAGAGTTGCACACGGCGAGGCAAGGGACAGGAGGTCCGGGAGGGATCGACACGTTAAACCAACAGTCAATTAATTTCCCCGCTAAGAACGCACCTAAGTGGGACCCTAATGGCATGACCAAGCAGTAAGTGATGAGAGCCATTTCCTCCGCTCCCTGGGTGCCATTTAAGATTCCAAATGCCCACTTTCGAATGACACATTGGGGGACTAAATGAATTCATGCCATTGATTTTTGTCTTTTTCTTCCAGTAAAAACAATTTAGACATATTGAAGAGAATATAGAAAATTGTAGAAGGGAAATAATTCTTCCACTCAGGTATGACCCCAGACAATATCTTTGGGGCTGTAAATACAAACATAAATAAAATAAAAGTCATTTTATACAGTGCTTGGTATCCAGATGTTTCCATTAAAATTATATCATAAACATTTCCCGATGTCATTTACTGTTCTTAATAGTATATCATTTTACTTTTTGGATATTGGATTGTAATTTATCCTACTGGATAAATTTAATCCATTTAATCATTTCTCTAATTTGGGCACTAAGTTCATTTGGGATTTTTAAATAGTTCTGAATAATTATTTATAATCGTGTACATAAACTTTGAGACCTCAGTTAGGTCTTTAGGGTAGATCTCTAGGAATGAAATCCCTGGGAAAAAGAAGACATACTTTTTAAGGGCTTTTCCTAAATAATTCCAATTGTACCCTCCTCAAATATATATTTAAGAAGGAGAAGAGGGTGACAGAGGATTAGATGGTTGGATGACATCACTGACTCAATGGAGATGAGTATGAGCGAAGCCTGGGAGATGGTGAAGGATGGGGAAGCCTGGCGTGCTGCAGTCCATGGGGTTGCAAAAAGTCAGACACTTTCAGTCTGAGCCACTGAACAGCAACAAACACATATCGATATATACAAGCTTTACTGCTTTATGGTGGGGCCATCTCTGCATATACTCAACAACACTGAGTATTTCAATGGAAAAAAGCCAAAGAAATGTTTCAAATATGTGTTAGGTTAAAAAATGTAGTTACTGGTTTCTTCTACATTTCTTTTACTGCAAACTTTTTTTTTTAATCTTTAGCTCTGACTGCTCAGTGTGGAAGCCATGCTCTGCAGTACGGCAGCTGCCTGCCCTGTGTGCTGTTAAATCTAGGTGTAGCTACAGCCCGACTCTGAATGGAGTCCCTCCGTCTCACCAGGCACAAGTCAAGTGCTCAGCAGCCACTTGAGACTAACGGTTGGTCCAGTGGGCGGTATAGATACAGGACATCTTCAGGGTGGCAGGGAGTTCTGGGGCGATGCTCTGGACCACACCAGGAGGTGGGCTGGGGAGGAACACCTGGGGTCACAGACACGGGTGCTGGGTCTCTTGGGGCCCAGGCAGCTCTTGGTAACTAGTTTCTAGCTGATTTGTCGGTCCAACACCTCACTTCTTCAGGGTGGGAGCCTGGGAGCATCCGCAGCCTGGGGCAGAGACATCACTCAGAGATGAGGCGTGGCTCCCGCTTGGGTCCAGGGTCATCCTGTGTCTTGATGCCACCGAGAAACGTCCAGGCCGCGACTTCACTCAAGACACAGGTCGTGTTGACGTGACCTGTATTTAGCCACACGCCCATTTCTGAAGGGTTCTGCTTCGTAGTTTCACTGATGGTAGTTTTGGTGATCTGACCTCTCTAGGCCTGTGTTAGTCACTCAGCTGTGTCCAACTTTGCAACCCCAGAGTGTAGCCCGCCAGGCTCCTCTGTCCATAGGATTCTTCAGGCAAGAATACTGGAGTGGGTTGCCATGCCCTCCTCCAGGGGATCTTCCCGACCCAGGGATCAAACCCTGGTCTCCTGCATTGCAGGAAGATTCTTTATCATTTAGCTACGGGGAAGTTCTTGAGACATGGTGAAAATAACTTAATGGGAAAAGTTGCTATGTATTGTTACAAAAACTATGTATCATTACCAAAACTTTACCCTTTGAGATTCGCTGCCCCATTTAGAGAGTCCCGACCCCGAGGAGGACGGAGAACCCTGCCAGGTCATCAAAGGTGAGCTGCTCGCTCCAGGCTCTGCAGTCCTTCTCCAGACGGACTGTGGGCAGCGGTCAGGCTGAGGCTCGTGTCTGGGCGGGTGGTTTGGCTTTTTGTTTTTATTTTTTCATTACAACTTCGATTTGAGAACATTGATAAACCCTCACGTCAAGGATCTCGAAGACGAGCCATGGGATGTGGCTTCCGATGAGACATGCTCAGCGGAAAGCATGGGAAATGCTTCCCACCTGCTTCTGGAAATCGGGTGAGCTCACATTCCAGCAGAGGACTGTGTGGGGAGTGGGGTGAGCCCTCGTGGGTTGAGGAGCTGCTGCTTCGCTCCCCCTTCCCTCCGGCAGCAGCCCAGCAGGCGTGGGTGCTTTGAATGCCCCTCGGTGCCCTGAAGTCGCTCAGTCCCTCAGGGCTGGGAGGGGCGGCTGAGAGCCCCACGTGTTCCTTGGAGGGGGTGGGTAGGTGCCCCTCGGAGACAGGCAGCCCCAAGGCCAGGGGACGTGAACAGTGGTGCGCGTCCTGGGAGGGCAGACTCAAGGTGGGCAGTGCCCTGCCCCCGAGCTTGCTCGCGATGAGGCCGAACAGCCACTCCATAGGCCCCTCCCCGCGCCCCCCTGAAGCTCAAATACTGCAGAAAAGGATATTTATGGAAGTATTAACACATTTCTCCTGAGAAACATAAACTCAGCCCAGATGCGTTTTTCTCCTACTGCCACTGGGAGAATTGCCCCTTTGATGGACTCTGACACTGGTTGGTGATGAGACAGCTGATAAGGAAGATCCTATTAGTTTATTGATAAGGGCTGAGTGGCGTAGCTTGAGGATATGAGACTGTTCGCTAACATGGGGGCTTGTCTGGAGCAGGGTTGGACACCAGGGCCTCCTAACAGGCTGGATCAAGGCGGCTGGGGTGCAGACCTGGCCAGGACCGGCGGCTCACTGCCCTCAGGGCAGGGGTCACAGCTGAGCCACACGAGCCCAGTCAGGTCACGTGGACAACTGAACCGCAAGGTACGTGAGGGTGACCGACTTGTCGGATTTGCCCAGAAGCTTCTGGTTTTCCACACCGGAAGTCTTCGTCCCGAGAGGCCCTCCATCTGGAAAGTCGGGACTTGTGGTCGTCCGTGCATCCTGGCAGGTGCGGGCTGGGTTCTTCTGATTTCCTGAAGAAGCCTCTCTCTCTTTTCTGGGATGGATGTGCGCTCAGTCAGGTCTGACTCTGTGAGCCCATGGACCACAGCCCGCCAGGCTCCTCCGCCCATGGAGTTTTCCAGGCAAGAGTACTGGAGCGGGGTGCCATTTCCTGCTCCAGGGCTTCTTCCCGACCCGGGGATCGAGCTGAGTCTCCTGCTCTGCAGGCGGATTCTGTACCACCACAACACCTGTGGCGGGTTAGCCGCTCAGTCGTTTCCGACTCTTGCGACCCCACGACTATGGCCTGCCAGTCTCCTCTGTCCATGGGAAGCCCCTGTTGGTATAGTTGGTTGCGGATGAATGTTCATGAGAGAATTGCTCTCTCAGCTCCCATAAATTACTGTTACTTACACAGAGCTCAGGCTGTGGGTCTGGGGGCAGGAGCTCTGCCCAAGGGGAGCTTTCGCAGGTCCCAGGGCAGACCTCAGGTCATGCTGGGGAGGGCGGTGGGAGGTGGGGAGAAGAGGGGTCTCCAAGGGCCAGGCCCAGGCAGGTTCCTGGGGTGCCTGGCACTGGGACGGCTGCAGGTTGACTCACTGATTGGAAGTTTAAATGCAGATTCCCTTCTGCCCCTGGGAGGACGGGATGCAGGTCAGAGTCAGTGCAGCGTGAGTGGACAGGTGACGAGGACCTTCTGGACAGCACATGGAACTCCGCTCAGTGTTGTGTGGAGGCCCGGGTGGCACGGGAGCTTGGGGGAGAATGGATACAGGCGTATGTGTGGCTGATCCCTTTGCTGTTCACCTGAAATTGTCTCAGCATTGTTTGTTAAGCCACTATGCTGCTGCTAAGTCGCTTCAGTCGTGTCCAACTCTGTGTGACCTCATAGGCAGCAGCCCACTAGGCTCCCCTGTCCCTGGGATCCTCCAGGCAAGAATACTGGAGTGGGTTGCCATTTCCTTCTCCAATGCATGAAAGTGAAAAGTGAAAGGGAAGTCGCTCAGTTGTGTCCGACTCTTAGCGACCCCATGGCCTGCAATCTACCAGGCTCCTCCGTCCATACCCCAATACACAATAAAAAGTTGTGTTTTTTTTTTTAAACAGTGCAACGTGGCCCAGAGGGAAATTCACGAATCCCAGCCCAGGTACCTGAGTCATGCCCTGGAATGGAGAGCCGGCAAGGGCAGAAGCTCTCCTGGTGTGTTTACAAAGAGCCTGAGAACATTCTGTCTTCAAGGAATGACTCTTCAGATTCTTTTACAGTTCATTAAAGAGCAGGAGAGTATGAAAAAATTTCACCTGAAATCTGAAGTGCCCGATGAGTGGGATAAATGTTTGGCTTTATTTTGGCGGCGTTGAGAGATGCCTTTGATTTCCACTGCTGGCTAATCTTTTCATTTTCCTGAGTGCAGGTACTCGATTATAAATTAACAAGGGAAGGGAACACAACGGTGGGGTGTTAATTGCGTATAATTACTCGAGATGCCGAAGTATTTTACAATTGAGATAATTTGCTGAAAGTGTTGGTATTTAGCAGAGAGAATGTACGGTAGTTCCCTGCGTTTCCCCAACTGCCTGGTAATCTTTGCGAGGAGGAAGTGGCAGCACAGTGAGAATTCTGAACTGAAACAAAGCCATACATGAAAGCGCTTAAAGTGTGTCTGTTTGTCTTTGTTTCAGTAGGAATCCAAAACAAAGTCACCTGATTGAGGATCAATAGCCGAGTGAGTGAGGGGAGACCCGCGTTTCTTTGAAGCCGGCAGAGGCGGGGAAATAATCCGCTCAAACAAGGGAGCCCTTTAATTCACAGGCTCCAGCACGGAAAGCCATTGTGAAGTGGGATTTGCTGGGTTTCGGTTTTTAA
>SJXQ01006570.1:453050-463090 GCA_006408695.1 Aepyceros melampus
TTTTTTTTTTTAATTAATTTTTATTTTTTTAGTTTGTTTTGCTTTACAATACTGTATTCATTTTGCTATACATTGACATGAATCAGCCACGAGTGTACATGAACTCCCAATCCCGACCCCCACCTCCCTTCTCCCGCCCCACACCCTCTCTCTGGATTATCCCCGTGCATCAGTCCCAAGAATCCTGCATCCTGCATCAAACCTGGCCTGGCGATTCGTTTCACTTATGATATCATACATGTTACACTGCCACTCTGCCAACCCATCCCACCCTCTCCCTCTCCTACAGAGTCCAAAAGGCCATTCTATACATCTGTGTCTTCAAGAGACACTTTAGTCCTTCTTCACTTTCTGCCATAAGGATGTTGTCATCTTCATATATGAGATTGTTGATATTTCTCTCAGCAATCTTGATTCCAGCTTGTGATTCAGCCAGCCTGTTTTTTTTTTTTTTTGTGAGATGTACTTTGCATATAAATTAAATAAGTGGGGTCACAGTGTACAGCCTTGACGTACTCCATTCCCAATTTTGAACCAGTTCATTGTTTTAAGTCTAGTTTGAACTGTTGCTTCTTGACCAGCATATAGGTTTCTCAGGAGACATGTAAGGTGGTCTGGTATACCCAACTCTTTAAGAATTTTTCCACAGCTTTTTGTGATCCCCACAGTCAAAGGCTTTAGTGTAATTAATGAAGCAGAAGTAAATATTTTTCTGGAATTCCCTTGCATTTTCTATGATCCAACGCGTGTTGGCAACCTGATCTCTTATTCCTCTGTCTTTTCTAAATCCAGCTTGTACATCTGGAATTTCTTGGTTCATGTAGTGCTGAAGGCTAGCTTGAAGGATTTTGAGCATTACTTTGCTAGCGTGTGAAATGAGTGCAATTTTATGGTAATTTGAAAATTCTTTAGCATTGCCTTTCCTTGGGATTGAAATGAAAACTGACTTTTCCAGTCCTGTGGACACTGCTGAGTTTTCCAAATTTGGTCTAGTTTATACTTTATCTGCTTTGAGACTCCATTATCTTTCACTCCTAGAGTATCAGTGCACAATATCTGGAACAAGAGTTGCCTCTCAACACTGTCTACTCTGCGATCCAGAACATACCTGCGAGGGTATGAAGATAATATAATTGGAGGAAATAGAGGAACCCTGGGACCCTCCACTCTGATGCTGACATCCTTCAGATACCTGCTTGAATTCTGGTTCAGCTCTGGATGCTCCTGATCTTTTACTTTGACCTTTGTGATCTCAGCTCAACAAGAGATGGAGCTGGAATTTCAGAGCTGATAATGGACCAAGTTTTATCCTGGGCACTCTACAAATATTATCTTTTCTAATTCTCATGCGGAACCTCTAGGGTAGGTATCATGTTCTGTATTTTATAGGACAGTAAATATTATTCCTAAGCTGTTGGTGGCAGACGAAAACCTTAAATTCAACATTGAGTGAATCCAGATTTCACATATTACCCTTCTCTACATGGGCACTGAATCCTGAAATATTGTATGGGAATATCCTTCATTTGTTCCTCTCCCAAAGACCTAGCCTCTGATGCTGGTGCTGCAATATAGACTGAGTTCATTGTTGAATCATCTGGTGGCTAAAGAGGTGTAACCTCTTAAGTGGGCAATGGGGACTTGGTATGCAGGAGACATGGAAAGAGGGATCTTGACAGTTTAGAGGAAACATTCTGAGAGGAATGCTTCTCAGTCTTGGATCTTGTAAGGGGTCTTCCTCTCTTTACAAGGTGTGTTGTGGATTTCAGCAGCACAGTCTTCAAACCAGCTTCATTTACATTGTTATTCAAAAGTTCACTCAGGAGGTTTTACATAAGTTTTTCATTGAAACATTCAATGATTCTGTGAGGCAGAAATTTCCACTGCACAGGTGGAAAACTAAAACTTACAGATGTTGAGGTGAGGTCGCTCAGTCGTGTCCGACTCTTTGCAACCCCGTGGACTGTAACCTACTAGGCTTCTCAGTTCATGGGATTCTCCAGGCACGAATACTGGAGTGGATTGCCATTTCCTTCTCCAGAGGATCTTCCCAACCCAGGGATCGAACCCGGGTCTCCCGCAATGGAGGCAGACGCTTTAACCTCTGAGCCACCAGGGAAGATGTTAGACACCACATTTAAGCTCCTCAAGTAAAATGATATGCCTGATTTAGGTTTACAGAGATCACAATTTCACTAATTTTGAATCTTATTTCATCCATTATTCCAGACACCCAACCAATCATTATCTTCCATTGGGTTATCCTTCAAAATGGTTTTTGTAGTCCACCCTCCTCTCATTCTTTTATTCTTATTTTCTACCTATAGAAATATTCTACCTGCAGTTTCACCATTTTCACATTTCCACCAGCAATATAGGAGGATTCCTGCACATAACTCATAATTGTTTTGATTATAACCTTTATGTGTGTGATGTAATATCTCATTGTCATTTTGAATTGCATTTCACTAATAATTAATGAAATTAGAAGAAGATTGCTTCTCGGCAGGAAAACTATGAAAACCTAGACAGTGTGTTAAAAAGCAAAGATGTCATGACGGTGACACAGGTCCATATAATCAAGGTTATGGTATTTCAAGTAGTCATGTACAGTTGTGAGAGCTGGGCAATAGAGAAGGCTGAGTGCCAAAGAAAGGATGCTTTCAAATTTGGAGGTGTAGAAGACTCTTGAGAATCCCTTGGAAAGCAAGGAGAGCAAACCAGTCAATCTTAATGGAAACCTGGAATACTCATTGGAATGCTTGACGCTGAAACTGAAGCTCCAATTGTTTGGCTACCTGATGTGAACATCTGACTCATTGGAAAAGATCCTGATGCTGGGAAAGATTGAAGGCAGAAGGAAAAGAGGGCAACAGAAGATGAAATGGTTGGATGGCATCACTGCTTCAATGGACATGAACTTGGGCAAACTTGGGAGGTGGCGAGGGACAAAGAAGCCTGGTGTGCTGCAGTCCATGGGGCTGCAAAGAGTTGGACAAGTCTTGATGACTGAACAAAAACAATGATGATGAATAGGGTTGGATATTTTTTCATGTGTATTAACTATTTGTATACCTTATTTGAATTAATCCATCTCTCCCTCTAAGTCTCTCATCATGCTTTGTTTCCACCATACCAATAGAACTGCTTTTGTCCAAGTCGCTAGGAAACTTTATGTCATTAAATCTAATAGACAGTCTGTTTATCTCCCTCGAAGCTTAGCAGCAATGGTGCTGTCCTTGCTTGAATCCCTGCAACACTTTGTATTCAACAATCACAATTCTTTCTCTCACACTGAGTGGCAGCTCCCTTGTTGCTTTGACTAGTTTCTTTATCTCTTTAATCTTGCAATTCTGGAATATCCCAGGGATCAGACACAGATCATCCACATCACCTTTCTTTACTATCTACACTTATTACTTTCTGGTGTTATGGCCATGCACTAATCCCCAAACCTGTGTCTATGTAAACTTATGAGGCAAAAATGTCTTACAGATGTAATCAAAGTTAAAGTCCTTGAGATTGAGAGATTACTCTGGATTATCTAGGCGGCCCTATTTTAATCATGGAAGTTCACAAAAGTGGAAGAATAAGAGGTAGAAAAGTGGGTCTGAGAGATATGAGGTGAGAATTTGACATGCTATTGCTGTTTTTGAAGATGAGTAAGAGGACCGTAAGTCCAGCACATGTGGAGGTCTGTAGAAACTAGGAAAGCTTACAATTAGGTGAACATGAAGACTTCAGTCTTACAACTGCCAAGAACGGAATTCAGGTCATAACAAGAACCAGCAGAAAATGGATTCTCCTACTGAGACTCTAGAAAAGATCATAGCTTATGAATACCTCAATTTAATATCAGTGAGACTTACACCAGACTTCTGATTTTCAGAACTGTGAGATAATAATTTTGTGTTAAGCAACTATATTTGTAGTGATTTCTATGGCAGCTAGAAAACCAATATAGATATGTACCATCTCATGATTTTAAACACATGCCTGCTCCAAAAATTCTGGTCTGGATTTCTCCAAAGGAGTCCATATTGTAAATATCCAACCATTTAGTTGACATCTCCACTTCAATGTATAATAGATATCTCAGACTTTACATGTCTATGTTTAAGCTTCCTAACCATGTTCTCATACAGTTTTCCAATACCAATAAACGCTACCTTCATACTTTCATTTTTTTAATCACATAATTTTGCTGTTATCCTTGATTTTATTTATTTCTCACAACACACATTCTATCAGCAAATACTGTTATCTTTTCTATCTATCAATATTTCTAATCTATCATCTATTTATCTATCATCTATTTGTATTGGTAATATGACTACTTCTTACCACATATCTGATCTAAGATGACCACCAATTTTCACCTGGAGTAGTTTACTAGCCTCACAGTGTCTGTTTCTGTACCCCTTTAGGTTTATTTTCAAATAGCATTCAGAGTAGTCTTCCTAATAATAAATTACATCATATAGGGAGGATGGGATTAACAGCAGATATTGGGTTATCTTGGTATTATAAATAGATATTCACATATGTTTATCTGGGCCACAAGGAATATAAAATTTGATGTGAAGATATTGATAATGGTTGTCTTCTGGGGTCTGTCTCTTCTGTATCCTATTTTCCAAAAAGACTTAACGGAAAGAAAAGATTATCTATTTAAATTTTTGAGCATGGGATTGACATGACCTAATGTCATGACTAAGAGCTGATCCTAGTAAAGCCACATACATACCCAGTGGAAGTTTATCATCTTGTAAACTAGTTGTTATGGACTGAATTATGTCCCCTCAAAATCCGCATGTTGAAGCCCTAAATCTTAATGTGACTGGAATTTGAGATATAGCCTTTTTGGAGGTAATTAACTTTCAACTAAGTCAATAGGGAAGAGACTAGTTTGATAGAACTTATGAGAAGAGAAAGCACTCCCTCTCTGCCCTGACAGAGAAAAGGCCATATGAGGTCACAGTGAGAAGCTGTTGTCTGCAAGCCTAGGAGGGAGGTATTACCAGAAACCAACCTTTACTGCACCTTGATCTTGGACCTTGAACCTTCAAAAATATGAGAAAATAAATTTATGGTGTGTAAGTCATGCAGTCTGTGATATTCTACTAAAGCAGCCAGAGAACACTAATATGATTTCATTGAAATTCCCCATAAACATACTTATATCTGTCTAGACACTAGACACTAAAGGCAGCAATAGAAAACAAGTAGATGATACATTTTATTCTAGGATGAACATTTTGTTCTAATTGGTGCCAACACAAAATTCTTGTTAACTGCTCACAACTCTGACTATTCTTCAGGTCACCTACACAGTTTTCAACAATACAATTGTCTGAAACCCTTACCTAAACTACAAATCATTGACCAAAGGGTTTCAGTTCTTAACACTCACTATGCTTCAGAATGATCTATTTATATTTTTAAAAAATCTAGTAGATCATTCTGAAGCATAGTGGGTGTTAAGAACTGAAAACTTTTGGTCTAGATGGTGTTTTCAAAAAGTTCAAATGGGAAGACAAAGAGAGATTGAGAGTTTGCCTTCCAAGATGATGCTTAATGTGTGCTCAGCACAAAGTGCAGTAAATAATTGTTGAGTGGAGGAAGGAGTGAATGATGAGGCTCCTCAACTTGGCATTATTTGCATGTGTTCACCAAGGTTCAGAATCTGACCCTTAGGCTCAGGCTGAGTCCAGAAACTACATCTCATCATTTGCCCAGAAAACGGATTAACTTGGAGATGAAAAATCTTGATAACAAACGTCATCAGATGCTGATACATAAAATCATCTTCCTTATTTATAAAGTAACAGTAAAAATGATTCTTGTCAACTGGGTTGGATATTTCTTTTAGGGCATCCTTTTCCCAAAAAAGGCCAGATAGGAAACCAAGGTACCACAGAGCTGCCTGGGGAGCCCTGAGTGAGAACAGGTGAGCAGATGCAGTTGGTGTGGATCCCAGTGGCCTTCTTAGGTTAGCTCTCCATCTCCATGGAAGAACTTATCTGCCCAGGACATGAGAGTCTTCTGCCAGCCCAATTGTGCACTTCATTTGTCTTTGTCCCTTATTTCTGTTTATGCTACTTTTCTTATTTATCACCTCTTTGATTAATATATTATTTCTTTGATAATGTGTATATGTGAGATTAACTCTTGCTCTTGTCTGAAAGGGAATCTCTATGTCTCTTATTTGAGAGACTCTCAAATACTCTCATCTGGGTGGTATTTGGTATTTTACTTAACTTTTAAACAGAACAACATGAAAAGCAAACAGAAAGCCCTAAAAACTCTAACTAGCTCTATTTAGTTATTCCAAAGTCTTAGTAGAGAGTATGGAAGGAGAGAGAGGACATCTTCTTTGTATACCACATAGTACCAGGTGAACAGCCAATCTGATTTTATGCAGAGACCTCACAAATATGTGGTGATCTGGTTAATGAACTCTGCAACTCTCAGGTTTGGAATCTTCACCTATTTTATCCCTTAGCCTTTCAGTAAGTTCTTCTCATATTTAAAACCACAAAATAGAACACAACAGCAACAAAACCCTAAGAGAATGTAATGAATAATTAACATCTATTAAGTGAAAAACTTTCATGATGGGCAATTTCTCAGAAATACCATATGACTCAGCAATCCCACTGCTGGGCATACACACCAAGGAAACCAGAATTGAAAGAGACACATGTACCCCAATGTTCATTGCAGCACTGTTTATAATAGCCAGGACATGGAAACAACCTAGATGTCCATCAGCAGATGAATGGATAAGAAAGCTGTGGTACATATACACAATGGAGTATTACTCAGCCATTAAAAAGAATTCATTTGAATCAGTTCTCATGAGATGGATGAAACTGGAGCCGATTATATAGAGTGAAGTAAGCCAGAAAGAGAAACACCAATACAGTATACTAACACATATATATGAAATTTAGAAACATGGTAATGATAACCCTGTATGCGAGACAGCAAAAGAGACACAGATGAATAGAACAGACTTTTGGACTCTGAGGGAGAGGGAGAGGGTGGGATGATTTGGGAGAATGGCATTGAAACATGTATACTATCATGTAAGAAATGAATCACCAGTCTATGCTCGATACAGGATACAGGATACTTGGGAGTGGTGCACGGGGATGATCCAGAGAGTTGATAGGGGGTGGGAGGTTGGGGGGGTGGTTCAGGATTGGGAATTCATGTACACCCGAGACAGATTCATGTCAATGTATGGCAAAACCAATACAGTATTGTAAAGTAAAAAAAAAGTAAAATAAAAAAATAAAAAAGTATAAATCACTAAAATTTACTTATGTGTGTACATCAACCTCAGAAAACCAACACAGAAATTATTGTAAAACTTATAAATACATATTTCTCCTTTAAAAGCATAAAGGCCAAATTCTATCAACAGTGAATTCCTTCAAATCATTAAAGAGGGGATAGTTTTCATGCCAGCAAACAGAACTTAAAACTTTATAGATGATAGAAACCATCCATTTATAATTCTGAAAACTTGAAAAAGCACAAAATAAGTAAGCTCTGGCCCATTTCTCAAGATTGTTTGGGCACCTCTCACTTTTCTTCTTCTGATGAAAACCTCTTCTTGTGAACTAAACTTTCAGCTTCCTAAGGAGACTGAGGAGCAGAAAGCCTTTCACCCTCTATAGAAATGGGAATAAGAATAAAATTCTGGTCTCTATCAGGTAGAAACAAGAGAAGGGTGAAACAGGCTTCTGGATGATGGATACTGGACTGGCTACTCTCCCTTCAGTGGGCTGGCTTAATGCCAGGAACTCTGCTTCACTTGATGGTATGGGAAAAATGGGTTTTCAGAATTATCCCATTATTTTGGTAGAGTTTCTTAGAATCTAAAGATGTCTTATTGGAAGCCAGGCTTTTCTGGTGGCTCAGATGGTAAAGAATCTTCCTGGAATGTGAGAGACTTGGGTTTGATCCCTCGTTTGGGAAGATCCCCTGGAGAAGGGAATGGCAACCCACTCCAGTATTCTTGCCTGGAGAGTTCCATGGACAGAAGAGCCTGGCAGGCTACAATCCATGGGTTGCAAAGAGTCAGACACAACTGAGCGAATAACACTTCATTGGAAGTAATCTCACCATGAAGTTCTATCCCATCCTGTGCCTTATAACTACCCATCAGCTGACTGAGCCTATGACTGTGTTCTATCAGGGATGGGAACTCACTATGTCCCAAAGCATCTATTTCATTTTTGCATGACTCTGACAATAGAATGATTTTCTCTAATATTTAAGGTAAAAACCTGCCTCCCTCTATTTCCTCCTCTGACAATAATTTCAATCTTGAGGTTTCTCATTACAAATATGATTTCTTGTCAACTCAGTGGCCCTTCAAAAGGGTTTTTGAGCAGAGATAAACATCAGTGCACAGTACAGCTGTTTCTTCTTTTTAAAAATCCCTACTTACCCCTAACTCCATGGTTTTCTGGGGCACACAGCAATCTTTACTGTCTTTGGGATCCCACTTGGTGTTGTGCCACAGCCTTGGGAGACTAGATTTCACATTTCCTGGGGGCAGTGAGCATCACCTCTCCCATAATCTCCTGGGAAAGGAGTGTGCTCTGAAGTGGGTGACATCCCCTGCCTGGAAATTTCTTGATCCTAATAGATTTCTAAGGTTCAACAGGGCAGTTTTCTTATCCCTTGGGTTCTCATCACACCAGTGGTGCTGGAGTTGGACTGTCCCTAGGCTGGCTCACGCTTAGGACTTAAAATTTGGGGCTGGTCCCAAGTCCTTCTCTTCTCTAGCTCCTTGTGGTGTGACCTTTGCTTTCCCAGGTGAGGTTCAGGTTTGTGGCATTGTTTGTGTCAGCTTGTTTTGATGGACTGTGACCATAGAATCTGTGGAATGGATTTGGGCTCTGTGGTAGCAAGAAGCAAGTGAATATTAGTGGATGAATGGGCAGAGCACATTTGTGTGTGTGTGTGTGTGTGTGTGTGTGTGTGTGTGTGTATGTACCTGTGGTGAAAATAAGATATTATTCATTGGAAGGACTGATGCTGAAGCTGAAGCTACAATATTTTGGCTATCTGATGTAAAGAGCCAACTCATCAGAAAAGACCCTGATGCTGGGAAAGATAGAGGGCAGGAGGAAAAGGGGGTGTCAGAGGATGAGATGTTTAGATAGCATCACCAACTCAGTGGACATGGATTTGCACAAACACCAGGAAATAGTGAAGGACAGGGAAGCAATGGCATGCTGCAGTCCATGGAATTGCAAAGAGTTGGACATGCCTTAGGGATTGAACAACAGCAAAAACAAAACACTATGGTAAGCTATGTCATTTGACATTTGTCTAAACCCATAGAATATATAATACCAAGAATGAAATGCAGTGTCAGCTATGGACTGTCAGTGATAATAAATGTAGGTTTGTCAACTATAACAAGCATACAGCTCAGATTAAGGATTTTGGTAGTGGGAGAGGCTACGGACGTGTGGAGGCAGGAAGTAGATGGGAACAGTTTGTACCTTCTGTTGGGTTTTCCTGTGACCTTAAAAACCTAAAAATGCTCAAAAATAAAGCCTACCAAATAAATATATACAAAGTCCATATAAATAAGAACTATTAGAAAATATATATTATATATATAAGAAAATATATGTGAATAATTTTCAGGAAACTAGCAAATAAGTGACTATAACAACTATTTCACAGGGTGATTCTGAGGATTTAGATAATTTATTTCAACTGTCTCATACAATATCTAAAACAGAACAGAGTGGGCACTTTAAAAGTGTTTCTTTAATAAATGATGATAGTTATTTGCTATCATTAACAACAACATTAGCAATCATAAAACAAATTGAGAACGTCAGACAAGGCTTCATTTGTGCTGAGTTTTTATTTTTTATTTTTGGTTTCACAGATTTTTATTTTAATTTTTAATTTTACTTTATTTTACTTTACAACACTGTATTGGTTTTGCCATACACTGACATGAATCCGCCATGGGTGTACATGAGTTCCCAATCCTGAAC
>SJXQ01006571.1:0-60432 GCA_006408695.1 Aepyceros melampus
GGGCTCCAAAATCACTGCAGATGGTGACTGCAGCCATGAAATTAAAAGGCGCTTACTCCTTGGAAGAAAAGTTATGACCAACCTAGATAGTATATTCAAAAGCAGAGACATTACTTTGCCGACTAAGGTCCGTCTAGTCAAGGCTATGGTTTTTCCTGTGGTCATGTATGGATGTGAGAGTTGGACTGTGAAGAAGGCTGAGCGCAGAAGAATTGATGCTTTTGAACTGTGGTGTTGGAGAAGACTCTTGAGAGTCCCTTGGACTGCAAGGAGATCCAACCAGTCCATTCTGAGGGAGATCAACCCTGGGATTTCTTTGGAAGGAATGATGCTAAAACTGAAGCTCCAGTACTTTGGGCACCTTATGCGAAGAGTTACTCATTGGAAAAGACCCTGATGCTGGGAGGGATTGGGGGCGGAAGGAAAAAGGGACGACTGAGGATGAGATGGCTGGATGGCATCACGGACTCCATTGACGTGAGTCTGAGTGAACTCCGGGAGTTGGTGATGGACAGGGAGTCCTGGCGTGCTGCGATTCATGGGGTCGCAAAGAGTCGGACACGACTGAGCGACTGAACTGAACTGAACTGAAGTGTCAGAGCATACCTTCTTAGATTTCACAAAAAAGTCTCTTATGCTTGCCTCACCTACATTTTAATGTGACTGAAATACATAGGTGATGTGTCTATAGGGCAAAAATTGGACAATTAAGAATATATTGTGGTGTTTATTAATATTTCAGAACATTGCTGACATAAGGCATACCTGTCATACTTTCCTAAATACTTCTGCATATTTTAGTTAGAACTGGGATAGTATAGACAAAAAGCATGTGGATCAGTTCGTTAAAGAAGAGAAGCAGGGAAGGTTAGTGGTGATGGCTGGATGCTGTTTCATTCCTAATACTGAGAGAAAAACACAGGTTTGAAATAAGCAACCTCAACACAAAGTATAGTAATTGGTGGCTAAGTGACAGGAGTTATATTTCCTGAAAATTAGAAGACTTCAGGAAAAAAAAACACACACATTACCATCACTTTGGGGTTGTCAAGAGAGAATGCCACAAGGAGGTATGATTTAGGCTCATAGAGTGATTGCTGTTTGATATTGAGATGGGAAATTTGTATCTGTGTGCATTATAATTTTCCATAATATTAATTTATTTACTTTAACAGCTTTTGTCTTCTTGCCCCAGATTCCATTCTGAATTAACTGGACTTTGATATGGCATTTACTTATTAGACCTAATTTCTTGCCTGGAATGGCCCTCAATTGCTCTTTCCTTGTCTCTTCCTGGTTACTTCTGTGGTGGTGGGCTGGTCTGGAATTCCTCCATGCCCTAAATCATGCTTCCAGGCTTGCCCTAAAACGACTTCTCCCTTCCTTTCTATTACTTGCGCAGTGACAGTCAATGTGTAGAAAAGGAGTGACAAAAAGAAAACCAAATCATAGTGACTTTCTCTGGCTCACTAAAAAGAGACCTGTTGGCTGCAATCTTCTTTCAGAGTTCCATTCTCAGCTGCTGCCTTGATAAGTTTTCTTCAGTTTCATTTTCTTTTGTTTTAAAATAAAGTAGGAACAAAGTAAAGGGACTGGGAAGTTTTACCGCATTGGCAATTAAGAAGCACAGTTTAAGAATAAGAAGGTGAGTTTTGAAATCAATCATAGAAAAAATGAAAAGAGATGTTTTAGGGTTTCATATAAAAGAAACGAAAGAATGAAATTGTGAGAATAGAATATATAGAATTATAAATAATAGCAACCGAAAAATATAGGGTCTGATGTAGTAGCATGTAAGATTTTTCTAAAAGAACTTTGAATACATTTCAGTAGTCTTCAGGAATTTTCAAAAAAAAGAAAAAAAAACCAGATTCTCATTAATTTACTCAGTATATCTATGAAGTCTGGGTGATAACAGCCATCATTGCACAACCAACATAAAGAGCTGGATTTCTGCCTTTGGACAATTTGTGGTCTAGAATGGAAACAGGCATTCAGAGGAACTGTGACTAGAGTATAATTGTTAACTGAGTCAGCTGTGAGGTGGGGAGAGCCTACTGGAAGCTGGCTCTACTTAAGTATTCTGTGGGTGATAAAATTCTATCCCTTGGGGTGCCTTTAGAAACTGGGCATTTTTTTCAGTTTTACATTATAATTTACATTTCAGAGATATGTTCGCTGATCTTCTTTAAATATCTTTTCTGCACGAAAAAAGATCCAATTACTCTTCCTTTTCTTCACCCCTGTTAATTCCTCTGCTCCTTTTCAAGCTGCCTTACACCCGATTTTGATTTCTCTTCTTAGAGTCAAGTGTTTCACTCCTTACTCCTGGTTGTATGTTCCAGGCATGGAGACAGAGTGTCCACCTCCTTTTCTGTTTCACTTCTTTACCCGGATCTACAGCCTAGTGTGGAGTCTGCCAGACAAGGCTTGTCGGCAAAGTGCTGAAAGTTTCTAAAGGCACCCTAGAGACAGTGTTATTGCAACACTATCTTCTTACAGATTTCAGAAAGAAATCAAGGGAACTGATTAAGCAGCAACTCTATTTTTCCTGCAGAATCACCTCTCTGAGAATCAGTGGGAAGTAAATGAGAGGAAAGAAACCTGCAGGGAAAGTTTTTCTTGATGAGAGACATCACTCCCACTGACCGCTCGAAGGGCAGCCCAGGGCTCGGGGGGTGGTATATTTTGACACTGAACACAGGAACCAATTGTGTGAACTGGTGAGTTAATGGAACTGCATTGCAATTCTGTGTTAGGCAGGACCAGGAGTCTTATGATTCCTTCACAGATCAGTAGTTTGGAAGGGGAATAGAAGCTCATCACGTGAGAGAATGCTGCTTTTCAAGCAAGAGACCCCAATACACTTACAATATATATATATTGAACCCAATTGAATAAGTAGTTATTAAGTATCTATACTGTATCAATTGCCACAATTAACCATCCCTTCTTCATATTTTAAATAATTTTAAATACCAAACACCAAATAAATTACCCATTTGAGACCCAACTGCGTTTTGAAAACATATATATATATATAATATGCTGTGAGTACACTTACAGGGGTTTCCTCCTTAAGTAAGTGTACTGGGGGTTCAAATTAGTATATATAATAATTTAAATATATATATTTAAATTATTTACTTATAATTGTTCTCAGTAAAAAAATCCTGTTTATATGTGTATTTCTGTAAGATATAGTTCAGTTCAGTCGCTCAGTCGTGTCCGACTCTTTGCGACCCCATGAATCGCAGCACGCCAGGCTTCCCTGTCCATCACCAACTCCCGGAGTTCACTCAGACTCATGACCATTGAGTCCGTGATGCCATCCAGCCATCTCATCCTCGGTCGTCCCCTTCTCCTCCTGCCCCCAATCCCTCCCAGCATCAGGGTCTTTTCCAATGAGTCAACTCTTCGCATGAGGTGGCCAAAGTACTGGAGCTTCAGTTTTAGCATCATTCCTTCCAAAGAAATCCCAGGGTTGATCTCCTTCAGAAGGGACTGATTGGATCTCCTTGCAGTCCAAGGGACTCTCAAGAGTCTTCTCCAACACCACAGTTCAAAAGCATCAGTTCTTCGGCACTCAGCCTTCTTCACAGTCCAACTCTCACATCCATACATGACCACAGGAAAAACCATAGCCTTGACTAGACATACCTTAGTCGGCAAAGTAATGTCTCTGCTTTTGAATATACTATCTAGGTTGGTCAACAGTGCATAAATTTACAAAGTACAATGCTAAGTTTCCATTTTATTCTTCCCCTCAAAGATAACCATCTATTGACTGATATATATATACACATATATAGCTTCCTCTGGTGGCACAGTGGTAAAGAATCTGCCTGCCAGTGCAGGAGACACAAGTTCAATCTCTGGGTCAAGAAGATCCCCTGCAGGAGGAAATGGCAATCCACTCCGGTATTGTTGCCTGGGAAATCCCATGGATAGAGGAGCCTGGAGGTCTATAGTTCACAACGTCACAAAAGAACACAATTTAGCAACTGAACAGCAACAACAAATATATGTATATATATATAAAATTGGTGTATATTATATATATATACATATATAACAGGTATGTTTTTCATTACTCCATATATGTCATACAGTACAATAGATTTTTAAAATATTCAGAAATGAGATAATATACATTTGTATTGCTAGATTTATTTTGCTCTGCAATTTTATTTTAATGTTTCATTTATTCTTTGCTTTGGAGAAGGGAATGGCAATCCACTCTAGTATTCTTGCCTGGAGAATTCCATGGACAGAGAAGCCTGGCTGGCTACAGTCCACGGGGTTGCAAAGAGTCAGACACGACTGAGCGACTAACACACACACACCCATACATTCTTTGCTTAGACCACTGAGTTAGAATTAGACATTTAATGTTGTTAGTACAGTGTATGATAATTCATACTGAATAAATTCAAAGCAGAGTTTTGTAAGCTAAATTCTCATTTTGTTGGGCCTGTTTTCAAAATGCAATTGAATCTCAAATGGGTAATTCATTTGGTGTTTTGTATTTAAAAAGACTTAAAATATGAAGAAAGAATGGCTAATCATGGCATTTGATAACAGTGTAGGAACTTAATAAATATTTATTCAATTGTATTCAATTAATTTTTCTTAGTTTACCATTACAAATGAAAAGTAGAATTATCTCAGTTAATCTCTCTCTATATTGCAAGATATCTTTCAAGGAACTGAATCTGTCTCAGTTTATCCCTCAGTCTACAAATACTCATGGACTGTTTACTGTGGTCAGTTGACAAAACTCACCCACTATGATGAATCTTTTCTGTTAGGAGTTTTGGAGATAGGGAGTCAATCTCAAATCAATAAAAGACCAATAATAATAAACTGTTACCTTTGCAGAGTGCTTTGCTGTTTTCAAGACATTTTCACATGCCTCCTCACATGTAACATTCATAACAACTTTGGGAGATGGGTATCATCCTCATTTTATAGAGAAAGAAAGTGAGCCTCTGATAGTGATTGATTGTCCCAAGTGACTGAGGACAGAAAAGTGAAAAAACTGAGACTCAAACTTCTGCACTTCAAATTCAGGCTTCCTTTGAGAGAGAGATATATATATATATATATATATATATATATATTTTTTTTTTTTTTTCTTATACAAGAGTCACTGCCCTTATAGGACAAATCCTTAAAAAAATTAATTCACACTTAAAGAGCAACCTATATAGAATGGGAAAGAGGAAGTCTGTTGGTATGCAAATAACAAATTAGTACACTATGAGGATATATGTGTGTTAAATCTAAAGTACATTCTACCCACGGTTCTCAATATATGGTCCTTCACCAGCATCAGCATCCCCTGGGAACTTGCTAGAAAGCTAAGCCCCACCCTGGACCTACTGAGTCAAGGTCTGCTAGGGGGTCAGCAATCTGGTTTTAATAAATCCTCCACATTATTCTAATGCACATCAAAACTTGAGAACCATAGTCCTATCTTGTAAATGGGCAGAAAATAAATAACTTGCTATTCAAATCTGAACACCTACCTGTCTGAACCTTCCTGCTTAAACATATCCTATTGAGGTCAAAAGATATACCTTCTACAGAGATCAAAAGACAGCTTTCTCATTTGAAATATAAGCAGCTGCTCTCTGTGGATCCAGGTCAGGGCTTATTGCTTCCAGGTATAGTGGTAGGATTTCACTTGCTTTAATATATTCTTTGTTTCTTGTTATGGTGAAAACTAATTTCAGAATCCTCCTCAATCTATTTCTCTATTAATTCCCAGTTCCCACATAGGAATATGAGATAATTTATGCTTTTCACTGATTCATTAAATTTTGCATGCCAAAAAAAAATAGACAACAGAATAGAAATAAAATTTCCCAAATATTAAGTATACAGTAGGACAATAACTATAACAAACAAGATAGTGATGTTTTGGTGATTGTTATGAACTATTTGTGTCCCCCAAATCCATATGTTGAAACTGTACCCCATGATATAATGATACTAGAAGGTAGGATCTTTTGAAGGTAATTAGAATTAGATGAGTTGTTCTCATGGGAGAGATGTGTCTCTAAAAAGACACTCAGTTTAGTTCAGTCCAATCACTCAGTCGTGTCCAACTCTTTGCGACCCCATGAATCGCAGCACGCCAGGCCTCCCTGCCATCACCAGCTCCTGGAGTTCACTCACACTCACGTCCATCGAGTCAGTGATGCCATCCAGCCATCTCATCCTCTATCGTCCCTTTCTCCTCCTGCCCCCAATCCCTCCCAGCATCAGAATCTTTTCCAGTGAGTCAACTCTTCCCATGAGGTGGCCAAAGTACTGGAGCTTCAGTTTCAGCATCACTCCTTCCAAAGAAATCCCAGGGTTGATCTCCTTCAGAATGGACTGGTTGGATCTCCTTGCAGTCCAAGGGACTCTCAAGAGTCTTCTCCAACACCACAGTTCAAAAGCATCAATTCTTTGACACTAGAGAGCTTGTTTCCTTCCTTTGGTCTCTGCTACAAGATGGCAACAGTCTGCAACCCGGAAGGGGGTCCTCCCCAGAACTTGACTGTGCTGACCCTCTGATCGTGGCCTCCCAGCATTCAGAACTGTGAGAATTGTTTCTCTTATTTACAAGTCACCTATATGAACACTTAGTCGCTCAGTCATATCTGACTCCTTGAGACCCTCTGGACTGTAGCCCACCAGACTCCTCTGTCCATGGGATTTTCCAAGTAAGAATACTGGAGTGGATTGCCATGCCCTCCTCCAGGGGATCTTCCCACTCAGAAACTGAACCCATGTCTCAGATGTCTCCTGCTTTGCAGGTCTTTACCCACTGAGCCATTGGGAATTCCCACAAAGATAGTAGAGGAGGCCATGAAAAACAAAAGGATCAGAACCACAGGTTACTGTTCATAAACTTGTCTTGCTTCATATGAGGATTTGAGTAAGCCTTAAACATTTTTGCCACTGCAGCAGAGACCTGAGATTTTACTTCTGTCATCCTTGTTTGGCTTAGCATCTATTTCACAGGCTAGGGATTCTCCTTGGATTTTATATCATCAGCCTACATTGAAAAACAATGTGAGGGGAAGCGTTCAGTGATAATTGTTGCTATTAAGTTAGAGGAGTTTCATTTATTGTGTGTAAAGATTGTCATCCAAAGTAAGCAGTAATTGTTGAGTAAAGTAGTCATATATGTATAAAAAGCAAATTTTGAGCACCTTACATATTTCTTTCATGGAAACGAACCAGTGAGGTATGTATGCATTATAGAAACTTCGATGTGTTTTTAAAAAATATTTAATAAACTTTATTTTTTAAAGAAGTTTTAAGTTTACAACAAAATTTAGTGGAAATTACGGAGAGTTACCATATATTTCCTGTTCCCATATATACATAAACTGCCCTGTTTTTGATCTCGACCACAGCAATACATGGTGACAATCAGTGAGCCTACAAGATCCAAAGGTTACAGTAAAGTTTACTCTTGATGTACATTCTAGTCTGGACATATGTATAATGCAATAATCTATATATAATATATACAATAATAATATAATAATATATATTATAATATATATAAAATGTATATAATAGTTTACTGCCCTAAAACTCTTCTAGGCTCTGCCTATTCATCCCTCCCTACAGGGCCCCCACCAACCCCTGGCAGTTCAGTTCAGTCGCTCAGTCGTGTCCGACTCTTTGCGAACCCATGAATCGCAGCACGCCAGGCCTCCCTGTCCATCACCAACTCCCAGAGTCCACTCAGACTCACGTCCATTGAGTCCGTGATGCCATCCAGCCATCTCATCCTCGGTCATCCCCTTCTCCTCCTGCCCCCAATCCCTCCCAGCATCAGGGTCTTTTCCAATGAGTCAACTCTTCGCATGAGGTGGCCAAAGTACTGGAGCTTCAGCTTTAGCATCATTCCTTCCAAAGAAATCCCAGGGTCGATCTCCTTCAGAACAGACTGGTTGGATCTCCTTGCAGTCCAAGGGACTCTCAAGAGTCTTCTCCAACACCACAGTTCAAAAGCATCAGTTCTTCTGCACTCAGCCTTCTTCACAGTCCAACTCTCACATCCATCCATGACCACAGGAAAAACCATAGCCTTGACTAGACGGACCTTAGTCGGCAAAGTAATGTCTCTGCTTTTGAATATACTATCTAGGTTGGTCATAACTTTTCTTCCAAGGAGTAAGCGCCTTTTAATTTCATGGCTGCAGTCACCATCTGCAGTGATTTTGGAGCCCCCAAAAATACAGTCTGACACTGTTTCCACTGTTTCCCCATCCATTTCCCATGAAGTGATGGGGCCAGATGCCATGATCTTCGTTTTCTGAATGTTGAGCTTTAAGCCAACTTTTTCACTCTCCTCTTTCACTTTCATCAAGAGGCTTTTTAGCTCCTCTTCACTTTCTGCCATAAGGGTACAATTAGGAACTGAAATTTTTTTTAATACATTAATCATTTATAGTAAGTCCAAAACAAATCTATCCTTAGGTATCGATCTACCAAAAATATACAGGATCTATATGCTGAAAATGACAGATGTTGATGCGAGAAATTCAGGAAGTTCTAAATAAATGGTGGGACACACTGTCTTCATACATTAGAACAAATGTATTAAGATGTCAATTCTTCCTATATTGATCTATAGCTTTAAGGCAATACCAGTTAAAATCCCAGCAAGGATTTTTTGTACTCTCCTCTTTCACTTTCAACAAGAGGCTTTTTAGCTCCTCTTTACTTTCTGCCATAAGGGTGGTGTCATCTGCATATCTGAGGTTATTGATATTTCTCCCAGCAATCTTGATTCCAGCTTGTGTATCTTCCAGTCCAGAGTTTCTCATGATGTACTCTGCATATAAGTTAAATAAGCAGGGTGACAATATACAGCCTTGACGTACTTCAACCCCTGGCAACCACTGATTTTTTAATGTCTTCATAGTTTTACTTGGTCAAGAATGTCACATAGTTGGAATCATACATTATGTACCTTGTCCCTTCATAATTTGCATATAACTATCCTCTAGCCTTTTCATTGCTTGATTGCTCATTTCTATTTGGTGTTAAATAACATTCCAGTGCCCAGATTCATCATAGTTTATTTATTCATTCCCCTACTGAAAGACACCTTGGTTGCTTTGGTTGCTTCCAGGTTTTGGCAACTATGAATAAACATCATTGTGCAGCTTTTTGTGTGGACATAAATTTTTAATTCACTAGGATAAATACCAAAGAACACCACTGCTGGATAGTATGGTAAAAATATGTTTAATTTCACAAGAAACTGCCAAACCATCTTCTAAAGCGTCTGTACCATTTTGAATTCCCATTCAACAGATCTGTTTGCCTGTTCTTGGCCACTGCAGCACTGAACTGATTACTGTTTTGAGTACTTGACCTACTGCTTTTTAGTACATCTTTAAGACAGTTATTCTTCTTGAAGATGGGTAGTGTCAGTCCTCTGATTTTGTTCTTCTCTCCCATACTGAATTGCCTATTCTGGGTCTTTTGCCTCTTCCCAGTAATTTTATAATAACCCTGTTCATATCCAAAAAATAACTTTTTGGGATTTTGATTAACCTTGCACTGAACATTTTAGATCAAGATGGGGATAACTGACAGCTTGGCAATATTGAGTTTTCTTATTCGTGAATACTGTTGAACCAGCCTTGTATAATTAGGATAAGTCCACTATGGACTTTGTTGTGGTGCATACTTCTTTTTATATATTGTTTAATTCAATTTGCTAAAGTGTTTTTGAGGATTTTTTCAACTTTGTTCATGAGAGATCTTGTTCTGTAGTCTTCTTGTAATGTCTTTTTCTGGTTATGATATTAGAGTAATTCTGGCCTCATGAAATAAGTTAGGATGTATCCTCTCTGCTTCTATCTTGTGGAAAAGATAGTAGAGAAATGACATAATTTCTTCTTTAAATGTTTGGTAAAATTCACCAGTGAACCCATTTGGGCTTGGCATTCACAGTTTTGGACAGTTATTTGCTATTGATTCAATTTCTTTAATAAATATAGGTATGCTGATTATATGTTTATTTTTGAGTGAGTTTTGGCAGATTTTGTCTTTCAAGGATTTGGACCATTTCATCTAGGCTATCAGATTTACAGGTATAGAGTTAGTTATTCACTGTTATTCCTTTATTATATTTTAATATGTATGAGATCTGTAGTGATGGCCCCTCTTTCATTTTTGATACTAGTAATTTTTGTCTTCTTTCTTCTTAATTAGCTTGGAGAAAAGCTTATCAATTTAATTGATCTTTTCAAAGAATGAGCTCTTGGTTTTATTGATTTTCTCTATTTGTTTCCTGTTTTCAATTTCATTGATTTCTGTTCTGACTTTTGTGATTTATTTTCTCTACACACTTTGAATTTAATTTGCTTTTTTCTAGGTTCCTAAAGTAGAACTTAGATAGTATATTCAAAAGCAGAGACATTACTTTGCTGACTAAGGTCCGTCTAGTCAAGGCTATGGTTTTTCCTGTGGTCATGGATGGATGTGNTAAGAACCTACCATATAGCAAAGGGAACTCTTCTCAATAATCTGTAATGACCTACATGGGAAAGTAGTTGAAGAAAGAGTATAGCTGATTCACGCTGCTGTAGAGTGGAAAGTAACACAACATTGTAAATCAATTGTGCTATAATAATATCTTAAAATAAAAATGTGACTTTATTAGAAAGACCTTCAGCTATGTGAATTTGAAGCAAAACACAGTATTAGAGACTATGTTTCCTCATCACAAAACTGAAGATAATAATACATAACCATGGAGAAATAATAAGAAAAGGGGATATGTGGACATGCATTTTTAAATTTTGAAACATTAATTATATGCTTGTTATGTGGTATAATTTTTTTTGCAGAGGACTTCAAGTACTTATTGATTGGAGAGTGTCTCCTTGAATGATCATTTACACCACAAGCAGCATTGTCTTTATAGATGGGTTGTACAAAGTGATTTTATTTTAGCAACTTACTCATCAAATCTCAACTTTCACCTCCCACCCCACAGTAGAACAATTTTTTCAAACTTTCCTTACTATAAGCTTAACCTGAAATGCTTTTTATAAAGTTATATTCTCTAGTATCTCACCTGGGAATTGTATTTATTTTGTTCTTATATGGGACCCAGGACACTATATATTTTAAGAAACATCCTAAGTATCAAGTTGGTGCAATGTAATTGTGGTTTTGGATTGTGAATTTTAAATAACTATAATTAGGCTCAAACATCTTTATCAATCAAAATAGAAACCATTACAGTCAACACATTTTTGCCAATGAGACATAAGTTTGTTTATTCTTGTAGCATAAAAACCCATGCTTTGGGATTCTATGAACGCTTGGAAGGTATTTTCTACCTCCTGCTGGTTGCTCCTCTGAGGTACTGGTTTTGCTGGGGTTCAGGAAGCCGTAGTGGATCAGATGGGAAACAGACCACCAAACAGTGACCAGGTCCTTTTTTGGTATAAGTTTGCCTTTGGGAAGTGCTGTGGAGTTTCTCAGTCCAACCACTGAGCTGGTTGTCTCCAGTTGTCACATCGAATCCACTTTTCATTGCACCTTGCAATCCCATCGAGAAATCGTTCATTACTGTTGCATAGAATAAGAGAAGATGACACTTTGAAATGATGACTTCTTTTATTTACAGTCAGCTCATGAGGCACCCACTTATCAAGCCTTTTAAGCTTTCTGATTTGCTTCAAATGCCAAATGGCCATAGCATGGCTGATGCTGAGGTCTTCAGAAACTTCTCATGTAGCTGTAAGAGGATCCGCTTTGATTATTGCTCTCAATTGGTTGTCAACTTCTGCTGGCTGACCACTATGTTCCTCAACTTCAAGTCTCTCATCTCCTTTGTAAAACTTCTTAAACCACGAATGCACTGTGATACACTATAGTATTTATAGTGAGGATTAATTGGAGTATATAATATATTGCTCTCATAATTTGGTCTATCCAAGTGAATACTTTCCAATACCCTCTTTACAGGAAAACAGAAAAAAACAAAAACAAAAACTCTATCCTTTCTGACAGATGTATTGGGGTAAAGCACTAATAACCTAAATTTATTGAAAAATAAATAGTTTTATAACTAAGTGAACAAACAAATAGATCTATGCCCCCAAATAATCTTTATGCTATTAAAAGATTTAAAAAGTCACATGACCTTGTCTAGTATGTGTTTTTAAATCTCCAAAGAATTTTAGAATTTATTGTAGTACTTCCCATACGCTCATCATAATTATTAGGCTGCTGCAAAAGTAATTGTGGTTTTTGCATTGTTGAAATTTGTCATTTGGTATAAGAATACATTCTTAAGTAAATATGATTATGTTATACATTGTTTCAATGTACATTTCTAATTTTATGTTTTTTTTTTTTGCTAGTGACATGCCATGCATTTTATATTTAGACTAGGGAAATGATGCTAGACAAAAAGCAAATTCAACTGATTTTCTTATTTAAGTTCAAAATAGGTCGTAAAGCAGGGGAGACAACTTGCAACATCAGCAACACATTTAGTCATACTATCTAGTTTCTAATGATGTTTGGAAATGCACAAGGTATGGAATTTTGACTTAGTTTCACTGAACCTCAAAATGATTATGAAACTATCTGACCTTCTTGAGAACTTACTTTGAACAAGGGTTTTTGATTAGCTCTGAGGGAGTGAGAGTGAAATGCAAAAATAAATGAACTGTCTTTTCTGCTTGTAAGGATTGTCAAGGTGAAAGAAAACAGTTAAATTACTCAACAGAAGTTGAAGGTTTTGATCAGCTGATGTACTTCAGAGAGAATCTGAACTCAGGTAACTCGGGGAGCAAGGTGGGACTGGAGTTGTACACTGTGATGAAAAAGAAGACTTTGTGAATTGGAGTTTTAGCAGATTGCTATTTTCTTTAACTGCTGCAAAAGATGTGGTTGGTACAGTTGGGAGTTAATTTGTTTTTCATGTTTTTGCTCAGAATCTTTGATACTATCTTATTTTGCAGCTGTCAGAATAGTTAGTTTGAGAAATATCTTTGTAAGACTTGTAGGTTGTCTGTAAACTATCTAATGCCAGTTAAGTTTTTCAGGAAAGTGGAACCTGAAGGGGAAAAAAGGAAGAGAGACAAAAGGAAAAACAAAACAAAACAAAAAAAAAAACAGGAAAAGAAAGGAAAGGAGACAAGGAATGAAGTAGGAAAACTGGGCTCTGTTTTAATTCCTTCATAGAAGTTTATGAGTTA
Organism: Aepyceros melampus; assembly: GCA_006408695.1. Taxonomy (NCBI): domain Eukaryota; kingdom Metazoa; phylum Chordata; class Mammalia; order Artiodactyla; family Bovidae; genus Aepyceros; species Aepyceros melampus. The sequence continues at coordinate 13,248 of SJXQ01006571.1, forward strand.
AAAAAAAATTAAAGTTTAAATCCTATACACTCTACTTACTTTATTTGTGAATCCAAGCAAAAATATTAAAATTCTTGATCATCGATGTTATCATCTGTAAAGCAAAACTAAAACTTATTGTTAAAAATCTTATATTGTAATATATTTCAAAGTGTTTTATAAACTATCCTTGTATGACTATAGAGTGAGAAGGGTATATTATTGACATTGATATTCAGACATTTAATCTATAGATTTAAAGGAAGAAAATGAGTTTTTATAAAAATTGTGATAGAAAACTGAATGGCCAAAGTAACTGTTGAAGTGTTCTATACTCATGAATTCCCCAAAAGACAACTCAGCTCTGATGCTGAACAGATAGGGTGGATGGAGATAATAATCTATTAGAAAGTTAATAGTGTTCCTAAAAGAAAATCAATGGCATCACAAGTGCTAACCTTAGTTTTGAAGTAGAGTAATATAGAAGATATCCAGACAGTTATCTACAAATAAAAAAATTCCTGACAGAGAAAAAAATCATCAAAAACAAGGGAAGAATAATTAAAATTGCTTTATGATACTTCAGTATATTGTTCTGACATCAGTCTTATTCAAGTTTCATTTTATGGTGCATAAAAATTGAATTTTAAAAATCTTATTTGAAATTTCTATCCAGCTTGTATTGTAGGTGAACCAGGTACAAGGTCATTATTTTGGACTGAGAAAAAATGACAACGTGGGACTTCAAAAACCTTTTGCAAAGTTCTTTATCTAGTCTCTCATGACAATGGAATTGCTATCTATTCGAACAGTTAGCCCAGCAATTTTTTTTTCACTTTCAGAATTATGTGTTAGGTAGATATAGATAATACAGTAGATATGGTTGTCTTTGTATTTATGTAACAATTAATAATTGATTAAATTATTGTCATGTCAGATATAATACAAGACACTGGATGCAGAGGTGAATTAAGATCATCTGGTGATTACACTCATAAAGCTTACATTCCCTTGGAAGGAACCTGACAATAAACAGATTAAAAAGTTAAACAGTCCTCTGAAGTATAATGAAGGAAATGTTGTGATTGCTAAGGTCAGAATGAACTGATTGAGATGGGATGGTGAGAGAAAACCTGTCTAATTTGATAAATTCATGTTGGGATTGAACAATTCCAAAGAAACAATAATATAATGGGTAAAAATATTTGAGAGAACAGAGAACACAGTGTGTAATAAAATATGACTATGGAAAAAATGCACAATTGTGGTAGATTCTCAGAGATGTACAGTGACCAATGTGGCTAGAGAAAATGGGTGATGGTTAGGTAATCTAGAGACGTTAAAAAAAAAAAAAAAAGTAAGTAGAGGCAGATCCTAAAGGATCTTGCATAGATTTTAGAAAGATCTTAAGAATTTGAATTTATTTTAATATATTGGTAACCAATTACAAATTTTCTTTTTGATATTTACATTTATTTTGAAAAATAGCTTTCTTGTGATAAAGTTTGTATAATGTGAAATTATTCAATTAAAGAGTATATTGATGCTTTTTATATTGTTCACAAGTTATGAAAGTATCAACATTATTTAATTGTACATGTTTGTTACCTCAAAAAGAAGCCCTGTACCTACTAGTAGTCACTCTCCCAAAAATAACTGTTTACAACTTAGTTAACCACTAATCTACTGATCTGCTTTATGTCTCTATAAATTTTCTTTTTCTGGGCATTTCATATAAATACAATCACACAGTATATAGTCTTTTGTGACTGGTTGTTTAAACTTAAAATACTGTTTTCCAAGTTCACATGTTGTAGCATAGATTATGTAATTCACTCATTTTTATTGCTGAATAGTATTCCATTGTATATTTATGCTGCATTTGGTTGTTCATGCATCAGTTGATGAACATTTGGGACCATCAATTGGTTATTATTAATAATGCTGTATCCTTGTTAACACTTCTTAGCTTGTCTGTCTTTTTTTTTTTTTTATTATTATAGCCATACTATTGAACATGCTCAGTCAGTTGTGTCTGACTCTTTGTGGCCCCATGGACTATAGTGCACCAGGCTCCTCTCCTCATGGAATTTTCCAGGCAAGAATTCTGGAGTGGGTTGCCATTTCCTTCTCCAGTGGATCTTCCTGACCCAGGGATTGAACCCTCATCTTCTGTATCTCCTGCATTGACAGGAGGATTCTTTACCTCTAGCACTACCAGGGAATCTCCATACTAGTGAATATGATATATTATATCATTATGGGTTTGATTTTAATTTTCCAAATAATTATGATGTTGATATTTATGCTTAATAAACCCTTTCATGTGCTTACAGATCATTTACATAACTGGAGAAATGTCTATTAAAATCCTTCTGTCCATTGAAAAGAAATTTATGTTATACCATTGAGTTGTACTATTTTATGTATTCCGGATAAAATTTCTTTATAAGCATATGATTTTCACATGGTGTTCTTATTGTTTTGTAGGTCTATTTTTCATTTTTTTGAGGGTATTCTTTGAAGCACAAATATTTTTAATTAAAAAACCAAACGGTATCCAACTTCATTCTCTTGTGGATATCCAGTTATCTTAGCATTCTTGCTTGAAAAGCTAATCTTTCCCTATTTAATTGTTGTGGCACCCTTGGTGAAAATCAATTGACCATAGTTTGTTTCTAGAGTCAGTTCTGTTCTATTGACATACAGTCCTAGCCTTATGCCGGTAGATTTTTGCATATTGCTTTGTAGCTTTTTGCAAATCTTGAAATCAAGAACTTTATGTCCAACTTGGTTCTTTTTTCAAGGTTCTTTTAGCTATTCTGAGTTCCTTGCATTTCCAGAGGGATTTTAGGAAGTGTGTCAATTTTTGTCCCCAAAACAACTAAAATTTTGATAAGGAGAGTAAGTTCATTCAAGATACATTGAATAATTGCTTTGCCTAAATTTGACCCCAGGTAGTGCTAGTGGTAAAGAATTCACCTGCCAGCACAGGAGACGTGAGTGATGCAATTTTGATTCCTGGATCGGGAAGATCCCCTGGAGAAGCAAATGGCAACCCACTCCAGTATTCTTGCCTGAAGAATCTCATGGACAGAGGGGCCTGGGCAGCTACAGTCCATAGGATCACAAAGAACCAGACAAGATTGAAATGACTTAGCAGGCAAGCAAGCAAATTTGATCAATTCAATAATGTTTTCCCCAGCACCTCACCTTTTACTCCAGAAGTCCTGTCCTCAGTTTTTAATTGGAGAATAATGTGCTCTGATTTTACATTTTCAAAAGTTCTAAACATTCTTTCTGGGGAATAATTATAGCAAATAAAATTTGAAAGTAAAGATTTCTGTTCAAGAAAGTCTATCACTGACCTAGTGAGAGACGTTTGTAGCAACAGTTGAGATGGAGGAAAGTGGGTGAAATCAAGACATACTTTAAAAGGAAAATTTAATAGGACATGGTATATAATTAAATTTTTGTATTTAGGAACAGGATTGAATTTAGATATTGTCCTGATGATGACATAATTTAATGGTATGAAAAAAGGCACATAAATATATTTCAACAATTTGAGTCAATAATTCAGATAGGGATTCGTTACTTTTGAGGTGATTCTAAGATAAAACACTTGTGGAGGTAGACTGGTAGTTGTGGAGTTCAGAAAATAGGATAGAACTTATCAACAAAGAGTACATAAATGAATGAACAGATACATTCTAATAAAAGAGTGAAGTCAAACAAATAAATGTATGATTAAAGTACTAGAAGCTTCTTTAAAGGAATTACAATGTTTAAAATTTGAACAATGAAAATGGTTAAGGAATGGCCTCTGAAATAAAGAGAACTGAGAAAATTTGTCAAGAATAAGTGAACGGCTTTCTGTCAATTGTTGAATGACTGAGTTAGGCATGTAAATAAGTATGTCCATCATATTTTGGAACACTGAGCCTGTTGGTAATTTTGGAAATGACAATCAATGGGAATTGTGAGAGCAAGGGAGCAAGACAGTATGTTGAAGAATTAACTAAGATATTAGAAAAATATAAGCAACTAACTACTTGAATAAATTTGCCTATAAGTAAGTAGTATAGAGAACTAGCTGGAGGAAATGAATTATCTATGTCATGACTATTTTTGTGTACTCACTATGTCCAAACTATAGTTCATAAAGTAATAGATACTAGCATTTTTTTTTCTACTTTCTTTTACTTAAATGTGATTCAAGGAGTTAGCTTCCTTTGTTTCTGCATAACAACTTTACCTGGACCCAAGGCTTTACTGTTAGATCTTAATGTTAGGTAGTTACAGTAGGAAACAGGAGTCCAGGATGGATGTGCTAAAAGACAAGAAAGGGAAAATTCCGTGAAAATAGAACAAAGGAAGATCCAAGGATTGGAGTCAGGGCCTCAGGTAGAACAAACAGCACTCTTGGCTAGCCCAATTTATATAGGGCAGGCCCAAGGGGGAGGAAAAAAACATATAAAAAGAGGAGCCAAAGGGCCAGGGCACCCCTCTCTTCACGTCTTTGGGTCAGCATGCTCTCACGCCTCAAGGATGTATTTTCTTGCTATTTTCTAAACAAAATTGAGCTGTAACACAGAGTCGTAACACTGACCTGTCTAAGAACCACATGGTCTGAGATCTGAGAACTATAACATGGTCTGTCCAAGACCCGAGAGCTATAACACTGTCTGTCTGAGAGCTATGACACACCGAGGGCGCTAACATCCTTCGCTTCAAATTTGTGAAGACAGAACTGAGGAGAATACACTCATCTGACATTAAAAAATATACTGTCTTAAAGATACTTTCAGACAAGCACATAGGGACTTCCTTCCCTGGTGGTCCAGTGGTTAGGACTCCACGCTTTCACTGCAAGAGGCATGGGTTCCCCTGGTCAGGGATCTAAGATACCACAGTCTGTGTGAGTGGCCCAAACACAAAAGAAACAGAAAGAAAACACAGAAACCTTGATTCAGAAAATAGAATGTCTAGTTCTATATCATAAACAAAAGTCCAGATTTTATATACCTACAGCTGGACTGTAAAACGGCAGGTCTGTTCTTACTCAAATAGGAAATTCCCTAAGCTAGCTTTGCTGTGTTGAAATCTAACAGTTGCTTATATATAACCCCTTCTTCCCAGGAAGCTTCTGCCTTTTCTTGGTTCTACCAAGGTGTCTGGCTTCTCTTTACTGCAATTGTCTTGACTTGAGGGGAAGCATCCTTATTCCAAGTGATGGATAGTGAATACTTCTTTAGCCCTGATATCTAGGGATATACCTCTGGCCTCTTTCTGTTCCTGTTTCCTTGTCCCATTAGGTCCCAAGACAGCCATACACAGTCTTTTTACAACACAAAGACCTATGTCTGACCCATGAGAACACCCATGTATATTTAGTTTACTCAAGGTCTGAGAGAACTCTGTTCCTAGCACACATTGTTCTCCATTCACGATCACTGATGCAGTTAGCACTATCTTCCACTCTGTATTTCAGTGGTGGTGGATCAGACCTTCAGCCACGGTCTTCTTTATTTTTCACAGATGTAAAAAAGATTCCAGCCTCTACGTCTCTCACCTAAGGGAACTATTTCAAAACTTGCTAAGCGCTCTTTGTGAAACCTCTTTCAGTAGGTTTGACATTAGATTAGCATAATCCTCCTCATTTCCCAAAGGGATGATGGAGATTCACATACACATGGCATGACAACTGTTTTCTTTCTTTCTTCCCTTCTAATTGCCTGGTATGTATGCTATCTATCTGATTTATCAACACAGTGTGAAAGAAATTCTTTCTTGTTTCTATTCTTCTTTAAAGGAGAAGTTGTACCTCACATTCATTTTGAAATCCTATTCTAAGGCCCTACACTCAATGGAGTCCAAGAGAATCTCATTCCAACAGTTTCCATTTGTTTCTAGAAGAGGAGTTTGTAAAATACAAGCTGCTGCTAAGTCACTTCAGTCGTGTCTGACTCTGTGTGACCCCACAGACGGCAGCCCACCAGGCTCCCCCGTCCCTGGGATTCTCCAGGCAAGAACACTGGAGTGGGTTGCCATTTCCTTCTCCAATGCATGAAAGTCAAAAGTGAAAGGGAAGTTGCTCAGTCATGTCCGACTCTTAGCGACCCCACGGACTGCAGCCAACCAGACTCCTCCGTCCATGGGATTTTCCAGAGAAGAGTACTGGAGTGGGGTAAAATACAAGAGGAATTATTTATCCCAGATAAACTGCTACAGCAATGATCTTGTAATTGGGATATTAAAAGTATATATGAAGAATAATTTTCAATCTAAATGTTGATGAAGAGAGAAATATAAGCCAAAATAAATACAGAAAGAGGAATGTTCCAGATAGAGTACAGAATACAGTTGTAGAAGGGATTGTGAAGAGTATTACATCAATGAGAACTCAGGGCAGGAAATAAATCTGCTCAACTATTTTAAGCAAGAAGAATTTTAATAAAGGAATTAGGTGCCTCTGAGATAACAGAAAGGACTGAAGAAACAAATTCTAGATTGCTATCTTGGAATTATTTCCAGAATATTCTCAAGTTGATGCATTACAGATGATGTCCTATTTGAAGCCAATTCTGGATTTAGGTCAGGAGTAAGAAGTCATTGCCTCTACAATTGTCAGGAAATTGGAGAATGGGTGTTGAAGTTCTTAAAAGAAATATATAGATTATTTAAGTCTTATTAAGAATCCAGGAATACATAGAATAAATATTGAAAAAATCAACACCACAAGAAAACCTACCATATATATGAACTTTCATACAAGATAAAAAGGGCTTCCCTAGTAACTCAGTTGGTGAAGAATCTGCCTCTAAGGCAGGAGATCCAGGTTCAATCCCTTGGCCAGGAAATCCCCTGGAGAAGGAAATGGCAACCCACTTTAGTTTTCTTGCCTGAAGAATCCCATGGACTGAGGAGGCTGGTGGGCTACAGTCCATAGGGTCACAAGAACTGGACATGGCTTGGTGACTAAACCACCACCACAAGATGAAAACAGCCAAAGCCTGCACCACTACACTTCTATTTTCAAAGTCTCACAGGAGCATACATAATTGGAGGTATGCATCTAATATCTAGAAACCAATTACAAAGTGTTCTGAGAAATGCAATTTTACAGAGATTAAAAAAATTGCAGGGCAAATTTAGGGATCTATTGAAGAGAAAATATTTTGTTTTGGGTCTTGTTTTGCTTTGTGTTGTGGGCTAAGTGGTGTCTCCCTAAAATTGATGTTCCCAATGGCCAGTAATTCAGAATGTATGCATATTGGAGATAAAGTTTTTAAAGGAGTGATTAAGCTAAAAAAAAAAAAAAAAAAACATACATAATTGGAGGTATGCATCTAATATCTAGAAACCAATTACAAAGTGTTCTGAGAAATGCAATTTTACAGAGATTAAAAAAATTGCAGGGCAAATTTAGGGATCTATTGAAGAGAAAATATTTTGTTTTGGGTCTTGTTTTGCTTTGTGTTGTGGGCTAAGTGGTGTCTCCCTAAAATTGATGTTCCCAATGGCCAGTAATTCAGAATGTATGCATATTGGAGATAAAGTTTTTAAAGGAGTGATTAAGCTAAAAAAAAAAAAAAAAAAGCCCTTAGGGAGGGACTTTACATCAATGACATTTATAAGAAGAAGAGATAGCAGGGACAAGTATATACAGAGGGGTGATTATATGAAGATGTAGCAAGAGGGCAGCCATTTGAAAGGCAAGGAGAGATACTTCAGAGGAAACCAACCCTGTTGGCATCTTGGACTCTAGTTTACAGAACTATGAAAAAAAAAATGACTGTATGCAGTTTAACCTACAGAGTCTATAGCATTTTGTTATAGCACCCCTAGCAAACTAATACTGTATGTTAAGTTGTTTAGATTGGGTGCTTCACTGTATAAGACACTCACCAAAAGTTTAAATATTCTTGAAACAACTATACCAGTAAAAATAGCTATACTTGACAAATCTATGTACAATTAATTCTTCACGGCTATGTCCAACATCTATTCTACAGTGAGTGTAAATCAATTCAGTGATTTCATTATAATGCAGATTTCACTTTCTTTTAAAAATTTTCTTTGATGTGTAAGAATGAGAAGTAGAGATATTAATATGTAAGAGAGGTATTTGCAATATATTGAGCCATGTGTAGCTAAACTTGTGTAGCTAAAGAACGAGTTTAGGAGAGCAAGTCGTCGGAGAGACCAGCCTGCAGAGCCGGTCTGGAAAGTTCAGGTCCGGAAAAACCGCTCAGAGAAAACTGTTCCCAAGAGAAACTGGTCCAGACAGACTGCTCTGAGAAAACTGTTCCCGAGGAAACTGGCTCCAAACTTTATTTTTCACATCCCCTATTTATACCATGAGATCAATGAGTTTCACAAATTTTTGTAATGACAGCAGCCCTGATTCTTATCGAGAGCAGGCTTAGTTTCTGCTACCTAATTATATACACGTCTTATTATATATAGTTCTACATTAAAACATAACAGGCACAACCAGTAGGTATTGCTATATGAGAGAGAATCAGTTACGAAAATGGAATATTCCTTGTAAATAATTTCCTTATCTGATTATCGTTTGCTTGAATGTGCTGAATTTCACTTTCTTTTATCAGAGTCATAGGCTAGTTAATTATTTATAATTTTCCCCTGAAAAAATGTGATTAAGTCATTTTATCTAACTCCATTCATAAAGTGGCCAATATGCAATTAATTGTGATTTGTGATGGATAAATCCATTTTGTTTTCCTTTGAGTCCTATCTACTCTGTGGCTGAAATTAAAAAGAACCAGAACAGCACTTAAGGGATATGAAACATAGATTTAAATATTCCATTTGTATGAAAATGTGAATTCAAATGCTATTATTATGGTATAAATCAAATAATATGTTTTATAATCATGAGACTTGATTGAGAATGGTTTACTTGTGTTTCTCTAACCCAAAAATGTTATTGAGTTCCCTAAGAAACAAGCCCTGGGCAGTTATCTGAGTGATGAGAATATAGGTTTGAGCCTACATGTATGTTCAAGAATGGAATGTCAGTCCAGATAGGAAAAACACAATGTTACAGTCAACAGAACATGGTAGGCGTTCACCACATAAAAATGAATACATAATTATATAGCTAAATGGTTCAAGCCAAGTATAAGATGAAGAATTTCATTGAAGAAAACAGAGAATAAGTATTTCATGGGGTAGCTATTAGAAGTATCCAGTTTCACAGTAGAACTTTATTCACAGGATACTCAAGAACTCAAATAAGTTGTTCTTGCAACAAAAATGAATTATACAGTTAGAATCCAATGCTTTGAAATTATGCTATAAAGCAAACATACAGCAATTGGGAAACTAATTGGAAAAGTACCTGGGCAGGATCATCTATAAGACCCACTTAATGGGCACATTGAAAAGGCCTTGCTTAGGTTTAGAATTGATTTCAATAATTAAATTTATGATACACATTTAATGGAATAGAAATGTTTCTACAGATTTTGGATTAATTTTACTTGACATGAGTTATTTTCATTAACTCTAAGCAAGAATTATGATGGAAAAGGAGTTAGCATTTTTCTTCTACAAGATGGACATATAGCATTCATTTCTTGAATAACTCATTTGATTCAGAAAAATCTTCAATAGGCTTCCATCTGGATTTTGATTATTTTTTAATCCAAGGCACAAGAGAATCTTGTTCTTTAAAACACTAAATGTAGATATATTTTAAAATTCTTGTTTATGTTCAGGTCTTTCAATAGTTTTGTTTTAACCTTTAGCTACAAAGGATATGAATGAGAATTTAATCTATGCAATGGTAAGAATTGGTGACAGTTATCTTATATTTTCTCCCTTTGCTTTAGAAAGTAATGTACTTTACAAATTTTCTAGCACAGAAGGAAACCTTAGAGTGAATCACATACTTTTTATTTGTATTTCATAATTTCCCTCCAATTTTAGTGACTGATAGCTTAAAGCAGGATATATGTAATTAACCTAAGTAGAAAAGTCCCTACACAGCTTCCAAGTTTGCTTTCATCAGTGGCATCTGCTTTCCAATCACTTTCTGAACACCGTGAGTGAGTAGTGTGGCTGCTGCTGCTGCTGCTAAGTCGCTTCAGTCACGTCCGACTCTGTGCGACCCCATAGATGGCAGCCCATGAGTCTCTGCCATCTACCTACCATTTATTGTTGCATAAAAATTTTTATAGGAATTTTCCTTTGATCCTTTAATAACAGCTAAGGATTCTTTTAAGTGGGTTCATTGCACTACATACCTTTATCACAATAACTCTCATAATATTAAAAAAAAAAGAAGAGGTGGCCCAGCTCTCTTCCCTCATCTTCTTAGATCGTATTGGTTGAATTCATTGCATGCTCAGTTGCTTCAGTCGTTTCTGATTCTTTACAACCCTATGGACTGTAGTCCGTCAGTCTCCTCTGTTCATGGGAATCTCCAGGCAAAAATACTGGAGTGGATTGCATGCCCTTCTACAGGGGATTTTCTTGTCCCAGAGATCTAACCTGCATGTCTTTTCTGCTACATTGCAAGCAAGTTTTTACTGCTAGCACCACCTGAGAAGCCCAAAATAAATCCACTGGTATATGCCATTTTCTGAGTGTAGATTTATACACATTGTTTCAGATAATTTCCAAAAGACTTCAATATTTATGCTGTTGCCATCATATTTCTAATGATGATGATATAAAGATTTTAAATAACTTACCGAAGTTACAGGAGTTTTTGTAGAGGAGGATGTTAACTAATGTAGCTTACTTGTATCTTTGAAATTCCTAGCTGTACCTATGAAATTCCTATGTCTGTTTCCTTTAACAGTAGATAACTAATATAAGTTGAATTTAGTAAATGTTTTATAAATATTAGTGAAACAAACAAAAAATAATACTAATTTTAGATGTCTAGTCTCATTAGTGACAATAAATTCCCTGTGTGCCATTACTTAATAAATCTAAGTCCACTGCATGTTTGTCTAAAATATTGAAATCTAAACAAGTTGAGAAATATATTAGAGAGTGTTTTGAGTCAACTATTTATTCAGTGTCAAGACATTTACCTAACTTGATCTTTTTCCACATGCAGATATTAGTTCACATTGTCACTTCTGTGTAAAGTATATTACTAAACACTCTTATGGCTTTCCAATATTTTCTTATCTATTTTTTGATTATTTATTTTATTGCCATTTATGTATGGTTACTTTTATCAGAGTGAAGTACCCATGATATTAAAGATCAGTTCCACTGAGTAACTCAAGACTTAAACAATGCCTATAACATATAGCTACTTGACAAGGGTTCCCTTAATTGTATGTTGATAAAAATATTTAATAGAAAACAGGTATTATTACTGTTATGTTATCTCATTCATTATCATATAATAATAAACTTACATTTTATTATATCATTATTGACATGTAAAATAATGATAGTAATAATAACACTGAATGCCTACTATATGTAAGCTTTGACACAGACTTGGTGATAATGGATATTATGTATATATAATATATATAATAATCCTGTAAGTATTAGTTTATAGATTTTAGGATAAGGAAACCAATTTTCAGAGTATAATTAACTAGCACAAAGTCACATGGATATCCACGATTTATACTTTACCGACTTTGCTACCTTCCTACAATATAAATGACCCAGGTTCAATCCCTGGGTCAGGAAGATCTCCTGGAGAAGGAAAGGGTAACCCACTCCAGTATTCCTGGCTGGAAAATCCCGTGGACCGAGAAGCCTGGTAAGCTACAGGCCATGGGGTTGCAAAGAGTCAGACACGATTGAGCGACTTCATTTTCACTTTCAATTTACAATATAAACAAACCCATGTAGAATCTTTTCATTTTCTTTATGTATTTTATGTCATTTAAGTAAGTCTTAGTTTCTTGGCCATGTAATCCTGTTGCCTAATTCCATCCCTTAACTCCATTCTCGCTGAAGGTATTTATTTGAATATAGAGGACTCTTTTACTTCTTCATTTAAGTCAAACAGAAAAGTTATACATAGAAATCAATGTTAAGAGTTTCATATTGACTTTTGTAATGACTTCAGTCGTGTAATTTTTCCTAACGTTTGACCTAGTCATGGATGGGAATCCATGAGTATTTGGATAGAATCTATTGATTTGTTGTTGTTGTTGTTCAATCATTCAGTTGTGTTTGACTCTTTATGATTCCATAGACTGCAGCATGCCAGGCTTCCCTGTCCTTGCCCATCTCCCAGAGCTTGGTCAAACTCATGTCCATTAACTCAGTGATGCCATACAACCATCTCATCCACTGTCATCTCCTTCTTCTCCTGCCTTCAACCTTTACCAGCATCAGGGTCTTTCCCATTAAGTCAGCTTTTTGCCTCAGGTAGCCAAAGTATTGGAGCTTCAGCATCAGTCCTTTCAATGAATATTCAGGGCTGATTTCCTTTAGTATTGACCAGTTTGATCTCCTTGCTGTCCAAGTAACACTCAAGAGTCTTATTTTGTGCCACAATTTGAAAGCATAAGTCTTCAGTGCTCAGCCCTCTTTATGGTCCAGCTCTCACATCTACACATGACTACTGGGAAAACCATAGCTTTGACTATATGTACCATTATAGGCAAAGTAGTGTCTCTGCTTTTTAATCTGCTGTCTAGGTTTGTTATAGTTTTTCTTCCAAGGCATAAGCATCTTTTAATTACATGGCTGCAGTCAACATCTGCAGTGATTTTGGAATCCAAGAAAACAGTCTCTCACTGTTCCCCTTGTTTCTCCATTGTCATGAAGTGATGGGACCAGATACCATGATCTTAGTTTTTCAAATGCTTAGTCTATTGATACCAGGCAAATAAAATACAAGTGGGGATTTTAGATGTATGAAAGTCAGGAGACCAAATAGAAGTAAAGCTTGGACAGAATGTGAAGAAAAAGAATAGAATGTGAAAAAAAAAAAAAAAAAAAATTTGATGCTGGATTGGATTGCCTAGTTACCATAGGATAAAATTGGCCTCAAATTCTGCATCAGAATCAGCTGCATAGACCCCAGTCAGTGTACCCTCACTGGGAGTGTCAGAGAAGTTTGGGAATAAGAGTCATTCAAGAGCTCACCAAAATCATTCTTGTGTATATAAATAACAAATTTGGACATAATTTTTAAAAGGGCTTTATATTTTTTAAGAATGAAAATTTTTTGTTACTCTTCATTGATAATTTTGTCTTCAAATGGAAATCATTCCAGCTTATCATAATTAGACATCTTATCCATTCAGTTGTGGAGAAGGCAATGGCACCCCACTCCAGTACTCGTGCCTGGAAAACTTCATGGATGGATGAGCCTGGTAGGCTGCAGTCCATTCGGTCTCTAGGAGTTGGACATGACTGAGTGACTTTACTTTCACTTTTCACTTTCATGCATTGGAGAAGGAAATGGCAACCCCCTCCAGTGTTCTTGCCTGGAGAATCCCAGGGATGGGAGAGCCTGGTGGGCTGCCATCTATGGGGTTGTACAGAGACGGACGTGACTGAAACAACTTAGCAGCAGCAGCAGAGCCAGTACTTTTGCCTGGAAAATTCCATGGATGGAGGAGCCTCATGAGGTCCCACAGAGTTGGGCATGACTATCACTCCTTGGAGGAAAAGTTATGACCAACCTAGATAGCATATTCAAAAGCAGAGACATTACTTTGCTGACTAAGGTCTGTATAGTGAAGGCTATGGTTTTTCCAGTGGTCATGTATGGATGTGAGAGTTGGACTATGAAGAAGGCTGAGCACCAAAGAATTGATGCTTTTGAAGTGTGGTGTTGGAGAAGACTCTTGAGAGTCCCTTAGACTGCAAGGAGATCCAACCAGTCCATTCTGAAGGAGATCAGCCCTGGGATTTCTTTGGAAGGAATGCTAAAGCTGAAACTCCAGTACTTTGGCCACCTCATGCGAAGAGTTGACTCTTTGGAAAAGACTTTGATGCTGAGAGGGATTGGAGGCAGGAGAAGGAGGGGACAACAGAGGATGAGATGGCTGGATGGCATCACTGACTCGATGCATGTGAATCTGAGTGAACTCTGGGAGTTGATGATGGACAGGGAGGGCGGGCATGCTGCGATTCATGGGGTCGCAAAGAGTCGGGCACGACTGAACAACTGAACTGAACAGATTGAAAGCAACTTATTTGCAGCAGCAGCCACCACCATTCAGTGGAATGGAATGTGTTAACTCCAAGAGTTAAACAGGGTGGTGTTGTCTCTGATCCTAATACATTAGGTGAGTCCATGCACAGATAGACAGGATTTTCTTGGTTTTGTTTACAATATCCTTCTTTTACATAGCTTCTATAAAAAAAAATGTCTATCATCTATCTATCTATCTCAGTATCATCTAAGGGTTTAAAATGTGGACAGACCAACCTGAATTTTAATCTTAGTTTTAGAAAATGTTGTTTAGTTGCTAAGTCATGTCTGACTCCTTTATAACCCCATGGACTATAGACTGCTAGGCTCCTCTGTCCATGTGATTTTCCAGAAGAGAAGACAAGAATACTAGAGTGGGTTGCCATTTCCTTGTCCAGGGGATCTCCCAACCAAGGGATCAAACCTGCATCTTCTGCTTGGCAGGTGGATTTTTTATCACTGAGCCACCTGGGATCAAATGACTTGATTTTTCTTAGCCTCACTTTTTAAAATGAATTTTTATAAATGCTACTTTAGAAAAGATTTAAGGGATTGAAATAAGATGATGCATGTAAAAAGCAGCCCAGTGACTAGAAGTATTACATAGTCAATAAATGGTATCCATTATAGAAACTATAAATTAAAGAGGGAAATTTATAGAAGTTATACATTTAAACAGTAATAATAATTCTTAACTTTTTACTGAACACTTACTATATGCCTGGTTTTAATCTAAAATTGCTTTACACACAATAATTTATTTATATTCACAATAAACCTAAAATGTAGATACTTCTGATACTTCCATGATTCAAATGAGTAAATCTAAGCACAGAAGTATGACAAGACCTCACATCTACTAAGTGGTAAAGACAGGTAAAAATGGAGGCTGATTAGCTCCAGAGTTTATAGACCAGTATAAAAGAAAGCAAATTCTTACACTGTACATTGAATTTGGTAGTGAAATTTGTAAAATGGGAGAAAGTGAACGTGTTTGCAGGAAACAGAAAGCCGCTTCAGTATTCTCACCTGGAAAATTCCATAGACAGAGGAGCCTGGTAGCATACAGTCCAGAAGATTGAAAAGAGCAACACAACTGAGCAACTGAACATGCACATACACCTTAAATTTGGTAGTGAAACTTGCAAAAAGGGAGAAAGTGAGCTTATAAACATAAATGCTTGAGAAAATTTAAGTGCAGGGGTGATTTCGTTATGGTTATAAAGAAAGTGGAGATGAGGCTATAAAATATTTATGACATCACAACATTATAAGTGCTATGCATCAAGAGTACACATGGATGTTATATGTAGGGGACAAAAAAATCACACCATAGATTAATTTACATCCAGACCTCTCCTGGTTATGAGGATTACAATTTATTTTTTTTTTAATGTGTAGATGTAGAAGCTACATAATAATGGAATTTTATTAAATAACTTATATTACACTATCTGTTTGTACTCATTCCCACATCCCAAGTTATATAGATATCTTCCAAAGAATATAAATAGACATGTGAATAACTTTAATGCAATACATTACAAGATAGCTAACTTCACCGAATATTCTTTCTTAAATTTGATCTATCCAAGTATAGTCATTCCATTGGCTGAACCTTCTTCATTTCAGTTCAGTTCAGTCACTCAGTCATGTCTGACTCTTTGAGACCCCATGAATAGCAGCACGCCAGGCCTCCCTGTCCATCATCAACTCCTGAGGTTCACTCAGACTCACATCCATCAAGTCAGTGATGCCATCCAGCCATTTCATCCTCTATCGTCCCCTTCTCCTCCTGTCCCCAATCCCTCCCAGCATCACAGTCTTTTCCAATGAGTCAACTCTTCGCATGAGGTGGCCAAAATACAGGAGTTTCAGCTTCAGCATCAGTCTTTCCAAAGAAATCCCAGGGCTGATCTCCTTCAGAATGGACTGGTTGTATCTCCTTGCAGTCCAAGGGACTCTCAAGAGTCTTCTCCAACACCACAGTTCAAAAGCATCAATTCTTTGGTGCTCAGCCTTCTTCACAGTCCAACTCTCACATCCATACATGACCACTGGAAAAACCATAGCCTTGACTAGACAGACCTTTGCTGGCAAAGTAATGTCTCTGCTTTTCAATATGCTATCTAGGTTGGTCATGACTTTTCTTTCAAGGAGTAAGCGTCTTTTAATTTCATGGCTGCAGTCACCATCTGCAGTGATTGTGGAGCCTCCCAAAATAAAGTCTGACACTGTTTCCACTGTTTCCCCATCTATTTCCCATGAAGCGATGGGACCAGATTCCATGATCTTTGTTTTCTGAATGTTGAACTTGAAGCCAACTTTTTCACTCTCCACTTTCACTTTCATCAAGAGGCTTTTTTAGTTCCTCTTCACTTTCTGCCAAAAGGGTGTTGTCATCTGCATATCTGAGGTTATTGATATTTCTCCCAGAAATCTTGATTCAACTTGTGTTTCTTCCAGTCCAACGTTTCTCATAATATACTCTGCATATAAGTTAAATAAGCAGGGTGACAATATACAGCTTTGACGTACTCCTTTTCCTATTTGAAACTAGTCTGTTGTTCCATGTCCAGTTCTAACTTCTTCACTTACTCTTATACAATTATTCTTCTACCACCATTCCTAATCTTACTGTGGTTTATTTTTTCGCAGTGAAAAATCACATTGGGGTACCAAAGTAAGGAATGAAGTCAGATATTTTAATAGAAAGTCAGTCTGATTGATTTGAAAATAAATACTCACTTTGCCATTAGTTTTAAAATAATTTTTTTTCCAAAGGGACAATAAGTCAAATCAATAGGTACATGATTTTGATAAAAATATGTAAAAAATATATAAATACTTATTTTGGGAAAGTAATAAACTGTATTTTTCTTTTTTCTAACTGTTTCTGAGTATCTGAAATTAAACCAGATGCCTCTAAGTGGAAGAAGAGTGGGATGACTGTCATTTAGTAAATCTTGGATTGCTTATTGGAAATAAGGAAATGAATTATTCCAACGATGGAATAATTCACCCTTTTAAGAAACAGATGATTTCTTTTTATTTTGTTTTTTGAATAAAATTGAAGAAGGGACTAATCAAATTATAATTTAGAATATATATTTTATGCTTACCATAAGACTTTTGGCTATTAATTTCAGAGTTGTAAGAATTGAAAACATTACTATTGTAAAAGTCTTTGCATTACCATCATCTTGCCTATGGGATAGGTTTTCTTATTTTTATATGTATAACATATAGATAGATTTGATGCTAAATCTTATGTCATTCCAGCAGAAATATTAACCCAAGGACCCATGAACTATCTGAAAATGATAGCCAAATATTCTCATCAAAATATTTCGTCCAATAAAATTATAATTTTATCTTTGAAACTTATTTAACAAAATTTGTAATATATCCAAGTTATTTTGATCAATTACATAGTAACAGTAATGGTAATGAGGGCTCAATCAGAATAATTTTAAAAATATTTGGAAACTTGTGATCACAAAAGTTAAATTTGTTTATTTATATATATATTTTAGACCCATAGAAGTACACTGGAGTGACTGCAAAAATAATTTGAAGCATAGCAATATATTAGTCAAAATTCTTGTGGAGAGAATTAGGATGGAACTTTAAATTCAAAGAGTAAAAAAGAGTGATGTAAATTTTGCAACTGTTAGAGAAGAATTTGTTCATGTATTTTAAAAGGATTGTGATGGGTATCAAATTGCTGTGACAGATTTCATGGGATGCATTAAAAGAGTAATGAAAAAAAAAAGGAAGGATTATAAATGTTGGTATTGTTCTCATAAAAATGAATGAGCCTAATGACTAGATAACAAATCCTTTAGTAACTCAAATGTTTATAGTTCTTTACTTTCATAAAATTAAAGGAGAATCTAATCAACTTATCAGCTGATGTGTCATAAAGTGATTCCTAATGATAAATCACTATGTGATTTTCACCTGTAAGTCAAAAAAGAATTCAAAGTCTGTATTATTTGGCAAAAGCCAAATATTTTTATTTTATATTTACTTCATTTTTTCTAAGATCCCTTTCTCACAAAATGTGATAGATGCAACAATTGAAATTTTGTTCTGGAGCCAGATAGTTTGGGTTTGAATTCTAGCTTTACCAATTACCAGATGTGTGATTTTGTATAAAATTTGTGTATAACACTTTACCCTTCTATGTCTTACTTTTCAGAGAAGGCAATGGCAACCCAATCTGGTACTCTTGCCTGGAAAATACCACAGATGGAGGAGCCTAGTAGGCTGCAGTCCATGGGGTCGAGAAGAGTTGGACATGACTGAATGATTTAACTTTCACTTTTTACTTTCATGCATTGGAGAAGGAAATGGCAACCCCCTCCAGTGTTCTTGCCTGGAGAGTCCCAGGGACAGGGGAGCCTGGTGGACTGCCATCTATGGGGTCACACAGAGTCGGACATGACTGAAGTGACTTAGCAGCAGCAGCCTTACTTTTCTGTGAAAAGAGATAATAATAGTACTCATCTTGTGGATGTGTTTTGAAAACAAAGTAAGTTTACATATCTAAAATATGCAGATTACTCTTTGGGACATACTAAGACCTAATTGTTTTTCCAGTAGTCATGTATGGATGTGAGAGTTGGACTGTGAAGAAAGCTGAGCATCGAAGAATTGATGGTTTTGAACTGTGGTGTTGGAGAAGACTCTTGAGAGTCCCTTGGACTGCAAGGAGATCCAACCAGTCCATTGGGATAGGCTACCCACTCCAGTATTCTTGGGTTTCCCTGCTGGCTCAGACTGTAAAGAATCTGCCTGCAATGTGGGAGGCCTGGGTTTGATCCCTGGTTTGGGAAGATAGCCTGGAGGATGGCATGGTAACCCATTCCAGTATTTTTGCCTGGAGGATCCCCACAGACAGAGGAACCTGGCAGGCTACAGTCTATAAGGTCACAAAGAGATGGATATGACTGAGTGACTAAGCACGACACAGCTCACCAAGACCTAAATAAGGGTTAGCTACTTTTATTATCATTGTAATTATCACTATAATTATTTGTATATGTCAGGTTTATAAAGCTCTTTGCTTTGCAGAATAGCCTGAGAAAGATTTTGCTGGTCTTTGAATTAATTTCATTCCCATGGGGAATTAGGTCATCTACACAGTAACCTTCTTAAAGCATGGTCCTCTACGAATTTCAGTTATGTAACTTAGATTTCTAAGTAGGAAAACAATTGTACATAATAGCTATTAAACCAACAATCAAAGCCAATGAATACTCAGATAATTTTAATGTAATTCTCTTTGAAATCCTATTCTTTATTTACTTGAACTTTTGTCTAGGTGAAAACAAGTGTTCCATCAATAAATTATTTTGAGGGCTGAATTTAATAATGTAAAAAGAAGATTCTTTAGGAAAGAACTGTTGGATACATCCATACTCTTCAATGTATGTATTTAACCAATTAAACATACACTGAAGAGTATGGATGTATCCAAAGTCTTAGAAATGGAATAAAAAGAGGAGTTAATTGAGAAAGAATCTATAAAGTGCTTGCATGTCATAATTTAAAGTTACGGCATGCCTCAAGGAAGACGGAAGACCCTGAGTGCTGCAAGACATGGCACAGCCAAATAAATAAAAAAAAAAAACATTTTTTAATCTAAGAAAAAGAAAGAATTTGAAATTAATAAATAATTAGCTGTTCATCAGGTCAGTCATGGATGTTGGCAGTTGATGAATTACATTATAGAACAAAACAAAGGATATTTTTGTATTGGTGGTTCACTTAGCCACTCTAATCCAACAGAGTTCACATTTATGTGATCATGAAGGCTCTGAAAACATCAGGGATTGATTACAAAGGATATCTTGAGCTCACCAAGGTACTTAGAAGGTTCTTATAAGATATTTCCCTCCTCTTGTCCTTCATGATCCATGAATGATGTGTCTAATAAATCATCTTGAATAACTGTGATTACATTACACAACAGGTTTCAAACAAATTTAATCTTCAATAAAAATAAATACATACACTTTGGTCTTCATTCTGGACTCAGTGATTCTAAAGGATAATGCCTGAAAATATCATCCTTCTAATGCCATTTCTTGGTCCTTAAGACTAAACAGAATGTGCTGTATGTGTCAAACTGTTTGCAGTGCTCAAAAAGCATGTCACACACATATACACACACCCCACACGTGTACAAGCATGCCCTTTATTCCTTGAATATACTCTTGTCATTGGATACAATTTTAATTAAAAAATAAAATCCTTTCCCTCAAGCTGATCAGTTGCTTCAGTTCAGTTCAGTCACCCAGTTGTGTCCGACTCTTTGTTACCCCATGAATTGCAGCATGCCAGGCCTCCGTGTCCATCACCAACTCCCGGAGTTCACTCAAACTCATGTCCATCGAGTCGGTGATGCCATCTAGCCATTTCATCTTCGGTCGTCCCTTTCTCCTCCTGCCCCCAATCCCTCCCAGCATCAGAGTCTTTTCCAATAAGTCAACTCTTCACATCAGGTGGCCAAAGTACTGGAGTTTCAGTTCAGCATCATTCTTTCCAAAGACCACCCAGGACTGATCTCCTTTAAAGTGGACTGGTTGGATCTCCTTGCAGCCCAAGGGACTCTCAAGAGTCTTCTCCAACACCACAGTTCAAAAGCATCAATTCTTCAGCACTCAGCTTTCTTCACAGTTCAACTCTCAAATCCATACATGACTACTGGAAAAATCATAGACTTTACTAGATGGACCTTTTTTGGCAAAGTAATGTGTCTGCTTTTGAATATGCCATCTAGGTTGGTCCTAACTTTCCTTCCAAGGAATAAGTATCTTTTAATTTCATGGTCAGTTGCTTAGAAATTGTTAATTTTTCTAGTGAATATTCACAGGGCTCATTGTTAATTTTATTTAACTATATGGTAAGGATATTTTGGGCTTCCCTGGTGGCTCAGACAGTAAAGAATCCACCTGCAATGTAGGAAACCTGGGTTCGATCCTTGGGTTGAGACAATTCCCTGGAGAAGAGAACAGCAAACCACTCCAATATTCTTGCCTGGAGGCTCCCATGGACAGTGGAGGCTGGTGTGCTACAGTTAGACATTATTAAGCAACTAAGCTCACAGCACAAGGAGGTGAATATTTGGATCCCCTTTAAAATGGCATTCTGCCTCACTGAAGAACATTAGAAGCCATAAAACTTTTTGTTTCATCTGAATCTACAAAAAAGATTTTTGCTTGGATTAATATCAATTTCACTGAAATATTTAGTGTCAAATAATGAGATTTTTCAATAGTTAGAGTCATGAAAGTACAATTTAATGAAATGCTGAACAATTCCTACATAATTACTAAGGGTTTGTAATGGACTATACTGGATCAATCTGCACTTGGACATTAGCAGTAATTTATCTATAGAATTCACATACACTATTAACTGTAAAAGAAACCTGAGTGAAGTCCATAACACTTTCATAGAAAGTAATCTCCAAAGAAAATATGATCAAATATTAGAGTTGGTATTTTGTTTGTGGAGCCTGAAATAGAAATATTTAAATGAAGCTTTTACAGAGCCAGGAGCTCACCATTCTTTCCTATTTCTTCTCTTGGTCCAGAACCTACATTTCTTTTAATATACAATCTTGCCCTAGGCTATTATGAGCCTTTTGTTCAAAACCACACAACTCTGGAACCAAAACAAGTAGTTTTTCTTCTTATGTAATGAAGCACCTGGAGCATTTGCTAAAATACATATTCTTAAGAATTAAGAACAGATATATTTCATTTGACCTCAAGTGCAACTCAAAAATCATCACTTGTGTGTGTGTGTTTGTGCGGCTGTGCTGTGTGGCAGCATGCAAGATATCAGCTCCCAGACCAGGGATTGAACTCTTGTCCTCTGCAGTGGAAGCATGGAATCTTAACAATTGGACCACTAGGGAAATCTCCAGAAAGCATTTTAAAATTATTCCATGCTGAAATAGATGGTCCATGGAGCATTTTGATAAAATATTCTTCCAGACTAAATAGTATGATTAAGACACTCATGCTACTTAGAGATACTTAATAAAGAGCATGATGTATAAAACTTTCTAAATATTTGTTGATCTAATGAATGAATTTATTCACATCTTATATTTAAAAATGCAATGATTCCCAAGTTAATTAGAGAATGTAAGTTATAATACTTTTACAAAAACCTTTAAGTTGGTCTTGGAAAAAACTGTAAACAATTCTCTTTATAGTATTCTCTTTAAACATAAACATCACTTGTGATTCCTAATGTAGAATAAAATTGGGCTTGCTTATAACTTCAGAAAGCCTGACAATGTGTACATAGGCTTCAAATGATGGGGGGTCAGGTAACAAAAATTCTGTCAGAACAATCTCAAGAATGGAAGAAAATCAATAGAAAAATTAGGAAGCTTATATTTGTATAAACTGAAATGTTTTGTCAACATTTTTGCAGCCAGAGATTTTTAAATGTCAAATAGCCATTCAAATGTATGATGAGATGATCTAGAGTACAAATTTTAATATTTTCTATCCTCCAAGGGTATCATTTTCCAGATTAATTATTTTTCTCCCACAATGGCCTAAAATATTTTAGCAATGAATTCTTAACTACAAAAAATAACTTTGTCTCTGAGAGATTAAATTGTCATAGCAAGAAAGTAAGATATAAAAGATACTGGGGAAAAAAAATGCTCTGCTGTTCAAGTTCAGCCATCTGGAATGCACTTCACATTTCAGTGACTGGATGAAATTGGATTTCTTT
The DNA here is from genome assembly GCA_006408695.1 of Aepyceros melampus. Taxonomy (NCBI): domain Eukaryota; kingdom Metazoa; phylum Chordata; class Mammalia; order Artiodactyla; family Bovidae; genus Aepyceros; species Aepyceros melampus. The sequence continues at coordinate 36,163 of SJXQ01006571.1, forward strand.
GACCACATGTATAAAACCAAGGCTTGAGAGAGAGATGCCCTGCCTGTATCATATGACCTACTCAATAAAGAGGTCATTAAGGACTTAAAGGAAAGCTGTACATACTGCCTTCAACACAATGAGCTTTAACCTCATAAGGTAAACACATTGAGGTTACAACTTCATTACAGTACTTACATAAATAGTAGTAATTTGTTGGAAAAGAGGAGTTATGGAGTCAAATTAATACATTCAGTATTACTTCAAAAATATACTAATAATACACTTTTTTGTTGTTTTTTGAACAGATGATGAAAATAAAACACTAAAAACATTCATCCCAATCTTTCAGATTTATAAATGAAATGTGAGATATTTTACCTGAATAAATCTTAAATTTTTTCAACCAAATCAACAATTACTGTAACAAACAACTTCATATATTTCACTCAGTTTCTCAGGTGTCTATAGCTCTTGCACTTATTTTGTAGCCTACTTCCATCCACTCTATAATAGAGGTCAGTGTTAAAAAACATAATAATTAATTATCACAATTTGCAAAAATAAATGATCAGCATAGCTATCACATTCTTTGTATTTTTGCCAGACCTTGACCAGATAAATAATTGCAAATATGTATGTAAAAACTTACTAAAACCAAACCACTTAATATAGGCTACTTATATAATTAAAACTTAAAATATAGTCCAAATAGCAACAAACATTCTAATTCTCTAGCATTAGCCAGCATGTTAGACTTCCCTGATAGCTCAGTCGGTAAAGAATCCACCCGCAAGGCAGGAAACCCGGGCTTGATTCCTGGATCAAGAAGATTCACTGAGGAACGGATAGGCACTCACTCCAGTATTCTTGGGCTTCCCTTGTGGTAAATATTCCCCCTGCAATGCTGGAGACCTGGGTTTGACTTCTAGGTTGGGAAGATCCTCTGGAGAAAAGAAAGGCAAACCGCTTCAGTATTCTGGCCTGGAGAATTCCACGCACTGTATAATCCATACGGGTCACAAAGAGTCAGATATGAAGGAGCTACTTTCACTTTCAGTCAGCGTGTTATGCCCCTAAAAGTGCTAACTAAAATAATAAAAGACTCTTAGGACAATGACTTTTTATTTATCTCATTAGGGATTGATTTCTTACAATATAGTGTACACTTTTTATTTGGGGTGGATGAGTTCATTTTCTTTTTCTCTTTTAAAATCATGTGTTTTAATACTTCAGGTATGTTTGTGCCACTTCCCAATTATTAACTTTAAAAAAATATATCAACTTGGGAATAATAATAATATACCGGAACAAACATGAACTATGTTGTTAGTGTTAAAAAACTCTTTCACAATAAATCAATTCCTGTTTAAAGAAGTCCTCAACTTTCTAAACATTGCATTAGTCCTCCCTTTGCATGTCACAACTGAGCATGTATGCACAAGGAGGAGTAATGCAAATTTAGAGAGTTGAGGATTTCTTTAAATAGGAACTGATTTACTGTGAAAGATTTCTAATTAAAATTAATAAGAAGAATCAGCAGCAGAGATATTCCAAACATTGTGCATCTGCTTCCAAACTACAGTACAAATCACAAACTGGAAACATTTTACACTATCCTTGTCCTAAAAATTAGAGTTTTACATTATGACGTTTCATCTTTTTACTTAGAATTCCAGCAGGAACTATAGCCTGTGCTGAGTATGGTCTTTCAATTTAGCCAGGCTCTGCTGGATTCACTCTTAGTAACCTGTGAGAAACTAGCACTTCATATAAATAAAAGAAATTAAATTTTCGCTTAAACTCCCTTGTGTGCACAGAAGCCACTTCCATCCCCCCCCCCCCCCCCCATTAAGCAAAAATTTGTGAGCTGACAGTATATCACCCAGAACCTCAGATTCTTCAAAGACTGAGCTCACAAATTAAGGGACATTTAAAAAAATTGTCATCTGAATATAAAAATGTCTGATTTCATCAATGTTTGGCCATATCATTTAATGTAAATATCCTGGAGTGTCTATTCTGCTGTTGAAAACAACAAAATTACAAATTACAAAAAATTAAATCTGAACTACAGAATATATCTATGAGTTGTCATTAATTAAAAAAACATTTTGGATAAGTGAAAAACAAATTAAAAATATTAAAAATAGCATTTTAGTGGTTGATTTTACATTATCTCTAAAATTAAGTTTATAGTTTATTAATATCCAAAAAATTGATGCTTTTGAACTGTGGTGTTGGAGAACACTCTTGAGAGTCCCTTGGACAGCAAGGAGATCTAACCAGTCCATCCTAAAGGAAATCAATCCTGAATATTCATTGGAAGGAGTGATGTTGATGCTGAAGTTCCAATACTTTGGCCACCTGATGTGAAAAGCTAACTCATTGGAAAAGATCCTGATGCTGGGAAAAATTTAAGGAGGGAGGTGTAAGGGATGTCAGAGGATGAGATGGTTGGATGGCTTCACCAACTCAATGGACATGAGTTTGAGTTAACTCCGGGAATTGGTGATGGACAGGGAGGCCTGGCATCCTGCAGTCCATGAGGTCTCAAAGAGTCAGACATGACTGAGCAACTGAACTGAACTGAACTGAACTATTATAGAGATGGTGTATGCATGCTAAGTCACTTCAGTCATGTATGACTCTTTGTGACCCTATGGATTGTAGCCCACTGGACTCCTCTGTCCATGGAATTCTCCAGGCAAGAATACTAGAGTGGGTTGCCACTCCTCCAAGAGATTTTCCTGACCCAGAGACAGTACCTGTATTAAGTTCCCTGCTTTAGCACATGAGTTCTTTATCATTAGCACCACGTGGGATGCCTCTGTAGAGATAGTAGGATATTGAAAATTTGAAGAGCCTATGCAGAAAACTCCCTCTGATAGCTGCTCATAGAATTATCTGGGAAACTTCCAGAGCCATTTTACTGCTTCTAACAGACATTTTATTCTGTAGCTTCTGGTAGACATTCTATTGATATCTGGTCTTCATCTTCAGAAATTCTGATTTGATTGGCCTTAGGGAACTGCATATTTACGGATTTAAAAAAATTCCCAGGTTAAAGGGTAGAAAGTTTTAGTTATACAAGAAGAATAAATTCTGGGGATCTAATATGCAGCATGGTGCCTACAGTTAATGATACTGTACTATAAACTTAAAATCTGTTAAGAGGATAGGTCTTAAGTGTTCTCACAACAGCTTAAAAGGAAATAAAGTGGTAACTGTGTGAGATGACAGGGATGTTAATAGTTTGAATGTGGTGATCATTTCACAATGTATGCAAATATAGAAACAATGAGTTGTACATCTTAATTATATATAATTCCAATTTGTCAATTAAACCTCAATAAAGCTTAAAAAGGAGTGAGAATCTACCAGGTGATTTTAATTTATAGTCAGTGTTAACAGCTGCAGTTTGGCATTAAGACCAACTAAAGCAAAGTATTCTAATAGTCATTCTTTGCAAATTGTATCACATTTCTACAGTATTGTAAATCAAAACAAACCAAAAAATAAAAATTAATTAAAAAAAATAAAATAAAATGTAAATGTCACAAAGCCAAAAAAAAAAAAAAAAAAATTATCATGTTTGTTTTCTGACTGGAAACTTCCATAAAATATATTTTGGTTGCTTCCTTAAATATTATTACTATTACATTGATTATAAAATTATTTCAGTCTACAAAGAAGAAAAAAACCTGAGAATTCCAAATACATTGAGGTATACATGCAGCAAAATATGTTTTTAAATTATTGTACATTATTATTAAGCTTCTAAATGTGTATGCCCTATATTAAGATTTTCTTTATCAAAAATAAAACTATGAAACAGAGCAGAAATTTGCAAATATAGTCAATAAACGTAGTCAATCAGAACTGTATTTATTATTAAGCACAATTATAACAAGAATTCCCCACTTGAACTCAGTAGTATAACTGTTTATACAGCCTACATTTACTACATTTACTAGATAACACAAAATTCCTATTTCACTCTCTATGTTAAATGTTACCAAAAAAAAGTATAGTTTTAGATAATAATACTTGAAGCAAAGAGGCAAAATATATTTTTATAACTTCTTTTCCCAATTACATGTTCAGTTCATTTACATTTTCATTCCTAATAGTCCTAGTATTCTGAATATGAAGACTGAATGCCTGTTACTTGAATATATTTAGTTCAATATCTTATCGTGGTGCATTTTACATGGAAATATCATGATAATTAAAGTTTCGATGGATGATTTCTAAAATTTATTAGCTATGTTATCATTTTATGTACACTTTAATTTACAACTGAAATTAGTAGCTTGTACCATTGTCATTAAGAAAAATAGAAAAAAAAATAGTAGCAATTATAAACAGTATGAGTTGATGTAAGCATTTTTGTTAGCCCTGGAGCAGTTCTGATAGTTTTATTGTCTTAATCAACTTAGTCAACTCTGTTTATTGCTCTTTGGAGGTGGCAGTTTTAAACACAAGCTGGGGTGTTAGCTCACTGCTGCCAAATTAAAAATGATAATTCTCATGTGTGAAATAACTGTATGGACTAATGACCAAATATCTTTATAATGAGAGCCAGTGTTGCAGTAGGTGGCCAAACAATTATATACCATAGCAAAATATATCCCTAAAGTAAAGAAAAAATAAAAAGATATCATGTTATAATCAAAGCAAAGACATTAGGAATATAGGAAAAAAATATTGATATGTATGTACCCATTGATATCTATACATCAATAATGATACACATTGAAAATTTAATATTTTATTATAAATATTAAAAATAAGACTATTACCCTAAATATTTAATTTCACAAGTGTTCATGTAATATGTATTTATTAGGCATGGAGTATACATACATATAAATTTATATTTTATTTTCTCATAAAAAATGAAAATATGATTAGAGGTCGTGACCTTGTGGTATTGATAGTCTATTTCAGGAGATTTGCTTCTGGATAGTATCCTATTGAGAGCTTACAGTGTCAGATTTGTGGTCTCCTAAGAAGATTTAAATTCAGGACCAGTGACTAGGCTTGATCACTTCAAGAGCTTCTGTATATCAGAGTTTTATTAAAGTATAGAAAGGGACAGAAAAGCTTGTGACATAGACATCAGAAGGGGGATGGTGAGTGCCCCCCTTGCTAGTGAGAGCAAGGAGTTATATACTTTTTAATTAGTTATTACAATAAATCAAAAGAATATCTCCAGGTTGTAAAGATTTTACTTGACTCACTCACATAATATATATTTTAAGATAAAAGGATTAGCCAGAAGGTTTTCAGGAAGGAGAAACTGTCCTCAAGTAGGATACATTGTTGTTATAGAATCCTTCAGTTCAGTTCAGTTGCTCAGCCATGTCCAACTCTTTGAGACCCCATGAATTGCAGCACACCAGGCCTCCCTGTCTATCATCAACTCCCAGAGTTCACTCAAACTCACGTCCATCAAGTCAGTGATGCCATCCAGCCATCTCATCCTCGGTCGTCCCCTTCTCCTCCTGCCTCCAATCCCTCCCAGCATCACAGTCTTTTCCAATGAGTCAACTCTTCTCATGAGGTGGCCAAAGTACTGGAGTTTCAGCTTTAGCATCATTCCTTCCAAAGAAATCCCAGGACTGATCTCCTTTAGTGTGGACTGGTTGGATTTCCTTGCAGTCCAAGGGACTCTCAAGATCTTCTCCAATACCACAGTCCAAAAGCATCAATTCCTTGGTGCTCAGCTTTCTTCATGGTCCAACTCTCACATCCATACATGACCACTGGAAAAACCATAACCTTGACTAGACACAACTTTGTTGGCAAAGTAATGTCTCTGCTTTTGAATATGCTATCTAGGTTTGTCATAACTTTCCTTCCAAGGAGTAAGCATCTTTTAATTTCATGGCTACAGTCACCATCTGCAGTGATTTTGGAGCCCCCCAAAATAAAGTCTACCACTGTTTCCCCATCTATTTCCCATGAAGTGATGGGATCAGATGACATGATTTTAGTTTTCTGAATTAACACAGAGTTTAAACTGAGTTGTGTGGTCATCAGTTCTGGGCTTAAAGAAAAAAAAAAAATTCATGTGACTAAGGCTAAACAGTGTAAAGGAAAAAAAAAAAAGACCATTGTTCTTTCCTCATCCTTGAGAATTTTAGACCCCTATCTCCTCCTCAAAAAGGCCAGAATGCTCTCTCCTCAGGACCCCTAGACTTCTGATCAACCTGCCTAAGAACTGACTCTCTCACTATAAGGTATGAAAAATCTGAAAAGCAAGAAGATTATGGCAAATAAAATTCTTGAAAGAATGATTTGGGAAGTAGTCAAAGTGTAGATCATGAAATGTTTTATTCCAAGTTTGAAATTTATTTTGAGGGCAAATAATAATAATAATCAGTGCAAAGAAATAGAGGAAAATAATCAAATGGGAAACACTAGAAATCATTTCAAGAAAATTAGAGATACCAAGGGAACATTTCATGCAAAGATGGGATCAATATAAAACAGAAATGCTATGATACTAACAGAAGCTGGAAATATTATGAAGAGGTGGCAAGAATACACAGAAGAGCTGTACAAAAAATATTTTCATTACACAGAAAATCACGATGGTGTGTGATCACTCACCTAGATCCAGATATCCTGGAATGTGAAGTCAAGTGGGCCTTAAGAAGCATCACTACAAACAAAGCTAGTGGAAGTGATGGAATTCCGTTGAGCTATTTCAAATCCTGAAAGATGATGCTGTGAAAGAGCTGTATGCCAGAAATTTTGGAAAACTCAGCAGTGGCCACAGGGCTGGAAAAGGTCAGTTTTCATTCCAATCCCTAAGAAAGGCAAATTCAAAGAATGCTCAAACAACTGCACAATTGCACTCATCTCACACGCTAGTAAAGTAATGCTCAAAATTCTCCAGGTCAGGCTCAACAATACGTGAAGTGTGAACTTTCAGACATTCAAGCTGGATTTAGAAAAAGCAGAAGAACCAGAGATCAAATTGCCAACATATACTAGATCATTGAAAAAACAAGAGAGTTCCAGAAAAACATATATTTCTGCTTTATTGACTATGTCAAAGCCATTGACTGTGTGGATCACAATAAACTGTGGAAAATTCTGAAAGAGATGGGAATACCAGACCACTTGACCTGCCTCTTGAGAAATCAGTATGCAGGTCAGGAAGCAACAGTTAGAACTGGACATGGAACAGCAGACTGGTTCCAAATAGGAAAAAGAGTACGTCAAGGCTGTATATTGTCACCCTGCTTATTTAACTTATATGCAGAGTATATCATGAGAAATGCTGTCCTGGAGGAAGTACAAGCTGGAATCAAGATTGCCAGGAGAAATAGCAATAACCTCAGATATGCAGATGACACCACTCTTATGGCAGAAAGTGAAGAGGAACTAAGAGCCTCTTGATGAAAGTGAAAGAGGAGAGTGAAAAAGTTAGCTTAAAGCTCAACATTCAGAAAACTAAGATCATGGCCTCCGGTCCCATTACTTCATGGCAAATAGAAGGGGATACAGCGTCAGACTTTATTTTTTGGGGGCTCCAAAATCACTGCAGATGGTGACTGCAGTCATGAAATTAAAAGATGCTTACTCCTTGGGTGAAAAGTTCTGACCAATGAGACAGCATATTAAATAGCAAAGACATTGCTTTGCCACAAAAGGTCCATCTTGTCAAGGCTATGTTTTTCCCAGTAGTCATGTATCATTATGAAAGTTGGACATGATGAAAGCTGAGCACCAAAGAATTGATGATTTTGAACTGTGGTGTTGGAGAAGACTCTTGAGAGTCCCTTAGACAGCAAAGAGATCCAGCCAGTCCATCCTAAAGGAAATCAATCCTGATTATATTCATTGGAAAGAGTGATGTTGAAGCTGAAACTCCAATACTCTGGCCACCTGATGTGAAGAGCTGACTCATTGGAAAAGATCCTGATGCTGGGAAAGATTGAAGGAAGTAGGAGAAGCGGACGACAGAGGATGAGATGGTTGGATGGCATTACCAACACAGCTGCCATGAGTCTCAGTAAACTCTGGGAGTTGGTGATGGACAGGGAGGCCTGGCAGTGCTGTAGTCCATGGGGTTGCAAAGAGTCGGACATGACTGAGCAACTGAACTGAACTGAACTGAATGGTCAAAAAATAAGCTATTAAAGTGACTTAGCATGTAAGCCTTATATTATATAGGGAAATTATTTTTGTAACACGATGGAAGGTATATTTAAAGTCAAGTGGATTGATCAGCAGTTTTATGTAATAGTCCAGATGAAGCTTTACTATAGGTAGTAATGAATTAATAGCTGTGAATGGAGATTAGAGGTCAGATTCAACTAAACTATAGAAATTAAATATACTTGATTTTGTGACAAATCAGAGAAGGCATAAGAGTAAAATAAAACTCTGGTTTAATCCCCTGAGTATTAGGTTGGACATAAAGGCAAATGTTGCTCTCACTAAGTGATCAGGTATTACAAGAAGTACAAGAAGCTGTTACTGAGGATAAGACATAAGTATAATTTAGAATTCTGCTTTTCAAAGAGAATTCTAAGGACTAAAAATAAGAATTTGTTAGAAAACATAAATTTGGACTCCCTCAGCAACTATTAAATCAAAATCTATATTTAACATGTGTCCTAGGTAATCCAAAATCACATATATGATATGTTGTGTTGTTCAGTTGTCAAGTCATATTCAACTCTTGGCAAGTCCATGGACTGCAGGACACCAAGCTTGCTTCTCTTTCACATCTCCTGAAGTTTGCTCAAACTCATGTCCAGCGCTCCAGGCCTCCCTGTCCATCACCAATTGCCAGAGTCTACCCAAACCCATGTCCATCAAGTCAGTGATGCCATCCAACCATCTTATCCTCTTCTGCCATCCCCTTTTCCTCTTGCCCTCAATCTTTTCTTTCCCAGCATCAGGGTCTTTTCCAATGAGTCAGCTCTTCACATCAGGTGGCCAAAGTATTGGCGTTTCAGCTTCAGCATCAGTGGTTCCAATGAACACCCAGGACTGATCTCCTTTAGGATGGACTGGTTGGATCTTCTTGCAGTCCAAGGGACTCTCAAGAGTCTTCTCCAACACCACAGTTCAAGGTATCAATTCTTTGGTGCTCAGCTTTCTTTATAGTTCAAATCTCACATCCATACATGACCATTGGAAAAACCATAGCTTTGACTATATGATATAGAGCATGGTTAAATCTGAGCTGCTTATATAATAGAGTAGATTAGTCACAAGGTAGGTGTAGAAATCGGAAATAAAAACATGCATACCAGTAGAGAGCATATGATGGAAATACAAATTTGAGAAACATCAGAAGAGATAGACATGGAACAAAAATCAAATTGTCCTGAAGAAAATGCATAGCAAAAAGAAATACATTTGGCAATGATCACCATTTGAAGATAAGTTTGAGGAAGGGACAATGAAGGAAGCTATGAAGCAAGAGTCTAAAAGGAAATTGAGACTAGAATAATGTCATATCATTTGTTGCAAGGGGAAGGGAGAGAATCTTAATAAGATTAATCTTTTCACTGAGAGATAGTCTTAAAAACGAACACTGGATTTGGCAACCAGAGAGTTATTGGTTCATACTTCTAGCAAAATAACAAAGTCAGAAGACATATCCTGACAGGCTGAGTGACTGGCAGGTGAGCAGAAACTTATTTTTTGTCTATAAGGAGAGAAATAAGATTGTGGTTAGGGTGTAGTAGGCAATCTGTGAAATAGCTCCCAGAGAGTTCCACCTTTCTTTAAAGCCCTCCCCTGAGTGTAAGCTGGCTTTATTGACTGGCTTTTAATGAATAGAATATTGCTGAAAGAATGGGATGTCAATTACAAGAGCATATTACAAAGAGACTGTGGCTTCTGTTTTAAGGACTCTCCTCTGCTCTCTTGCTTTTCACTTCATGGCCATACACATGCCATTTTATAAGCAGCTGGTCAAATGATTGCATTTGGAAGCAGAATCTAAGAGAAAGAGCTCTTGAGGTACTTGCAACCCCAGCTAGTGGCTTAACTACAGACTCAAGATATCAGAGACAACTACTGAGCTAAACTTCACCCAGATTCCTGACCAACAGAAACACTAGCATCAAATGTTTGCTTGTTCAAAAGAGTAAGAGAGATAAAGTAGCAAATGTTTGTCTGTTTGAAAGAGTAACATATATAAGTAACATAGATTCTGGTATTAGAATTAGGATACTTCCTTAACCTCTATGTAGAAGTGGCATGGGAAGCAGGAAGTGGATATTGAGGGAATGCTTTTGCAGACTCAAAAGGAATAAAACACAACGTTCATAGAATTTAGGACATTGATGAGCCTGTGGATGAGTTAAGAAAATATTTCTGAAAATTGAAGAAACGGCAATTATTGTTATACAGTGGGAGAAATCTAATAAACACTCTTTTGCACTCATGCAGAAAGCAGAGCATGTGCCTAATGATCTAGACAAATGAGGTGATTTCAAACCCCAGCATGGTGGGTGCTGTTTGGTTTATTCTTATTATTTAGGGTAAACTGTGAAAGGAAAGAAATAAATTGAGGGAAGACTACTCAAAAAAAGAAGTGCAATCTCAATGTTTTTTGGGGAAAAAGTGCTAAAACTAAAAAAAAAAAAAAAAGAAGAAGAAAGAAAGAAAGAAAGAAAAGACTCCAGAAAAGATCAAATCCAGGGCACTACCAGGCACATTTGATATTAAGGTGAAGCTAGAGGTGTGACTGTAAAATACTTTATTAGGATTTCAGAGAGATCAAAGGTGGTGCCTCAGAGTTCTGTTCAGTCACTAAAAGGCCCTTTCAAGAGATGAAGGATGTGCTACAAAGACCTTCTCAATCAAACAATAGGGTCTTTATGAAGTCTAAGGGGGTTGCCCTTTGGCCTTCTCAACAGGAATCAAAGTAGAGATAGACTTCTATCTAAGAGATTTGTCTATTAGAGTGAACCCCAAGATTTATAAAAGATCCACACAGTGCTTTAAATCTTATTTATACACAGAAACATCACCACTCAATTAAACTGAAAAAGGGGTATTTGGGCCCCCCAACATGCCTATATTCAGAAAGTAGACTGGGAAAACTACACAACTTCAAATGCATCTTTATGAGAAAGGAAAAAGAGCTCTGAGAACAGAGCCAACAACTCAGAAGCAAGGTGAGCTTGGAGGCCAGTCTTCACTCAATTCAGCCTGAAGGTAACCATTGCCATTCCACCACAACCTCACAAGATACTCTGAGCAAGAGGCACCTAGTCAAGTCACACTAACCCATAAAAATCAAGACAATAAAAATGTATTGTTTTAAGTGTTTAAGTTTTGGAAAAACAGATAAATTATTGGTATAGAAGGAGAGATGGACAGTTAGCAACACATTTATGTAGATATGAGCTTATAGGAGAAGCAAGAGTATTGTTGGTCAGATTGGTCTTGGTTAAGAGATGTGATATTTGTTTCCTGAGATGAAAAGGAATGTAGATTATTATTAAATTTGAGGTAGTTTAAAAACATGCTTTGTTGCTTATATTTTCTTGAGATAATAGTATGCAAAGCCTTTCTGCTTAAACAATGAATTTGACATTGAGTGAAAGAAATTTAAAGGGAATTTGTGAATGATCAAACTAGAGTGAGAGAAAATTCTCAGGAAAGGCTGATGGCAAGAAATAAATTAAGGCTGATATAGTTGTATTGAAGGATAGGTAAAATAGAGGTATAGGGATAAACGATTTAGAGCAAAATGATGGTTTACTTGACCTATAGTCTGAGCAGAAGACTAAAGAAGAGGGAGCAAGATAATGCCAACAAATATGGAAGGGTGAATCACAGGCCCTGCTGTTAAAAAAAAAAAAAAAAGGCATAAAACCAATAGGGTTCATTAGACTATGACAAAATGGTATGATCTAATATCTGATCTATTTGGATTCAGAGCATAAGAAAAAGAATATAACTGGGAAATGCAATTTGGAGTTTCAAGTGTTTAGAGTTTTCTAGGTATGATCTAGGCAGTATAGTGTAAGATTATGAAGAAAGGAAGAGCAATGCATTGATGAAGTGTTACACAAGGCATAGATTTGGGGGAGTTAAGGCAGGGATGATTAGAGACTAGAGAGATGTGCCAAAATTTTATGGAGGGATGACCAGTCCCAGAGTTTAAAAAAGATGTAGATTAATAAATTGAAGATATTAGTCTTTCCTATGAATTTACAGGGGAGAACTATATTCCTAGGACAATGATTCTATGTTTGTATAAAAAATAATGATGTGAAAATATTCATGTTTCATATACTCTATGCATCTAAAGAAATAATAATAAAAATTTGGGTGACACATGATAGTCATTTGTTATAAAATAAAAACAAAACATATTTCCATGTATCTTTTCTTATTCTTGTATATTTATTTTGAAATATCATTTAACCTATTTTATCATTATAAAAGAAATAGAGATATAGAATTGGAAAATTAAAAATTTCAAAATGAAGGATTTAAATAAAATGATATCATCTATTATCTCATTCACAGATAAAATTATCTTGATATTATGAAATATCTTCTTTAAGTGCAGTTTGACATCCTTCTTTAAATATGAATCATAGTTCTGACAATTAAAATATTAATGATTTAATTAAATTATATCACTGATATTTTCCTACAACGTAGATACTTCTTTTAATAATTTCTAAATGTTTCATCACACAGATTTATCCTGATTTGCTTAACTATTCTCCTATTTTCTAAGAAATATAGATGTTTGAATATATTTTTTAACTGAGGGTAATGTAATAAGCATCCTACATTACACATTTTTGCATGTTGTACTATCCTTTTAGCCTAGAAGTAGAAATGTGTTAGATTTTAGGATACAATTTTTTTTTTTTTTGACTTTCCTGGTGGCTCAGACAGTAAAGAATTGGCCTGCAATGTGGGAGACCTGGGTCTGATCCCTGGGAGGAAGATCATGTGAAGGAAATGGCAACCCTCTCCAGTATTCTTGCCTGGAAAATCCCATGGTCAGAGGATCTTGGCAGGCTACAGTCCACGGATTTGCAAAGAGTTGGACACAATATTTTAGGACTGTCAAATTGGTGTTATAAAAGCATTTTTTAAAATAAAATTTGTACAGTCTTCAGCTTTATAATAGTAAAGCTTTTTTTTTTTTTCAACTTGACAATGACCATTATTGAGTATTAAAGTATATCTAAGAAGCCCTGTTATCTGGTACCATAATTTGAGTGGTTTTCAGTTTAAATAGTTAAAGTGAGAATCACAGGTAAATAAATTGAATTTAAGTTATATTCATATTTGGAAACACAGCATACCAGTTGCCTTCCTGTCTAAACCTGGGGTTTGCCTTCTTCAAGGCAAGCTGTTGGAAAGGGAAGGTAAGTGGGAACAAGAGGAACCCTACAAGCATATGCAGGAACTCACCAAATAGTTGGAGGCCATGTCAGTTCTCACTAACTTCATCCTTGATGATGTGGGTGTCCCTCAGGAGGAGGTGGGAACCCTCATCTTGGCACTAACTCCACACTTGTCCCAGGAATCAGAGTATGAAGGAGGATCAAAGAGCAGTTGGAGCAGCTATAACATCAGTTGCAACCCCATACCAACAAGGTAAGTCATCAAATGATTGACACTCTGAGTCAGCTACAGAGTACCTGATGACCCTGACTTGAACTTCTGAGCATAAAAAATCAATATGGCCCCTGCTTTACTTCTATTCTCTAAATTTAATGCCCAGATGTCTCATGGGACCTACCTTAACCAGAAAGGTAAAGGAAAGGGAACTCTGGGACGCTGAGTACAGACTGGCACCCCACTGACACCTTACAAAGCCACCACATATGCAGTTTTTTCGAGATTAGTACTATGTTCTTAACACCATTGCTTTCTGAAATAAAGCATATCTTCTTTGACTTCCAATTTTGATGTAAGGGAAGTGAGTACTTAAGAATCCTTAAAAATTTTTTGAATGCAGATTCTTGTTAGACTTTTACATATGCATATATATCCCCAAATTTTATTTATTTCTTGCTTCATTTCAAAGTGGCAGCAATATTTTTCTAATTTAACATCATTAGGTTATATACAAATATTTAATTTCATTTTCACAGAAACAACAATTGTGTTTCTTTTCATTCACATTTTATAAGCATATCTAATTGTTAAATGAATAAAGCAACTATAAGAAAATGTGCCACCAGTCTAAATAGATTTGGGAATAATACAATAGAATCCTGTTAAGCACCCAACTGATTTGGTGGAAGGAGAAGTTCATGACCATAGTTGAGAGTAACCAACTAGTCACTAATTTCTAGGCTGCCTTGGGCAACCATGGTCAATACATTATATGAATGAAAAGGAGACATTCTGTGTGTTGTGCCTATGACACAGAGAGCTCCAAATTTATACCAACTCCCACAACATATATACAGACATTTTTTTTTCTAAAAAAATATACATATGCATATATATGTAACATGTGCATATATATATAATATATATACATACATACATACATATAAATGCATGTAAAGAGATGTGGATCACAATTAACTGTGGAAAATTCTTAAAAGATGGGAATACCAGACCACCTGGCCTTGAGAAATCTGTATGCAGGTCAGGAAGCAACAGTTAGAACTGAACATGGAACAGACTGCTTCCAAATAAGAAAAGGAGAACATCAAGGCTGTATATTGTCCCCCTACTTATTTGACTTATATGCAGAGTACATCACGAGAAATGCTGGGCTGGAGGAAGCACAAGCTAGAATCAAGATTGCTGGGAGAAATATCAATAACCTCAGAGATGCAGATGACACCTCCCTTTTGGCAGAAAGTGAAGAAGAACTAAAGAGCCTCTTGATGAAAGTGAAAGAGGGAGTGAAACAGTTGGCTTAAATCTCAACATTCAGAAAATGAAAATCATGGCATCCAGTCACATCACTTCAGGTAAATAGATAGGGAAAGAGTAGAAACAGTGGTTGACTTTATTTTGGGGGGCTCCAAAATCAATGCAGATGGTGATTGCAGCTATGAAATTAAAAGAAACCTACTCCTTGGAAGGAAAGTTGTGGCCAACCTAGATAGAGTATTAAAAAGCAGAGACATTACTTTGTCAACAAAGGCCCATCTAGTGAAGGCTATGGTTTTTCCAGTGGTCATGCTTGAATGTGAGAGTTGAACTATAAAGAAAGCTGAACACCGAAGAATTGACGCTTTTGAACTTTGATGTTGGGGAAGACTCTTGAGAGTCACTTGGACTGCAAGGGGATCCAACCATTCCATCCTAAAGGAGGTCAGTCCAGAATATTCATTGGAAGGACTGATGTTGAAGCTGAAACTCCAATACTTTGGCCACCTGATGCGAAGAGCTGACTCACTGGAAAAGACCTTGAGGCTGAGAAAGATTTAGTATAGGAGGAAAAGGGGACGACAGAGGAAGAGATGGTTGGATAGCATCACTGGCTCAATGGACATGGGTTTGGGTGGACTCTGGGAGTTGATGATGGACAGGGAGGCTTGGCCTCCTGCAGTTCATGAGGTCACAAAGAGTCAGACATGACTGAGTGACTGTACTGACTGAACTGAACTGAGAGAGACACAAAAATAGATACATTGATAGAAAATTTAAATAAACCTGAAGTGTAGTTTTCATTCCAATTCCAATTCCAAAGAAAGGCAATGCCAAAGAATGCTCAAACTACCACACAATTGCACTCATCTCACATGCTAGTAAAGTAATGCTCAAAATTCTCCAAGCCAGACTTCAGCAATACATGAACCGTGAACTCCCTGATCAAGCTGGTTTCAGAAAAAGCAGAGGAACCAGAGATCAAATTGCCAGCATCCGCTGGATCATGGAAAAAGCAAGAGAGCTCCAGAAAAACATCTATTTCTGCTTATTGACTATGCCAAAGCCTTTGACTGTATGGATCACAATAAACTGTGGACAATTCTGAAAGAGATGGAAATACCAGACCACCTAACCTGCCTCTTGAGAAATCTGTATGCAGGTCAGGAAGCAACAGTTAGAACTGGAAATGGAACAACAGACTGGTTCCAAATAGGAAAAGGAACACATCAAGGCTGTATACTGTCACCCTGCTTATTTAACTCATATGCAGAGTATATCATGAGAAATGCTAGACTAGAAGAAACACAAGCTGGAATCAAGATTGCCAGGAGAAATATCAATAACCTCAGATATGCATATAATTTTATAATTATTTTATAATTATAATTGATATATTATTTTTATAATTGTATAATAGATATTTTATAATTGTAACTAGCCAGGTCTTCTTCACCCTCAGTGTTACAAATACAATGGTGTGCCTTATGACTGGCAATGTCATACCTTGTATATTTTCTATACAATGAGACACACATACAGCTAATCATTCTTTGTAGCTGAATTTTTATTTAGTTCCCAATTTTTCACAATTACCAATGATGCTATAATAATATGTTCTTAGTATACATTCCTTTTACAGTCTCCAGCTAGGGACCAATGGATGATGTACAGATGGCAGCAGCTTCCCTGGTCAACTTGAGCATAAGCACCTCAGGGCCCCAGGCCCCACAATGCAGAATTCCATTCAGGGCTGGGTGAGAAAGGAACTTAGAGCTAAGCAGTTCTTAGTGCATCTGAGGCCTCAAGAATCAAGGAGGTTGATGTTGTTTTTGAGTCATTCTCTTAACAAGTGTCTAGCTCTTTGCGACCCCATGGACTGCAGCACACCAGGCTTCCCTGTTCCTCGCTATCTCCTGGAGCTTGCTCAAACTCATGTCCATTGATTTGGTGATACCATCCAACCATTTCATCCACTATAGTCCCCCTCTCCTCCTGCCTTCAATTGTTCCCAGAGTCAGGGTCTTTCCAATGAGTTGGCTCTTTGTATCAAGTGGCCAAAGTATTGGAGTTCATCTTCAGTATCAGTCCTTTTAACCAATATTCAGGACTGAAGTCCTTTAGGATTGACTGGTTTGATCTCCTTGCAGACAAAGGACCCTCAAGAGTCTTCTCCAGCACTACAATCAGAAGGCATCAATCCTTCAGCCTCAGCCTTTTTTATTGTTCAGCTCTCACATCCCTACATGACTACTGGAAAAACCATAGCTTTGACTATACAGACCTTTGTTTGCAAAATAATATCTCCACTTTTTACGACATTATGTAGGTTTGTCATTGCTTTTCTTCCAAGGAGCAAGTGTCTTTTAATTTCATGGCTACATAGTAATTAATTTCACTGTCCATAGTGATTTTGGAGCTGTCTGTCCAAAAAAGTAAAGTCTGTCACTGTTTCCATTGTTTCCTCATCTATTTGCTTGAGCTTAAAGAAGGCTCCACCCATAGCTGTGCCTGGAGAGTACTTCACTTGCTCCTTCATCCAGGTCACTGTGAGGAAGGTCCAGAGGGATGCACACAACCAACGATCGTTTTCTCTCCACTTTTTCATGGACCAATAATTGCCTCCCTCATGAAGACCCACACACTCAACAGGGTAAAGCTTGGTGTGGACATCATCACCAAGTACCTGAACAATATCTTTCTGTATCCCAAGGAGAAGTATCATAAGATCCAAGTATAGAACAAGATGTTTCAGGAGCGCATTAACTGCCTGGAAGGGACACATATGTTTTTGAGTTTCCAGGGGCTTCCAGGAGAAGATGCTTCTGATTTCCAACCAAGAGTGTCCCCAAAGAATTCTGTGTGCTGAGAGAGGTCACCCTGGTCCAGCCCCTTAGCATGGAGAGGCACCAGGAGCAGCTGCTGAGCACGGAGCTTGGGGGGGGCTGGGGACACTTGACCCACAGCTTTGGATCTTCTCAGGCTTTCCTGTAGCCTCCCAGTTTTCCCTTGCCAAGTCTTTTTCAACCTCACAGCAGAGAAGATCAAGCCAGAACAGAGCTCAGGTCTGAGGTCACGCAGGGACTGAGCAAGTATGGGCCAAGGCCTGGCAGACAGAGGAGCTAGAGAGAGATGTGAAATACACCTCCCTAGACAGCTGCCTAAACCAGAGGGCCTCCAAAGTTGTTACTGATTGGGAGCTCAAGGTACTGGAGTTCATAGTGGAGGCCTTGCACAGCTGATGGCTGCATTTGAGCCACAGCTCTCCAGAGGGTAGAAGTTATTGGAGAAAGAGAACCTGGACTTGAAAGAGTGTGGCTCATGTCATTAGTCCTCTTGGTTTCTCATTGGGTGGCCTTGCTAGAGGACATGAAGGCCTGGGGAATGAACAGAACTGTATCCTCCAAACCTGAACTTTTATTGGTCATGGGGAAACTCTCATTAAATAAAAGCAAAGTTGGCTTCACACACACACACACACACACACACACACACACATTATGTATATTGAGTTTGAAACCATAACTGAAAATAAGTAGAATTATTAGTAGTTCAAGAACATTTTCTTTTTTTTTTGCAAAAAACAAATCTCCTTTATTTTTTTTTAATTTTTATTTTTTAATTTGTTTTGCTTTACAATACTGTATTCGTTTTGCTATACATTGACATGAATCAGCCATGAGTGTACATGAACTCCCAATCCCGACCCCCACCTCCCCCCTCCTGCCCCACACCCTCTCTCTGGATTATCCCCGTGCATCAGTCCCAAGCATCCTGCATCCTGCATCAAACCTGGACTGGCGATTCATTTCACTTATGATATCACACATGTTACACTGCCACTCTGCCAACCCATCCCACCCTCTCCCTCTACCACAGAGTCCAAAAGGCCGTTCTATACATCTATGTCTCTTTTGCTGTCTTGCGTACAGGGAACATTTTCATTTCAAATCTTGTTAGAAAATGCCAGTTTTATAGTCTAAAGAAAAATTATCAAACAGTGTTGCAACAGTGTGTATACATTTATTTAATTTCTACCCAAAACTTCATCTTACTGAATATTTCTTAACATAGTAACTATTGAAAAAAAAAGATTGCTGAGCAAATAAGAATTGATTTATTACAGTGATGAGAAATATGTAAGCTAAATAAATAAGAATATATATCATATTAAAAAAGAAAAAAATTATAATAATGTTATACAATTTATAGTGAAACAGTGGCTAAAAAATTGACTATCTCTTAAGGAGGAGCCAATGAAGCAAAGATCAGAGGAGGAATTTTTTTTTTATCTGAACTCACTAACGTTTTGATATATCTATGTTAAAGAAGTGATAAGAGGACCACTGTGGCTGAGACATAGTCAAAAAATGGGAGAATAATATAGTGTCACACGAGATCACACAGGCAAGTATGAAAAAAATCAGGATAACAAGTCTGAATTTTAATCTAAGGGTAAGAAAGTCATTGGAAATGTTGTGTTCAGTTCAGTTCAGTCGCTCAGTCGTGTCTGACTCTTTGTACCCCAGCAGCAACCACAGCACTCCAGGCCTCCATGTACATCACCAATTGCTGGAGTCTATCCAAACCCATATCTATCGAGTTGGTGATGCCATGCAACCATCTCATCCTCTGTCGTCCCCTTCTCCTCCTGCCCTCAATCTTTCTCAGCACCTGGGTCTTTACAAATGAGTCAGCTCTTTGCATCAGGTGGCCAAAGTATTGGAGTTTCATCTTCAACATCAGTCCTTCCAATGAACACTCAGAATCTCCTTTAGGATGGACTGGTTAGATCCCCTTGCAGTCCAAGTGACTCTCAAGATTCTTTTCCAACACCACAATTCAAAAGCATGAATTCTTCAGTGCTCAGCTTTCTTTATAGTCCAACTCTCACACACATACATGACTACTGGAAAAACCACAGCCTTGACTAGATGGATCTTTTTTAGCAAAGTAATGTCTCTGCTTTTGAATATGTTGTCTAGGTTGGTCATAACTTTCCTTCCAAAGAGTAAGTGTCTTTTAATTTCATGGTTGCAATCACCATCTTCAGTGATTCTGAAGCCCCAAAAAATAGACTCAGTCACTGTTTCTACTGTATCCGCATCTATTTCCCATGAAGTGATGGGACCAGATGCATGATCTTAGTTTTCTGAATGTTAGGCTTTAAGCCAACTTCCATTCTCCTCTTTCACTTTCATCAAGAGGCTCTTTATTTCTTCTTCACTTTCTGCCATAAGGGTGGTGTCATCTGCATATCTGAGGTTATTGATATTTCTCCCAGCAATCTGAATTCCAGCTTGTGTTTCCTCCAGTCCAGAGTTTCTCATGATGTACTCTGCATGTAAATTAAATAAGCAGGGTAACAATATACAGCCTTGACATACTCCTTTTCCTATTTAGAAACAGTCTGTTGTTCCATGTCCAGTTCTAACTGTTGCTTCCTGAACTGCATACAGGTTTCTCAAGAGGCAGGTCAGGTGGTCTGGTATTCCCAATATTTTCCACAGTTTATTGTGATCCACATAGTCAAAGGCTTTGGCATAGTCAATAAAGCAGAAATATATGTTTTTTTTTTTTCTGGAACTCTCTTGTTTTTTTTGGATGATCCAATGGATATTGGCAATTTGATCTCTGGTTACTCTGCCTTTTCTAAAACTAGCTTGAACATCTGGAAATTCACAGTTCACATATTGCTGAAGTCTGGCTTGGAGAATTTTGAGCATTACTTTACTAGTGTGTGAGATGAGTGCAATTGTGCAGTAATTTGAGCATTCTTTCACATTGCCTTTCTTAGGGATTGGAATGAAAACTGACCTTTTCCTGTCCTGTGGGCACTGCTGAGTTTTCAAAATTTGTTCACATATTGAGTGCAGCAGTTTCACAGCATCATCTTTCAGGATTTGAAATAGCTCAATTGGAATTCCATCACCTCCACTTAGCTGTGTTTGTAGTGATGCTTCCTGAGGCCTGCTTGACTTCACATTCCAGGATGTCTAGCTCTAGGTGAGTGATCACACCATTGTGATTATCTGGGTTGTGAAGATCTTTTTTGTACAGTTCTTCTGTGTATTCTTGCCACCTCTTCTTAATATCTTCTGCTTCTGTTAGGTCCATACCACTTCTGTACTTTATTGAGCCCATCTCTTCATGAAATATCCCTTCGTATCTCTAATTTTCTTGAAGAGATCTTTAGTCTTTCCCATTCTATTATTTCCCTCTATTTCTTTGCATTGATCACTGAGGAAGGCTTTCTAATCTCTCCTTGCTCTTCTTTGGACCTCTGCATTCAAATGGGTATATCTTTCTTTTTCTCCTTTTCTTTTCATTTGTCTTCTTTTCACAGCTATTTGTAAGTTCTCCTCAGACACCATTTTGCTTTTTTGTATTTCTTTTTCTTGGGGATGGTCTTGATTCCTGTCTCCTGTACAATGAAGGAACCTCCATCCATGGTTCATCAGGCACTATGTCTATCAGATCTAATCCCTTAAATCTATTTCTCACTTCCACTCTATAGTCATAAGCAATTTGATTTAGGACATACCTGAATGGTCTAGTGGTTTTCCCCACTTTCTTCAAGGCATAATATAGGCATTTAAATTATTTCCCTGGCTGCAAAGCAAAGAAAGGGTAGTAGGAAATCAAAAGTGGAAAAAAAGAGAAGCCAGTTAGAGTGTTTTAGTCTGCTTGGGCTTCCATGATGAAATAGCATAGATTGCATAGCTTAAACAACAAGATATTTCTTTCTCAAAGTTTTAGGGCCTGGGAAATGCAAGATCAGGTATCAGTATGATTGGGTTCTGGTGAGAGCTCTCTCTCTGGCTTACATACAGCCCCTTCTGGCTGTGTCTTCATCTGGCTGAGAGAAGAAGAGAGAATAGGCTCTCTGGTGTGTCCTCCTATGCAGGCACTAATCTTCTCATGAGAATTCCACTCTCATGATCTCTTCTAAAACAAATTATCTCCCAAAGAACTCACCACTAGGTATCATTGAGGGTTAAAACTTCAACACACAACTGGTACAGGGTAGGGTTGGAGTAAGTTGAAGGTACCAGACAGAATTCAGTCTCACAGCATTAAAAAGTATTGCAAGAGTTTGGGTGAGAACAGATGGTGGCTCAGGCCAAGGTCATATAAAAGACAAAGAGAAGTAGATAATTTCTCTCTGAAAGTGGATTTATCTGATGGTAGCTTTAAAAGTCACTAATGGTAGAGTTAAAAAGAGACTGTAGTGTGAGGAAATTAGATTATTCAAGCATAGTTCTGAAAGGGTCAAAACCTAGGCATGTTGATAAGAAGTCTGGGTTCCCTGAAGAAGAGGAAGCTGTCTGGGACGCTTAAGAAAGAAATAGGAGTCTGGAATTCTCAAGAAAGAGGAAAGCACAATTTTTTTTTTCTACATTGCTTTTTAAGGATTATATAATGATGGTGTGATCACTCACCTAGAGCCAGACATCCTGGGATGTGAAGTCAAGTGGGCCTTAGGAGGTATCACTATGAAAAAAGCTAGTTTAGGTGATGGAAGTCCAGTTGAGCTATTTCAAATCCTGAAAGATGATGCTGTGAAAGTACCACATTCAACATGCCAGCAAATTTGGAAAGCTCAGCAGTGTCCACAGGACTGGCAAAGGTGAGTTTTCATCCCAATCCCAAAGAAGGGAAATTACAAAGAATGCCGAAACTACTGCACAATTGTACTTATCTCACACACTAGTAAAGTAATGCTCAAAATTCTCCAAGCCAGGCTTAAACTTCCAGATGGTTAAGCTGGTTTTAGAAAAAAACATAAGGGCAGTCCTAAGATGGTTTAGAATAGGATGAAGAGATCACTTTCTCCCTGAAAAATTCATCAAAAATCATTTGAACTCTGAACAAATTCCACAAAACAACTTCTGAATGCTGGTGGAGGATTTCCAGGCCCCCAAAAAGGCAGCCCTTTCTCTTCAAAAGGAGATAGGCCAAAATATAAAAGATAAAAAGAGAGAGAAAAGAGTTAGAGATTGAGACCCACATGGAGAGGGAGTTGTGAAGGAGGAGAAGTTTCCAAACACCAGGAAACCCACTCAGTGGTGGGTCTGTGGGGATTTTTGGAATCTCAGAGGGCAACATAACTGGGAGGAAGGAAAACAAACAAACACACACAAATTACATACCTAACCGCAACTCCCATTGGAGAAATAGCCCAGATACTCGGGTCCAGCAACAGGGGCTGAACAAGGAGGCGCGGGCTGCATGCTTAGGGTAAGGATCAGGCCTGAATGCCCTGAGAACAATCTGAGGGAGCTAAGGTGAGATAGCAACCCAAACTGTGGGATAGCCAGAGAGAGAAGTGAAAAACAAAGAGAGAGAGAGAGAACTTACCCAAGAAAAGCTCTAAGGCACAACCTGGTCCTCTCAGAACAAAGGACTGAGCAAATACCAGAGAAGAACTAGCTGCCTGTGGATCAGCCCCTCCCCAATCCAGAGACAGACAGGCAGGTGGGTGACAGCCAGAGCCAGAAGGCAAGGAGCAATCTCAGGCCCAGAGACAGCATCCTCCACCAAGCAGACTCCCAGGTGCTAACCAAGTCTTCCTGGGATCCTGTACAGTTGACATCTGCCAGGAGGGCCACAGTCAGAGATCAACTCTCCAGAGGAGACACACAGAACACCTGAGATGGTGCTCCCAGTGCACACCCAGGAAACCCAAGGGCTGGGACAGAGGAGTTGTTAAGAAGCACTGCCCAGCTGGCAGAGTGCATTTACCAAGTATCTGGTTGCCTGAGCTGTTCCAAGCTGGGAAAGGCACAAAATGTAGGCCCAACTGAGTCTGTGCCTTTGTGGAGTACCTGAGACCCTGAACTTGACTGGCTTAGACCTGGCAAGTGCACACAACACAGAGCTTACTTCAGACAGTTCCCAAGCAGAGCAACCTGCAGACTAAGCAGTGTAGATCAGGAAAGCACACATGTCATGAATAGGGGCAAATCCAGTGTGGCCCAGACACTGTGAGCACTCCCCACACAGGCCACTGATATTTGTTTGCAGTGCTTCTCCCTCCCCAAAGCACAACTGAACAAATAAGCCTAGATAAGTGACCACCTTCGCCCCCTTGTATCACGGCAGAAATTAGACACTGAAGAGACTTGCAAACAGAGGAAGTCAACATAAACAAAGAAGAGGGAACTGCTCTGGTAGTGACAGGTGCAACAGAGTAAAACTCTGTAGTTAGTACTGACTACATTGTTGAGCCTATAGACCTTGAGAAGAAGTATAAGCTGGAACAAGGAACTATCTGAAACTGAACTGACCCCACACTGCCCTTAACAGCTCCAGAGACATTTCTAGATATATTTTACTATTATCATTTTGTAATTTTATTTTTTTTATTTTAAGTTCCTTATCACTCATTTAATTTTCATTTTTATAACCTACTATTACCTTGCAAAAAAAAAA